>CM023104.1:2467561-2779392 GCA_013103745.1 Gardenia jasminoides | reverse complement strand
AACAATCATGAAATGTAACTGCTATTCTTGTTCATAATATTCTGTTTAAGATTAAACTAGACATTCTCTTCTTAATACATTAATTATTTTGAATTTTGTCCCATAGATTCATGTTTTGTCTTTGACGGAAAAGGATAAATACAAGGGCTTCTATAAATTCAAGAGCCTTTATTGTATTTGATGAAAGGTTTGAAAATTAATTTGAAATTAAATAACCATTAGTGAGGTAATAACCTCAAAACCTTAAAGCTTCCATGATAATAGTAATTTTCTTACATTATACTGTGATAGAAAGGTTCAGATTGAAACCAGGTACTAAAGAATTTCAACAATATGGTACATAAAGAAATTTTATAAAAGAAAAAGGATTTTGTACAATGGTTGTTTTTAATACCAAATACATATATAGGGATATGTGATGGGAGAAAGGTATGTTGTAAAAAAAATATTTTGTTAAAGAATATCCTATTTTTCTAATTGTTCATATACTGAAACTTGCTAGCATTCTATAGGAAAATTGTTGGGTCATTCACTTTATGCAAACTATTCTTGAATTTGAACGAGACTTCTTTTATTATATCATTCTTTTTAAAATTGACCCAAAGTTATCTTCGAAAACTGGTGAAATGGGAAAAATAATATTTAAGATATGTCGCGCCCCATTTTTGAAAAAGGAAAGGAAAACTCGTTGTTTTGAGTTTTTTTAGTTGGAAAATGCTTTTTTGGTTAAAAATTGATTTTTTTGAAAAAAAAATGGAAATGGGTCATGGGACTACAAAATTGCGACGATTTGGACCCAAAACAAAAGTCTAGAAAAAGGGTTTTTTGGAGTCACCACTTGGTATGGAGTTTAGGTGTACCAAGTCACCCAAAAATTTTAATTAATGAAAATAAACTAGAAAACCCTTTTAGACGACCTGTCTTTGAAAACTAGAGAAAAAGGTTCGTCACTATTGAAAAGGGAAGGCAAAGATTCAAGTTACTCGCCTCTAAGGCACCCTCTAACCTAGCCAAAGCTAGTTGCATGATTTAGTTAAAATTTCCTAATTTAGCTTTAAAATTTATCACATTTGATGTTACCTATATGGATGCAAAACCTAAACCTAATATTGGATCGAGAAATGTCTCCTTGAGATTTGATTGGAATTGATCACATTAGTTGTGTCATCCAAATTTGATCTTCAAGGAGGTCAAAAAAATGCAAATGATGGAATTGAAGAAAGGGAAATTAGGTTTTCAAAAGAAAAGCAATTTTATAAAATCTCAAGGAAAAGAAATTGGATTTTGAAAGATCAATTTTAAGTGCTAAAAGGAACTTGAATTCAAAAGATGCATTTTAAGAAAATGAATTTTGACTTTGATTTGTTAAACAAGAAGAAGAAACTTGATTTTTAAAATGATTTTGATAGATTTTAAAATAATGCACATATATGTCCCAAAGGGATAATGCAACATAATAAGGTGAACTAAAATTGCGGACTTTAAATCTTCCTTTCATAGAAGGAAATAAAAGCGCAAGGCTAGGAAGCCACCTCGCTTCTCCCTATTTCAGGTGGTATGCCTAAAATGCACTATTCTAATAAAAAAAGAAAACTAAATGATGTTTCGCATACCGGATGGGAAAATAGTAAATATGCAAAAAATGGAAAAGAAACCTAAAAGTGAAAAGTGAACTTGTATCTAATGCATGAACGGCATTTAAGGGTCTAGCTGACTAGCTCCTCGTCAAAAGTTCTCCTAACATTGATTAGTGAGAAATCGAAAGGAAAGCCACAACTAGCTTGGACTAGTGTGGTGACGCAATATATTTACCAATAAAACATGTAGACATGATAATAAAGCAAGTAAACACATAAAACACATAAACACATAACACATAGGCATAATATCTAGATGCAAGACCTAGGAAAACAAGTAAACACATAACATGCAAGCATGCAAAATAAGCATATAAAACCCACTATTACATTGGGAACCTAAATACATTCTAAAGGGGAAATTCAAAATAATAATCTAACTATTAAAATTCTAATAATAACCTAATTATTACATTTTTCTAAAAATAAATACACTTTTGCAAAATTAAACCTATCTATTACAACTTGGCATCTGCCTCCAAATACTATGGAAAATTAAATAAAGCGATTAAAGATCAAAAATGAATAAAACTACGGTAAATAAATTTAAACATGCAAATTCATGCAATAAAAAACACATAAGGCACATAAAGAGAAAATTTAAAGGATTTAGATATATCTCCCTGACTCACATGTGAACTTTGGGTCACTTATTACGAAAAGAATACACACATCAAAATACCACAATAAATAAATGCTAATCAAAATGAATAACTCAAATCAAAATGTTAAAGGAAAACAATGATATGAGAAGTTTACACTTAACAATTAAAGAAAAGAAACATTTATAATTGCAAAGTCACATTTTATTAGGGATGTAATTGAAAATATTTGAAACTTTTGGGTCTGAACAGAATTTTCCAAAAGATTGGGGTCAAAATTGAATGAAAATAAAGTTTAGGGTCAAAATGAAATTAAAATAGGGACTTATGAAAGAAACCAAAAGTTTCGCCAAAGTGAACTGATTGAGAAAACAGGGCCAATGTAAATTTGTTTGATGGTTGAGGAGTGGGCTGAAAAATTTAAGAATTGCCGTCCCCACTTCGGCCCAAACGGAATTAAATAAAACCCAATTATAAAGCCAAACAAAACAAAGTGAAAGGACCAGCAACAAAATCTGATGACAGATAACTGAATCATATCAAGCCCCAAGCAAAACCTAACAAAACAATCCAAACAAATTAAGCAAGTCCTGGCCAAACCCAAGCAAAAAATAACCATGGCATAACCAAAGTCCAAACAAAATTAACAAAATTTGATCAAGCTCAAGGGAAACCCACTCGAAAGTAACAAGCCCAACTAAAGCCCCAACAAAAAAAAGCCGTTCACTAAAACCCAAACCAAAACCCAACATCAAATAACCCAAACAAAATCTAACAACTTTATTAAATTTATTTTATTTATTTATTATTTTTTAAAGAGCTCCGTGATGCCACCGAATTGGAAAATTCAAACACATTCTATGATTCTATGAAAAATTCGGCGGAAGTCGCCGGATCCCTGAAAATGATTCCGCAAGTCGCCCGAATCCCGAAAATTCGCCAACCCAAAACTTACCGGGCTCGGAACTCGTTTTGCAGTTTGAACAAAGTTTTTACAAAACACTTCTTTCTTTCTTCCTAAACATATTTACAACATAAAACAAGGCTTCAACCTAAACTTCAAAGCGCAAAAGCAAGAGAACAAAACAAGTCTTCAAGGCAAAATATTTTTCTCGACGTTTGTTTCTTTTTTGTTTTGTTTTTCTGTTTTCTGCTTTATATAGCACGGACGAATCTAACTAGGCAAGCAGAATGGTTTCAAAGAACTAAAATCAGTCCAAATGGATGAAGATTTAGCATTTCATCAAACATGTTCAAGCGCAACAAAACCAAACTTTATAAACTATTTTCAGGACTAAATTTTGCCCAAAATTTCAGCCAAGAAGCCTAATCTAAGCTTCATCATAAGCAGTCCAAATTGCTAAACAAATGAACTAAAAGGACAAGAAAACCATATCTTGCAACATTTCTCTTTACCAAATAACAAATAACAAAAGGTGAAAAATGGTTGAGAATTTACAGGTGATGCTCACACCGCGGAGATTGTTCTTTGCCCTAACTGGATTAATGTACGATCCTTCCTCCTCAGTCAAGTCACTTGCTACTTTTCTTTCTTCTTCTATTTCACCCGCTATTTCTTTTCGCTGATGATTTTCCTTTCTTTCTTTCTCTTTTCTTTGTTTCGTTGCTCTTTGCATACCAGCCTCCCCTCTCTGTCCTATCTATCCCTAATCTCTCTTTACCTCCTAAACAAACCCTAAGCTAAACTGGCTTTTTATGGTTTCAAAATTTCAGAAAAGAAAAACTCATGAACGGTTGTAAACAAAATTGAGGCAGTGATGTGTTCTAACTTTTCCCTCCCGGTTTGATGAAAATATCCAGGATAAGAATTTGATGCTAATTGGCCTTTTGGTAACTTTTGATTTAAAACGATGGAAAATGCATTGGCTATGGTTCTCTTATGTACAATTCGACTGTCCAGTTCAATTGAAGACGCTACAAGCGGTGTGGTAAACGTCGTCATCTGTAGCGCGTGGCAACTCCCTCTTTTCTTTCTTTTTCTTTTTTTTTTTTTTCAGAATGGCTGAACTTGAGGTTTGTTTTCTTTGTTTAGCTATTGAGGGTTGGGTGCTAAGACTAGCTCAAGAAAAAATTTGTTTATTTCATTTCGGCTTTGAGAATTGGTTTTGGATTTTTTTTCATAAAACCTACAAAATAAGAAAATATGTTAGAGTATTCAAAAATAAATAATTAAATTCTAATAGATAAAAAAATATGAGGAAACAATTGAAAAGGTCAAAAATTTGGTGTCTACAAGATATATGTCTCATACATCTTATAACATGCTTGATGTGTTATTTGTGAATTTGCTATGAAATTAAGTGAAGCAGGTAAAACTTTGATGGAACAAATATAAGAAATATAGCTAGAATTTCAATCAAGTTGGCAAAGAGAGAAAGGAAAAAAATAAAATTTTAATTTTGAAATTTTGTTTGACCCCTTATCCCACTTCAAAAGCTTGAGAAGTATACTTAGGAAACGAGAGCTTGGTGGTAAAATTCAATTTGGAACAACCTCTACTTGCTTTGATTTGGTTTACTTCAGGAAGTAAATATCATAAGCCAAGTATTACTTCTATGTGAATGTACAAAACTTAAAGAATATTATGTTATGAGCTTAAAGTACAAATTTCATGGAGAAATTTCTTAGTTTCTTTAAGTTCTTGATTAGTATAAATTGTAGTATCATGTGAATTAGAATCTTTTGAATCCATTAGGAATACCTCCTGAGTTTATTTATGATTTTCAAGAATCTTATCAAGAATATGCTTTGCTTATATGTCATAAATTTAACGGTTTCGTAAGAAGTTAGTTGGATACTAAATACTATATGGATTCTAGTGGTCTTTCTTGTGACGACCCCATCTCCCCCTAAGACGAAACCCAGGGTTTAGCTGACCACCTGCCCAACTCTCATCGGGACTCACTAGACTCTCGAGTACTGGTCATTCCAAATATTTTATACATCATACACCCCAAATGCATACAAACGGTCCCACTCGGGTACAAAGTACAGTAAAAGTATTAAGGGAGCGCAGGACTCATGTACAATCTCACTAGATCAAAAGCAAGTGACAAGCTATACAACCCTAACACCTAACCGTTTTTCTTTTGGACTCGCCCTAATCCCTGCTAAGGAAAATAAACGGAATTGGGGTGAGCTTTATGCTCAGTAAGTTCCCAAGAAGGGCACACAGATGCATAATGGGGTATAAGAAACAGTAATTCTCATGTAAACAGGAAACAGAAGCAAATAGATATCCCATAGATTTAAGGATACAGGGATCCGAGGAGCTCAATCAATTGCAGTATACACTTTCTCTGTACTGGAACTAGATCATGTATATGTTGACACTCCGTAAACCACTCACAGGTCCGTAGAGCACCACTTCAGACCAAACTCCGTCCACCTAATCACCCCCGACTGGGCCCACACTCCAAATACAATAGGGTGGTATTACTCGAGTATACTCAGTATGGCCAGTTCAGTAACAATATCAGTACCTAGAATTCCCTAGTCAACTCGATCACGTCTCTACGGGCTCGACTTAATCAATTTCCCCATGAGGTTGGGCCCAAATAGTTCACAATGATATACAAGTCAATTACCATTATCTATGTACAGTAGGCAATGTCATCAAGTTTCACAGTTAAGGACAAGTGTGATAAGATACACACTCACCTCGTCACATATCATAGAACAAATCAAGCAATTGGGGTCGAGTGTGGTAAAGTACACACTCGCCCCGACACACGATAAAACATTAAGTAACATGTCAAAGGTACTTGTGTACATGTATTATAGTACAGTTTAAGCATGCACTTGGAAACTTACTATAATTTCACAAGTTTTATTTATCACTCAGAGCAATACTGGTTTCTTCACTTATAAGCCCTGGAGAAATAAGGCACGTTTTAGGTAGTGACTATCAGTTAAAATAGCCATACACAATCATGGATACCAATTTGAAACAAGATTGGAAACAAGAACAAGGGACATTGCATAGCATATTCCAAAACTCATTATGTCTCTAAAAACTCATTATTTACTTTTATAGTTAAAACTAAGAAATAACTTGAGCACATTCCCAAGAAATCTTTAGCAATTATCACTTCGCAAGACAAATGAGTTTGCTCTCTTTTAAGAGACTCTTCTTTGGTCTCAATTTATTGCTTAAGCAAAGATAAAATATAAGAACATTTGGTAGAATTAATCCAAATAACAACTAGTGTATCAAGCCAATCATAAAAGTTGACAATTTCTTTAGTTCCACTTAGTATTCATGCTATGCTAAATTTCACAAACATTAGTCATTTAGTTTCACTAGAATGTCATTGTTTGTTCACTAAGTTTCATACATAAAAGTGCACTTAAAACACATAAGCTACTAACTTGATTTGGATTGTCTAGATTCCTTGTAGTTTCTTGAAGACAAATCCGTGTGTGAGAACCATTTGGTACATTTCAAGTTGATAGATCAAGCTCAAGTTCTTAGCACATTTTAGGATGCATCTTGTGCAAATTTGCCAAAAATGTCTAACATAAGTATCATTACAAAGGTCTTAACAAACATGAAACACTCGATCGGCAATATGATTATTAGCAAAGTTAGTTATTAAACTATCAAGTTTCTGTCAGCTTCTAGTGTTTTGATCATAACCAGAGATTCACTCATCGGATTGAGATGCATTTTATACCGTTTCGAAACTAAGACATAGATCTACATTTTTATGAAGATATTGAGATCCAATTTATAAAATCCAAACTATCCCACATTCCTTCTCAGTTTATTATTTTACCAAGTAATACGTTATCCTATTTTGCTATATGCATATGCGATTTATGTTAAATGCCAAGCAAGTTGATTCCCACAAAATTTAAGCTTGTTAAAATATTTAAGTGAACCTAGAAATTAATTAGGGTATCAAATAAAATTTACCCTAAAAAGTAGGGATGAATTTTGAGACAACTTGGTATTAAGCCATTTTACTAAAAATAGAAGCACGACATGACAAACATTTTACCAAATGGACATGTGAAAATTTGACACGTGGCATTTTGGCCACATGTCTTATGATGGGAGCTTAAGGTGGCATGGATGCCACTTGTCAACGTTTGAAGTATTAGGGTGGCAAGAATCTTGCCAACTGACTTCAAACACCTTAAATTCTATATAACTTCAGTCCCTTGGTTCATAGACTACTTGCTGCCATTCTAAAAACGAGAGCAACCAAGAAAAATTCAGCTACAACTACAAACCACTACTACTACTACATGCGAAAGGCAACCCAAGAAACCTACTACCATTCCAACCGAGAGTACAAGAACAATTCTACCTACTTCTACTACAAATACTACTAGTACTTGCGTACTAGCTTTGTCGGCCGAGGAAGGGAAGCTCAAAACTGGTTTTGTTTGGCTGCAATTTTCCCAGAAATATCACCATCTCTGAGGAGGTATAAAGCTCTATTCATCCTCCTTAGTTTAAGCTACAAGCATGTGCAAAAATTGAGACCTTAATGATGAGTTCAAGCTGCAAATTTTCTGTTTTATAGCCGTGCATGCTTAGCTTTGTTGCATAATCTTTCATGATGAATTTGGCTAGAAACTTAGCTGAATTGATCCATGATTCTTGCAATGAAACTATCCTACCGATAAATGAACTATTTGAGAAAAGAAAAACAGGACTTTTATGGTGAAAATTTCACCTAAACAATCATTACAACAAGCTGGAAATTGCTGGAAATTTTCTGGTGTGCTGTCCAAAGTTGTAGGTTGTTTAATGGCATTGATTTTCGATTTTTGTTGCAAAATTCTGATTAAAAGATGCTCCAAATGTTGAACTATATGTGTGGCTAGTTGTGTAAGGATTTTGGGTCAAAATGATAACATTTAAAAGGGGCAAAAATCACAACCGTGGCAAGAACCCAGTTTTTGAGTAATCACAGGATGCCAAAAGCAACGATGGAAAAATCTTCATAACTTGGCGTATGAGAGTCAAAATTGAGTGCCATTTATGGAATTTGAAAGTAGACTCATAGAGCTTTCTAACGGTATGAAATATGCACTCTGGTTCTTTTCCTACAAACTGCAGCAAGTCGACAAAATTTCCTGTTTCTCGAAACCTGCAAATCGGTGATTCTATAGCTGCTGCAAGTTGATGCCAAAATTAAGCTATCTTACGAACTGAATTTGGAAATGATGCTTCTGAACATTTGTAGTACTTCGAATGTAGTTTCGAAAGGAATAAAGTAAGTGAAAATTGGACTCGTATAGCCCAAGTTATGAGCCGTGAAAGAAACTGCGACCGCTAGGTTGTAACCTGAAACCTTAGCCGGCACTTGCTAGAAGATGTCCGAGTAATAGCTGTGCATTATAGCTTAACTTGTGCTAGAAAAACCGACCCTTAAAAAATGATAAGCTTTGGAAAAATGGGTCTATATATTTAACGTAGGAACGGGTGGAGGTTTTACGTAGAAAGTTTTAGTGAATTTTGACTAAACGATGGACAAACGGAAAGTAATCCTCTCGGCACGGCCAAGCCAAACATGACCATTTCCATTAACTAGGTTGATGACTATCTTGAGCTTGTAACCAATGAGTGAGGAAATATACGGGGTTAGGTGAAGGCACGGGGTAGAATTAAGGCTAAACGGCATCCAAAATGGTAGCACTAAACTCACATAAATTAATCGACACCCAATCGTTAAATCGGCCCCGACCGCTAGGCGTCACCCGCCAACAACCGGCACTTGACCGTTAGACATTACCCAACCTTTAGACAGAACCATTAACCAGCGGCCAGCCAAAGATCGGTAATAACGTTCGCCGGCACTCGGTCATTGGTCGGCACCTAGTCGTTAGCCGTTCCTTGACCGTTAGTCGCACCTAGCCATTAGCCATTTCTTGACCATTAGTCGCACCTAGCCGTTAGTCATTTCTTGACCGTTAGTCGCGCTCAACCGTTAGTTAGCACCAACAGGGAACTATCACCCACACTGTCGTTACACGACCAGCACCTAACCAGTAACCAGCTGTTGGCCGTTAGTCTGCTGCTGGCAGTTAGTTGCCATAGGCCATTAACGGACCATCGACCATAGTCTTGCCAACCAACAACCATGACCATTCTGCCCCGTAACCGGTAGACAACCATTAATGTTAGCCGGTTGCTCGTAGGCAACCGTGACTCTGGTCATCCGCCATCCGTCCTCGCTAGTAGTCTTACCGTTAGTCGGTAACTGTTACCCATCCGATAACCGTAAATTGTTAATCGATACCAATAAATAGGGCTAACTACTGACCCACTAGTACCAATAAATAGTCAGAAGACAGAAAATACCACTTTTGGGCTAAATTGATTTTTATTATATAAAATGTAACACTATTAGATAAATAACACTATAAATTAACTAATTTAGAGAAAATTACTATTAATTGTCTTTTGGACAGAATTTACCATTTTTGTAGAATACTTAGAAAACTAATAAATATAACAAATAACTAAACCTCTGTGTAACCTTAGGATTCGGCAAGGAGATTGAGGAGCCTACCGGATTTGAGAACCGACCTTAGCTTCACAAAGGTGAGGGTTCCAAGCTGTTTACTTGATTTATTGCTAATTGCTACTTGCCTACCTGCTATGTGTAATATGTGCTAAACTTGCAAAACGTTTTAAAACCAGGGGCCGAGTGTGTACTTTATCGCACCCTACCCCGAGTAATTTATAATTTTATATTACCATTACTTGTGCATGATTGATTGATGCCATTGTGTACTTTATCACAACTGGCCACACTATTCTAGGATCCCAAACTCTATTGGCGACTCAACTTATTCTGAGTCGGCAATGGGGTTGGTCGGATAAATTGACAGACCTTGGGGAATGTTTAAGGTTTGTTCTAGAGTATTACTGCCTACTGATTGATTGAGATTATTGGGCCCGAAGTTGGGTGAAAGGGAAATGGTGATAAGAGACGGTGTCAAGGCAGTTGCCACTTCAGACTGAGAAATGTATCCTTTATTGCTACTATTACTATTTTCTACTATATGTGGAAATTGCTAAATATGATAAGTGATATTGTACAAATTGCCCTATGTGCGTATTGCTATACATCGAGACTGCTATTTTTGGAAACCTGCTATATATGGAAAGTTCTGAAATAAATGTGTTTGACTGATTTTTTTCACTAAAGGGCTCTCACCGGGCGTAAACTCGCCCCTTTTATATTTTCCCTACCCAGGATTACAGATTTTAGTGTGGACAGTGGATTCGAAGTTAACCTCTCTTTTGAATGTACATTTTGGGATAGTTTTGGGAACTTAAAATGTTGATGGTTGTAAATCTCTTTTGGTATGTAATTTTGATAGTTGGTTTAAGACTTGTGTAAGTTAAGTTTAATTGAAAATGACTTGTTATGTTGTTTTATAAAATAAAATTTAAAATGATTGAGTGAATCCTGGCGAGAGTTAGGCAGGCTGGCCAGTGGACCCTTGGGTTAGTCCTCGGGAAACACCAGTCTGCCACAGGTGGTATCAGAGCCTCGATTTAGAGTTTGGCTTGTGTGAATTGGGAACTTTAAATTTGAAAGATTGTGGATAATAGTTATAGGTATAAGATATGATTATTAAGAATATGTGAACTTTTTTAAGTTGGGCTATGATTGTAGTTATGGAAGGTGATGGTGCAAATTCCAGCAAGGCCCCGCCTAGTAGACCTTTGCCGATGCTACGATATCAGGATGGGGTAAGATGCCCAATATGTCACTGGAGTCCAGCCAGCCGAACTAGGCGATGTGTTTTCTTAAGAGATTATGCATATTCCAATCATGTGGTTTCGGCAATAGTCAACAAGAGGAGGGCTTTGGCAAACAATAGCCAAAGGACTAACACTGAAATTGTGGAATTAAGGGATATCATAAGAACCCAGCGAGCCAGGATCCGTGAGTTGGAGGAGATATCTTATCATCACACTCGAATGACGGGTTTTGTAAGGGATCAGACTAAGAGTATCCTCGCTGACTGCGAGATGCTAATGGAGGGAGTAGTGGGTGTGCAACTAGATGGTAGAGGTATGGAAAGTTCAAGTGTTGAACAGCCATCCGAACCAATAGGGGCTGCAGGAAATAATCAGCTAGGGAATCCGAAAGGGGAAAGCTATAGCCCAGAAACTGACCCCTTGGAAAACCCCAGATCCCCTATTTTACACTATATTAGTATTGCTAGTGCCCAGTGATGTTCCAACTACTTGTTTTGTTTTGTTTTATTTTGTTTTGTTTTGTTCTGAAGACTGATGTGGACTTGTTGTATGGTTATGCACTAGGGTCTATGTAAAAACAAAAACATGTAATATTTTACTATAATCAAAGTACTTGTGGGATAAATAGTGTTGCGCAACTAAATATTCAAATTTTCTAATACATACTTATGTGCTTATATATATAAATAGACTGAAAATGGAAGGAGGAGATAGACAAAGAACAAGAAGGCAAAGATGCTCCAATACACAGATGAGGGTGAAACGTCTGTCGCACAACAAAGTCAGGAACAAAGTGAACCAATGAAGACCCTGTAGCAGAAGCTTTAAATAAGATGACTGACCTGTTGGAACATGTTACAAACCAATAGAGTATAGGGCCTAGAATAGATCAAGGAGGGTCAGAGGTAGGAGAAGATCAAGCTTTAGAGAGATTTCAAAATTTTCACCTCTAAAATTTGCAGGGAAACCTAACCCTGAAATAGCTGAATAATGGTTTGAAAATATTGTCAATGTCTTTGAACTTTGAACTATCCTGAGGAAAGACAGGTGACCTTCGTTGTATTTCAATTTGAATGAGCGGTTAGGGCATGGTGGAGAGTTATTAAGGAGAAATGGAATAAAAATCAGACCCAATGGACATGGGCTAATTTTACCAAGGAGTTCAATAAAAAATACCTCCGTCCTTTAGTCCAGGAAAAGAGAGAAGATGAGTTTATTAGATTATGACAGGGAATGATAAGTGTGGTGGAATATGAAACTCAATTTACTCGATTATCAAAATTTGTTCCTGAACTAGTGACGACAGAGCCCCGACAGGTTAGACGCTTCTTCCAGGGCCTGAATTTAGAAATACAAGAAGCTTTGGTAATGGCCCAAATGACCACCTTTTCTGATGCTTTAGAGAAAGCTCAACGTGTAGAATGCACAAAAGCCCAAGTGAGAGCTTTTCAGACTAGGAAACGGGCAGTTTCCAGTGATAATAACTTAAGAAGACCTGGGGTAAAATTGATCACCTTTTAAGGCCGGAAGAGAAGCTAGCGGTGGAAGAATTCAGAATGGACTGGAAGGAACTTCGAGGAGAACTGAACCTGGAAAATGGCAGAAACGCAACTCATTTCAGTCTAGGAAAAACATAACCCCTCAATAGATTTGTGAATTTTGTGGTAAGACCAACCACATCGAAAATAATTGTTGGAGAAAAACTAGAAAGTGTCTGGTCTAGGGGAGTACAGAGCATGCCATCACTAGGTGTCCCAACCGTCAGAATTTAAGCACCACAGCCCCGCCATCCAATAAATCCAATAGTAGGTCAGCGACTGATTAAGTGAGTAGACCCAGAGTGCCTGGCAGAGTCTATGCCATTGACCAGCAAATGGTGCCTATGCCATCAGATGTGGTTGAAGGTACTATTTCTCTTTTCCATCAATTGGCTAAACTGTTAATTGACATTGGTACCAGCCATTCATTTGTGATTCCGAATTTTATGATTGGCTTAAATGTAAAACCTGACATACTACCTTATGATCTAGAAATACAAACTCCTACTGGCAATCATAGCTTGATCTCTAATGTAGTATATAGGAATTGTGAGATTTGGGTAGGAAAGAAGAAATTGTTAGTTGATCTTATTGCCCTACCTTTTAAGGGATATGATGTTATTTTGGAAATGGATAGTCTAACTCATTATCATGCACAGCTGGACTGTAGAACCAAAGTAGTTGAATTTCATATTCTAGGGGAAGCTTCTTTAAGACTTGACATGAAAGGAAATTCAGTTTCTTTTGCTTTTATCTCAGGATATAAAGCTAGAAAACTACTAAGTAAAGGATTTCGAGAGTATTTGGCCTTCTTAATAAATCCCTAGGAAGATAAGGTCAAATTGGAAAATATACCAGTGGTAAAAGAATATCCAGAAGCATTTCCTGAGGAGTTCACCTCTTTACCCCCCAGAAAGGGATATAGAATTTAAGATTGAGCCCATTCCAGGGACAGTACTTATTTTTAAAACTCCTTATCAAATGGCACCTGTTGAACTTAAAGAATTAAGGATACAAATACAAGATCTACTGGATCGAGGTTTCGTGAAACCAAGTGAGTCCCCTTGGGAAGCCCCAGTGTTGTTTGTAAAAAAGAAAGATGGGAGTTTAAGAATGTGTATCAACTACCGAGAGTTGAATAATGTCACCATTAAGAATAAATACCCATTTTCCCATATTGATGAATTATTTGATCAACTGCACAGAGCAGTAGTGTTTTTAAGATAGATCTTAAATAGGGGTATTATCAGTTGGGGGTCAGAGGAGAAGACGTTCCAAAGGCTGCCTTTAACTCTAGGTATGGGCATTATGAACTTTTGGTTATGCCATTTGGGTTAACTAATGCCCTGGCAGCATTCATGGACCTGATGCATCGAGTATTTAAGCCATATCTAGATCAGTTTATGGTGATACTCATTGATGACATTTTGACTTATTCTAAGTCCAAAGAAGATCATGACCAACATTTGAGAACAGTTCTACAGACTTTCAAGGAGCACAAATTGTAAGCTAAATTCAGCAAGTTTGAATTTTGGTTAGATGAGGGTTTCTTTCTAGGCCATGTGATTTCTCAGAGAGGTATTACAGTGGACCCAACCAAAGTCAAATCTGTTATTGAATGGAAACAGCTGGAAAATCCAATTGAAATTCGTAGTTTTCTGGGATTGGCAGGATATTATCAGAGATTTATAAAAAATTTCTCAAAAGTTGCAGGTCCTTTGACCAATTTGACTAAGAAACACAACCGTTTTGTTTGGGACGGTAGGTGTGAAAGAAGTTTTCAGGAACTTAAGAATCGACTGACTATGACTCCTGTTTTAGTTCTGCCAAATGAAAAGGAAAACTTCACTATATGCACAGATGCTTCTAAGGAAGGTTTAGGATGTGTATTAATGTAGGATGGAAAAGTAGTGGCATATGCATCAAGGAAGTTAAAACTTCATGAGCAGAACTATCCCATTCATGATCTGGAATTAGCAGCCATAGTGTTTGTCTTGAAGAAGTAGAGGCATTGTTTGTACAGAGTGGTGTTTGAAATATATACAGATCATAAGAGTCTCAAATATTTATTCACCCAAAAGGAATTAAATCTAAGGCAACGGAGATGGATGGAATTCCTGGAAGACTATGAGTGTACCATAAAATACCATTCCGGAAAGGCTAATGTGGTAGCTGATGCTCTTAGTAGGAAAATCTAGATTGCTGGCTTGATTATTAAGGAATTGAACCTGTTAGAAGAAATAAGTGACTAGAATCCGCAACTTGAATGGCAGAAGGTGATTTTTAGAAATATTGCCATTAGTTCTTCCTTAGTGGATCGTGTTAAAGAAATGCAAGGAAAAGATCCTATTGTACAAAAGCGGATAGATAAGGTAAAAAAGGAAGTTACCTAACTTTAATATAAGAAATGATGAGATTCTAAGATATCAGGACCGATTGGTGGTACCAAATAATGATAAGTTGAAAAAGGAAATTTTAGGAGAAGATCACAAATCTAGATATACTGTGCTTCCCGAAGAGAACAAAATGTACCAGGATGTAAGAAGGACGTATTGGTGGGACAATATGAAGAAAGATATAGCTCACTTTGTCCAAACATGTCTCACTTGCCAACAAATTAAGGCTAAACACCAAAGACTGTCAGGATTATTACAGCCAATAGAGGTATCAGAATGGAAGTGGGATCAAATCACTATGGACTTTATTTCGGGATTACCCTACACTGAAAGAGGTCATGATGCAATTTGGGTAGTAGTAGACCGGTTAACTAAGTCTGCTCATTTTCTATCGATCAATGTGAAATACAAATTGGAGAGACTAGCTAAAATCTACATAGATGAGATTGTTAGATTATATCGGGTACCTGCCAGTATCATTTCTAATAGAGATCCCCGATTTGTATCTAGATTGTGGCAGTAGATTCAAAGTGCTCAAGGCACAAGGCTAAACCTTAGCACCATTTATCATCCTCAAACAGATGGTCAATCAAAGAGAATTATATAGACATTAGAAGATATATTACGAGCTTGTATAATGGATTTTGGTGGTAGTTGGGATCAATACCTGACCTTAATAGAATTTGCCTATAATAATAGCTATCATTCCTCAATTCAAATGGCCCCATTGAAGCCTTGTACGGAAGAAAATGTAGGTCACCAATTCACTGGGATGAGGTAGGAGAACAAAAACTGTTGTGTATAGAAAGGATACCATGGGTTGAACAATCTTATGAAAAGGTTAAGTTAATCTACCAAAAGATCCAAGAGGTTCAAAATTGTCAGAAGAGTTATGCGGATAACAGGAGAAAATATTTGAAAGTTGAAGTGGGAGATGAAGTTTTCCTTAAGACGAAACCTTTACAAGAAAATCTTAAGTCTGGAAAAGGAAAGAATCTCAAATCAAGATATATAGGTCCCTTCAAAATTACCCAGAGAATAGGAAAAGTGGCCTATCGACTGAAGTTACCCACTAGTCTAGCCAAAATCCATAATGTGTTTCATGTGTCTTGGTTGAGGAAGTATCATAAGAAACCATCATATGTGATACATGCGGTGAAGACAGACTTAGATGAATCTTAACTTATCAGGAGCAAACTTTGCAGGTCTTAGACCGAAAAGTAAAGATCTTGAGGAATAAGCAAATTCCCTTGGTAAAGATAATATGGAAACTTCATGGTTCTGAAGAAGCCACCTAGGAGCTAGAAAAAGAAATGATGAAGAAATATCCAGAACTCCAAAACTAGAGGTGAGAAAAATTTTGAGGATGAAACTTATTTTAAGAGGGAGAGGGTGTAAAAGCCCAAACGATCCCCATTCCTTCTCAATTTTTTATTTTACCAAGTAATGCTTTATCCTATTTTGCTTATGTATATGCGATTTATGTTAAATGCCAAGCAAGTTGATTCCTACAAAATTTGAGCTTGTTAAAATATTTAAGTGAACCTAGAAATTAATTACGGTATCAAATAAATTTACCCTAAAAAGTAGGGATGAATTTTGAGACAATTTGGAATTAAGCCATTTTACTAAAAATAGAAACACGACGTGGCAAACATTATACCAACTGGACATGTGAAAATTTGACATGTGGCATTTTGGGCACATGTCTTGTGATGGGAGCTTAAGGTAGCATTGATGCCACTTGTCAACGTTTGAAGTATTAAGGTGTGGCAAGAATCTTGCCAACTAACTTCAAACACCTTAAATTCTATATAACTTCATTTCCTTGGTTCATAGACTACTTGCTGCCATTCTAAAAACGAGAGCAACCAAGAAAAATTCAGCTACTACTACTAACCACTACTACTACATGCGAAAGGCAACCCAAGAAACTCTACCACCATTCCAACCTAGAGTACAAGAACAATTTTAGCTACTTCTACTACAAATACTACTACTACTTGCGTACTAGCTTTGTCGGCAGAGGAAGTGAAGCTCAAAACTGATTTTGTTTGGCTGCAATTTTTCCAGAAATTTCACCATCTCTGAGGAGGTATAAAGCTCTACTCATTCTCCTTAATTTAAGCTACAAGCATGTGCAAAAATTGAGACCTTGATGATGAGTTCAATTTGCAAATTTTCTGTTTTATAGCCGTGCTTGCTTAGTGAAATTTCCAACTTTGTTGCAAAATCTTTCATGATGAATTTGGCTAGAAACTTTGCTGAATTGATCCATGATTCTTGCTATGAAACTATCCCACTGATATATGAACTATTTGAGAAAAACTAGGCTTTTATGGTGAAAATTTC
Organism: Gardenia jasminoides; assembly: GCA_013103745.1. NCBI lineage: Eukaryota > Viridiplantae > Streptophyta > Magnoliopsida > Gentianales > Rubiaceae > Gardenia > Gardenia jasminoides. The sequence continues at coordinate 2,762,112 of CM023104.1, read as the reverse complement.
ACCTAAACAATCATTACAACAAGCTGGAAATTGCTGGAAATTTTCTGGTATGCTGTCCAAAGTTGTAGGTTGTTTAACGGCCTTGATTTTTGATTTTTGTTGCAAAATTCTGATTAAAAGATGCTCAGATGTTGAACTATATGTGTGGCTGGTTGTGTAAGGATTTCAAGTCAAAATGATAACATTTAAAAGGGGTAAAATTCGCAACTGTGGCGAGAACCCAGTTTTCGGGTAATCACAGGATGCCAAAACCAGCAATGGGAAAACCTTCATAACTTGGTGTAGGAGAGTCAAAATTGAGTGCCGTTTGTGGCATTTGAAACTAAACTCATAGGTTCTAATGGTATAAAATACGCACTCTGGTCCTTTTCCTACAAACTGCAGCAAGTCGACAAATTTTCCTATTTTTCAAAGCCTGCAAATCGGTGATTCTGTAGCTGCTGCAAGTTGATGCCAAAATTAAACTATCTTACGAACTAAATTTGGAAATGATGTCCTCTAAACATTTGCAGTACTTCGAATCTAGTTTCAAACGGTATAAAGTAAGTGAAAATTGGACTTCTATAGTCCATGTTATGAGTTGTGAAAGAAATTGCGACCGTCAGGTTATAACATGAAACCTTAGCTGGCACTTGCTAGAAGATGTCCAAATATTAGCCATGCGTTATAGCTTAACTTGTGCTAGAAAAACCGACCCTTAAACAATGATAATCTTTGGAAAAATGGGTCCGTAGATTTAACGTAGGATTGGGTGGAGGTTTTATGCAGAAAGTTTAAGTGAATTTTGACTAAATGACGGACAAACGGAAAGTAAACCTCTCGGCACGGCCAAGCTGAACATGGCCGTTTCCGTTAACTAGGTTGACGACTGTTTTGAGCTTGTAACCAATGAGTGAGAAAATATACAAGGTTAGGTGAAGGCACGGGATAGAATTAAGGCTAAACAGTATCCAAAATGGTAGCACGAAACTCACATAAACTAATCGACACCCAACCATTAAATCGGCCCCTGACCGTTAGGCGTCACCCGCCAACAACCGGCACTTGACCGTTAGACATTGCCTAGCCCTTAGATGGAACTCAACCGCTAACCAGCGGCTAGCCAAAGATTGGTAATAACTGTTCACCGGCACCCGTCACTGGTCGGCACCTAGACATTAGCCGTTCCTTGACCGTTAGTTGCACCTAGCCGTTAGCCGTTTCTTGACCATTAGTCGCATCTAGCCGTTAGTCGTTTCTTAACCATTAGTCACGCTCAACCATTAGTCAACACCAACCGACAACTATCACCCGTACACAGTTGTTACATGACCATCACCTAACTAGTAACCAGTTGTTGGCCATCAGTCTACCTCTGGCCGTTAGTTGCCAAGGGCCATTAACGGACCATCGACCATAGTCTTGCCAACCAACAACTATGACCATTCCACCCCGTAACCGGTAGACAACTGCTAACATTAGCTGGTCGCCCGTAGGCAACTGTGACCCTGGTCATTCGTCATCCGTCATCCATCCTCAGCCAGTAGTCTTATACCGTTAGTCTGTAATCGTTACCCGTCCGATAACCGTAAATTGTTAACTGATACCAATCAACAGGACTAACTACCAACCCACTAGTACCAATAAATAGTCGGAAGACAAAAATACCACTTTTGGTCTAAATTGATTTTTATTAATAAAATGTAATAATATTAGATAAATAACACTATAAATTAACTAATTTAGAGAAAATACTAGTAATTGTCTTTTGGATGGAATTTACCTTTTTTGTAGAATACTTAGAAAACTAATAAATATAACAAATAACTGAACCTCTGTGTAACCTCAGGATTCGGTAGGGAGATTAAGGAGTCGACCAGATTTGAGACCCGACCTTAGCTTCATAGAGGTGAGGGTTCCAACCTGTTTAATTGATTTATTGCTAATTGCTACTTGCCTACCTATTATGTGTAATATGTGCTAAACTTGCAAAACATTTTAAAATCAGGGACCAAGTGTGTATTTTATTGCACCCAACTCGGGTAATTTACAATTTTATATTGCTATTACTTGTGCATGAGTGATTGACGCCATTGTATACTTTACCACAACTGACCACACTGTTTCGGGATCCCAAACTCCATTAGTTAGTCAACTTATTCCGAGCCGCCAACAGGCTTGGTCGGATAAATTGACAGATCTTGGGGAATGTTTAAGGTTTGGTCTAGAGTATTACTGCCTATTGATTGATATAAGTTAAGTTTAATTGAAAATGGCTTGTTATGTTGTTCTATAAAATAAAATTTGAAGTGACTGAGTGAGTCCTGACGAGAGTAAGGAAGGCTAGCTAGTGAACCCTAGGGTTCGACCTCGGGAAACACCGGTCTGCCACAAAATTCATGCATTTTCATGGTCAAAAATCAAGATCTCAGATGTTCAGAAAGCTGTTGATTAAACAGTGTTTTTGGGCACTCAATGGTATTTTGTTCATTTCACTGGCTACAGTGCTCAGATTGATCTAAAATTTTGTGAGTAGAAATTTAACTCAATCCTCTACAATTTTTATGTTTTGTGCAAGAGCCAATTTAGCCTTTATCATAGAGGAATTTGTAACTCAATTTAACACAATGTGGAGTTATATATCAAACACTTACTAGGCAAGAAATATTATTTCATTTTCATACTTCAAAAATTCTTCCATTTTCATGATACTCCATCAATTAGGCTTAAACATTAAGTACTTAGGCTAACCAAGCATCACTTAAATAACATAAATCAAGTATCACTTAAATAACATAACAAGAATAAAGTCTTACTTTCCCCAAATTTAAGAGAAAAGTTGAAGTGTTTTAGCATGCTATGTGACGACCCCACTTTCTCCTAAGGCGAACCAAAAGGGTTTAGCGGACCGCCTGCCCATCTCTCACCGAAACTTACTACAATCCTCAATCAAATCTCAGTTCCAGCCCTTAATAATTTCAATGAAACTCCAACAATTACATCCAAATATTTCCAAATAATAACATAACCATAAATATTACAATTTAAACTCCAATACTTACAGTTCCAAATATTTCAAAATAATATTCCAGCCAGTCACACTAGGAAGTCTCTACAAGTACTTCCTTTGCCTCGAGCCCTGCGGAGGGGAAATAAATATTTTTTGGGGTGAGTTAGAAGCTCAGTGAGGTTCCGAAAAATAAGTAAATTCACATTTGATCAAAATCATAACACTTGAATCAAATAGCACTTTTGGAAAATAGTTGAGTTATTAAAGATCACTTATAAGAGAATGATTCATTAAGAGATACCATAACGAGAAAACTCAAGAATACATTTGAATACGTTTATTAAAAGATATAAGAATTCAAGCATTCGAACAATTGTTAAATAAACAATTAACTTTAATCAAGAAAAAGGTACTAAGATAGGATGAGAGATGTCTCCCACTCTGATTGAGCGTGACACATACTACCGTTCAGATTTAATCAAACACAAGATACTAAGACGGGATGAGAGGTACCTCCCACTCATTAGAGTGTGGTACATACTACAGTTCAACACGTATGGTCGACGAGACAATGCTCCAATTGACTTATTCAAAATTCAAGAGTAGGGCGGGATGAGAGGTACCTTCCACTCATTAGAGTGTGGTACATACTACCGCTTAACACGTATGGTCGACGAGACAACACTCCAATTGACATATTCATGATTTAAGATCAAGGTAGGATGAGAAGTACCTCCCACACATTAAAGTGTGGTACATACTACCGCTTAACAGGTATGGCGGGATGAGAGGTACCTCCCACTCATTGAGTGTGGTACATACTACCACTTAACAAACACAAGTCAAGATTACAAGACATGACACGTATTCAACATATGATTCTTCTCTAGTCACGAGTTCAAGATCACATAAATAAATCACCATCTCATTTAGTGTTTGTGAATTAAGACAAGTAACATGCATGGAAACTCACCAATTGTTAAGAGCAAGTGAGAGCAAATCATGAAGAAGCTCCTCGGTGTCCATGTGATCACCTGAGACATGCATAATCAAAGTTACCTAGGTATGCAACCAAGGCTAACTTTCAAACAATCAAGTTTTCCGATCTAAGTCAAAGAAATCTCAGTGATTCAAAAAATCCCTTTCCAAAGTATGGAATGTGTGTGCAAATAACCAAAAGGTTAGGATTGAAACCCAAGAATTGTTTCCAAAACATTTTTAAGCTTTCGACACTTTCTTAGAAGAATTTTCAGTTTTTGTACCATTTTTTGAAAAATCATAACTTGATTTCTATAAGTCTAAAAATTGTGAATCTTAACCGTTGGAAAATAGACTCAGAGAACTAAAACTCTCTAGAAGATACTTATACAAGATTCAAATTAGAAGTCAGTCAAATTTCAGTTTAAAGTCACTGCTACAGTAAAAATAGGGCATAACAGTCTTGAATTTCAGTCAGATTTGATAATTTGCCAAAATTCACAGAAATTGAACTAATCCCTGCAATTTATACCACTGAAATAAATCCAAGTCTAGTTTCAAATTCAACAAATGAAACTCAATTTGGATTTTTATACACTAAGATATAACAGTTTTTATAAAACTGTTTTTCAAAACTTGTCATACGAAATTTTCAACAATACACATTATGAAAGTTCTCTCTTTTCCCTTCTTTTAAAACCAGTTTTGTTACTCCAATCAAAGGTGCATCTAACGGCCATTGTATTGGAAAAATTTTGACTCAAGAAAAGGCTCTAAAAACTGAAATTTTCAGCTCAAACATTCGGCCAAAGGAGCTTAACCAAAACTAGTTTTTGTTGGCTAAAATTTTAAGTTACAAGAAGGTCACAAAATTAGAAAATTTCAGCTCCAATTTTTGTCCAACTTGGGGGGGTTTAAAACTGAAATTTTCACCAAGATTCAAGCATTACAACACACACTTCATACCCCAAAATCAATCAACAAAGCAAGACACAATCTTGGAAGCTAATATAGAGATAACATCAAGCCGTTAAGCAAACCACTAATCCATGCTCTATCACATGATCATCCAACCATTTTAAGCACATAATACCTCAAGGTCTCTACCTAATTTGGGAATTCAAGAGCCCAACTCCAATGTTAGGATATCAAATTTTCTGGCAAAAGAAACCATAGATCTTTTCAGATCTAAAATTAATGGTGCAAGAATGGTTAGATGTACAAGTTACCTTCCTTCCTAGCAAGTTTTGGCAAGAAAAATTGAAGCTTGAAGCCTTCTTCTCCTTCACTTCCTATTCAGCAAAGAGAGACAAGAGAGAGAGAAAATGGCTGAAGATCTTCCATCAAATGTCAAGGTCCATAAAATCATCAACAATCGAACCTTCTATAGTTAAGGTCTAGCCAAGAAATGGAAGAAAGGTTGGAGTTTTTAGAGTGTTTACCTTCCTTCAAGATGACAAGCAAAACTCAAGATTCAAGCACTAAAACCTCCAAAGATCTTCCTTCCTTCAAGCCTTCTTACCAAATTTGAGGAGGATTCAAGGTTGCAGCAAAGTTGAGACAAGGTTTGAGCAAGCTTGGAGGATGAAAATGAAGTCTAAACTAAGTGCAAGAGAGAGAGAGAGGTTCGGTTGAAATGGAGAGGAGAGAGTGAGTTTTAGTTGCTTTTTGGTGAAGTGAAATGGTGAAAGAAAGAGAAGACATAAAGCCTTAATTCAAGGTGTGAAGTCAACTTTGAATAGTAGACCAATAATGCTCCTAATTGAACTTAATTTTAATCACCCACTTCTAATCCCTCAATTAGCTTTTCTTAATCTACAAATGATCATTCTTACTTTCCAAGATTACGTCACCCTCGAATCAAATGCTTGTCTCGAAAAGCGTGCCTTTCTCGTTTTTCACAAATGTGTAGTACAAAAATTAAATTGAAGAGTAAACATGTTTTTAAAATAAAACGAGGTAATGTATAGTGAAAATACAATTAAAATTATTTAAATCAATTATTTAGAGAAAATAAATAAGTAATTAGATAAATAGGTCAGATAAAATAAGTTTTCAGGTTCTCACATGCTATACCTCCCAGAGAGATCACAAAACCTAACTTGAGAATTGAGCAAGTCTTTCCCGAAAGTTCCTTGCACAAACTTGATCCAAAAATGAAGCAAGAAAACTAAGGTTTTCAAGTGGGTTTGGTGGTTGTTGGAATTGTTTTTCTCTGCCTCTCTTTCTCTCTCAAGTTGGCCAGCCAAGACAAGTGAAGAATTGAAGAGAAATTGAGCTTGGAAAGTTTAAGACATAATGCTTACTTGGTTTAAGAAATAATCTCTTGGAAAGTTGTGGTAAATTTTGTGCCACATGGCAAGTTCCTAATGAAACCACATTTCATGCTTCTAAATCTTTTATTAAACCAACCATCTTTCACTTCCAAAAATACCCTTCTATATTTTAAGTAATTCTAATTAAATCGTAACTTTCACTTTCCAGAAATACCCTTGTCTATTCCAAACAATTCCAATGAAACCATAGGTCATTTTTTGAAAAGTAGAGAAACATAATAAGTCTTGAAATCATTTTCCAATTCACTAAGAAAATTCAATTCATCCAAAGTAGAATATATATACGTTTTGAAAGCACCTTGAATTTTTGGGGCGTTACATTCCTAACATGATAATAGGCCATAACTTGTTGGAATTTTCCTGTGGTGAACTAAACATGGTAAAATGGTGTGTAGCATGTTTCTGTGTGGTTGGTAGTAACTCATGTATATGTAGTTTGATCAAATCCTATGATCAAGTTTGATTTACTACCTGTAAAATTTGATTTAAAGGATTGACTCTAAAATTTTATTTCGTAATGAGTTTCTTTACTTTCTTTGACTTTACTACATCAAGCAATTTTAATTTCCTTAAAAGTTGATTCACTTATGTAATATATATATCGAGATAATTTCTTTGGGTGATTTTTCCTTTAAATGTGACTTATTTCCATAGTTTTCTTTCGATAATTTTCTTTTACAATTTTGGTCTTGGAGATGAAAAGTGAAAGATTTCAAGTCTATATATCATGATATTCTCACTATCTTATTCATTTATTTTCAAAGATGACTAAGACTTTATTTCTGAAAATCACCATAAATACGAGAATTATTTTTTTAAATAGGATTTCGGTGTTTTGAGTGCTTGGAGATTTTGGTGAAAACTTAGCCAGAAAATGATCATGATAGTTGAAAACTGTAAAAGAGTTCCATGTTTATTTCTGGAATATTAGAACATTGTTGATAAATAGTTGAGGTCCTACATACTGGACCTCATGATATCATTTCCCAAGAATGCATGCTAAATGTTGCCTATAAGTTGGATATATCATATATTAAATTTGTGACATTTGAAAACAAAAGCAAGGTTGTTGTTCTTGGTGTAACCTTGCCTATATTTTTGATAGTGCTTAATAGAGCTTTAGCCAATCTACTACCTGACTTCTTAAACTTGACTTATATATATGCATTTCATTAGATTTGCACTATAATTGAGTGATGGTTTTGAGTTCTGTCTCATAGATTGTGATGACCCCACCGTACCTTCTTTTACCAAAGGACGATATATATATATATACATAATATCCACTACAAAACCACAACAGTTAGAGTACAACTCCCAACAAGGTTTCTCACACCCGCTATCCAAAATACAATATACACCGCCAAAACTCCAACCCAAAGCAAGTACTAAAGCTAAAGGCTACACTATGCCTCCCATGGAAAACAAATTGAAAAGGGGTAAGCTATATGCTTAGTGAATAATCGAGGGAGGGTACATGTAAATCACATTGCCACAGATTTTCAAATCAATAGCAAAAGTAAGACCACAAATAAGGATACTGGGTGGCTTCAAAGCCATTTCAATTTCCACGCTTGATCTTCCGTTGACACTCCATCAACCGATAATCCGTAGACCCCACTTATACTCCTAGTCCACCTTATCAACCCTCTCGGCGGTCTACCAGCAGCTTGAGCAATATATCATTGAGATCCCAAAAGCATTGAGATCAAACCATCTATTTGGTCAAAACAACATTTACCATTGAGACCGGCAACCCCTTGAGATCGGACCATTTATTTGGTCAAAATAACATTTACCAATGAGACCCCAAGGCAACCTTGAGATCAAACCATCCAAGTGGTTAACATTTACCATTGAGACCCCAAGGCACCTTGAGATCAAACCACCCAAGTGGTCGAAATAACATCGACATTGAGACCCCAAAGGCACCGGGATCACCATCCACATGGTCACTCATCACCAATAATATCACATGTACAGTTCATATATCACTCATCATACGCATTCATATATCACACAACACGCATTCAAGAATCATATATGGAGCTTTGGTGAATAAAGTACACCCTCGCCCAAGCGTCCACTTAACACATTTCACATTATATTCACAGATAAAGTCCTAATTACTCACCAACAGTAGTACAAAATCAAACAGGTTAGCAAAGTTCCCCGGTCTCCTCGACCCCGTCACTTCCTTCTTGGCTTATGTTCTAGAGAAAGTTGCAAGCTTCCAAAGTCAATCCACTTCTCCTAGCTTTCAATCAAGGTTGAATGGTTGAAATTGGCAAAATTTCCCAAGCTTTTCTCTCTTTTTTTTCCTCTCTTTTTCTCTCTTTTTTTCTTCTCTTTTCTTCCCTCTTTTCTCCTTGCTTGGCCGACTTTCTTGTCTTGCTTTTTGCTAAGAGATTAAGTCTCTTAGATATTTATTTTGTTAGTCAAAATTTGTCCAAGTCCAAGTCAAAGTTGTCATGCTCAATTAAACCTACTATCTTAGGTTAATTCCAACTCTTGCCCAAGTAATTTTCTTTCCTATCAAACTAGTCCATAGGTGCTCAATTTAACCTAGCCTATCAAAGCTTAATCACACTTACTTAGGCTACTAATCACCTATGCACCCTAATCTCTCTTCTTGCACATGCTTTAACACACGTAAAATCAAAGAAATAACAAACTTGTAATTGGACATAAAACTTAAATTTATTTTCAAAACTAGGGTTTTACGAATCCAAACTAGGGTTTTCATATATACAAATTAGGGTTTTATCCAAATTTAGGGTTTTCGAAGCAAATTAGGGTTTAAATTTCAAATTAGGGTTTTCAAACTTGTAAAACAAAATAATTAAAAACAAACATTTTTAAAAGTAAAACAAACCATATAAACACCTTGGCAAACAAAAATAACTATAATTAACATTATTTAATATTTTCCAAAAATTGAGAAAAATCGGGGCCTTACATAGATTCCAGCTTTCTTTTATCGAACACGCTCATTGTATCTAATACAAGGTTTGAAAGTATAGAATGAAGATTAATTTGAACAATATTAATATCCAACCAATAAAAAGAGTATATCTTAGTTAAAACAAGAAATGAGAAGAAGACACACAGTATGTTTATAGAGATACTTCAAGGTTTCTATAGGTGAAAAATGGGAATTTCGAGGGCAACATTCTTTCAAGGGGGAGAGAGTGCGATTAATCTAACTTTTAAATACAAGGTGGAATGTCAAGGGCGACATTCTCTTAAGGGGAAGAGATTCTAACGCCCCAAAAATCCAAGGTGCTTTCAAAACGTATTTTTTTATATATATTTTCTACTTTGGATGAATTGAATTTCTTAGTGAATTGGAATATGATTTCAAGACTTATTATGTTTCTCTACTTTTCAAGAAATGACCTATGGTTTCATTGGAATTGTTTGAAATGGACAAGAGTATTTCTGAAAAATGGAAAGTTAGAATTTAATTGGAATTACATAAAATATAGAAGGGTATTTTTGAAAGTGAAAGATGATTGGTTTAATGAAAGATTTAGAAGCATGAAATGTGGTTTCATTAGGAACTTGCCATGTGGCACAAAATTTACCATAACTTTTGAAGAGATTATTTCTTAAACCAAGTAAGCATTTTATCTTAAACTTTACAAGCTCAATTTCTCTTCAATTCTTCAGTTGTCTTGGCCAGCCAACTTGAGAGAGAAAGAGAGGGAGAGAAAAACAATTCCAACAACCACAAAACCCACATGAAACCTTAGTTTTCTTGCTTCATTTTTGGATCAAGTTTGTGTGAGGAACTTTCGGGGAAGGCTTGCTCAATTCTCAAGTTAGGTTTTGTGATCTCTATAGGAGGTATAGCATGCTAAAACACTTCAACGTTTCTCTTAAGTTTGAGGAATTTGATATATATGTTGTATTAAAGTCACAAATTAGCATGATATTTGGAAGTTTCTTGGATTATCTCAAGTAATTTTGTAAGATTTTATTCTTGTTATGTTATTTAAGTGATACTTGATTTATGTTATTTAAGTGATGCCTGGTTAGCCTAAGTACTTAATGTTTAAGCCTAATTGATAGAGTATCATGAAAATGGAAGAATTCTTGTAGTATGAAAATGAAAGAATATTTCTTACCTAGTAAGTGTTTGATAAATTGCTCCATTGATACGAACCCGCCACGAAGGTATGAACTCGTATCCCGTCAAGTATGGATCTAGACGAATAAATTCAAGTTGATTGGCGGAAACAATCGACCCTTCTAAATTCCGAGATTGTGAACCTTGAACTTAATTTTGAACCATAATCCAACAATCTAGTGAACTAATATTTTAGGTAGTAGAACGCCACAACCAAGGCATTTACTTGATTGATAAGTTCAAATTGAATAACTCAAGAAAACTCTCAACTACTCAAGAAAGGCTCTCTTGGAAAGAGAAAGTGATCAAACTCACAATATTTTTGGTAAAATCTGAATAACAAAATTCGAATGACCCTTAGGCTATTTATAGCCTTACAAAGACTCAAACCCTAGTCCAACTTGGACTCAAAATAACCCTAACCTGACCTAATTAGGTTCGGCCAGCATGGACCCTAGTTTTAGGAAACTTCTAAACAAATGATATTGACTAACTCAAACTTGCTAAATTCATACATCAACAACAAGAACTTGTCTAATTTATTCAACCTACATACGACCAAGAAAACAAGGCAAACGGACAATAATGGCCTTACTCATAAACTTAAACAAATGACAACTTATCATAACTAACTAGCTTGGATCCGACTCCTCAACTTGGAGTAAAGTATAAACCTTCAAACCATCATTGGACAAGCCTTCAATGCTTCTCAAATCATCTCCAATTCGGTCTTGAAAAGTGCAAACGAGAGCTTGAAGTGACTCCCTAAGCTTTCTAGCGCGAGCTCTTGTCATCGGACCACTTCGAATTTGTACAACTTGTTCACGTGCATTGTGATCAGCCTTGAGCCCTTCATCAATCCCCTCCTCTTGAAGGTGATTTGTCCTCAAATCACTTTCATCATCTCATGAAAAGGACTCATGTCAGCAACATTAAAAGTAGCATGCACACCATACTCACCTGGTAGATCAAGTTTGTAAGCATTATCATTGATACACTCCACAACTTGAAATGGACCATCTCCCCTTGGAAGGAGTTTATTACGCCTTTGGATAGGGAAACGCTCCTTCCTCATATGGATCCAGTTCAAAAACCATCTTGCAATGACCCATGTTGGCATGTTGGACATATTGAAGGGTGCACTTTCAATGTTAGCTCTAGTTTAGCATGCAAATCTCGCACAAGTTCAGCCTTTTTCTTGCCATCTAAGCTAACTCTCTCATGAACAAATGAAGGATTTAAATCCAAAGGTGTGAGAGGGTTAAACCATAAACAATTTCAAAAGGCAAATATTGTGTAGAAGTGTGCACAGTGCGATTATATGCAAACTCAACATGAGGCAAGCAATCTTCCCAAGTTTTGATATTCTTTTTAATGATTGCTCTCAACAAGGTGGATAAAGTCCTATTAACTACTTTAGTTTGTCCATCATTTTGTGGGTGACTAGAAGTAGAAAACAGCAATTTAGTACCTATTTTACACCATAAAGTCTTCCAAAAGTAGCTAAGGAATTTTACATCCCTATCAGAAACAATGGTACGAGGTACCCCATGCAAACGGATAATTTCTTTAAAGAACAATTCAGCAACATGTTTAGCATCATCCGTTTTATGACAGGGGATAAAATGAGCCATTTTAGAGAAACGATCAACCACAACATAAATTGAATCATGACCTTGTCTAGTTCTAGGCAAACCAAACATGAAATCCATAGACAAGTCAACCCAAGGTTCACATGAAATTGGTAAAGGAGTATAAAGACCATAAGGGTTTACCTTGGATTTTGCATGATGGCAAGTGACACATCTTTATATATGCCGCTCAACATCCCTTTTCATACGTGGCCAATAAAGTGCTCTTGGAGAACCAATAAGGCTTTTGCAATGCCAAAATATCCCATTAGTCCTCCTCCATGGGCCTCTCGAAGCTAGCAATAAATGCATGGAACACATAGGAATGCACAACTTATCCTTGAAAGACAAATACCCCTGAGAAATGAAGTAATGCTCATGAGTGTGTCGAGGCAAGGAAGTGAAAATCTCACCAAAATCCAAGTTAGTAGCATAGAGGTCTTTCATATTTCAAGCCCTAGCAATTTAGTGTCTAATGTAGTGATAAGTGTATACCTTCTTGAGAGTGCATCAGCCACTACATTAGTCTTACCTACCTTGTATTTGATAACAAAGGCAAAACTATCAATGATGGCTATCCACCTTGCATGTCTCTTGCTCAACTTAGTTTGAGACTTGATGTGCTTGAGTGATTCATGGTCAGTGTGCAAGATGAACTCACGAGGCCAAAAGTAATTTTGCCAAGTTTGGAGAGCTTGAATTAAAGCCATCAATTCCTTGTCATAAGTTGAGTAGTTCAAGGAAGCTCCATTCAACTTTTCACTAAAATAGGCACCGAGACGACCTTCTTGAATTAACATAGCTCCAATACCTACACTAGAGGCATCACACTCTACTTCAAAAGCCTTTTCAAAGTTAGGTAAACTCAAAATATGTGCATGTGTGAGCTTGTGTTTAAGTAATTGGAAGGACTTAGCTTGTTCATCCCTCCATTGGAATGGCATGTTCTTCTTGACAATGGATGTGAATGGGATGGCATGTTGTTCTTGACAATGGATGTAAGTGGTGCAGCAATCATGCTAAAGTCCTTGACAAAGCGTCTATAGAAGCTTGCCAAGCACTCATAGTTGTAGGTGTTGGCCATTCACTTATAGCCTTCACTTTTACTTCATCAACTTGTATACACTGTTCACTCACAACATAGCCTAGAAATACAAGCTGATTAGTGCAAAATGTGCACTTCTTAAGGTTGGCATAAAGCCTTTCCTTTTGAAGTACATCTAAAACAGATTGTAAATGAATAACATGCTCCTCTAAGCTCTTACTATAGATTAAAATGTCAACAAAGTAGACCACCACAAGTTTACTAATAAAGGGACGCAAAACATGGTTCATTAACCTTATAAAAGTGCTAGGTGCATTAGTTAAGCCAAAAGGCATGACTAACCATTCATATAAGCCATGTTTTGTTTTGAAAGTAGTTTTCCGCTCATCCCCTTCTTTCATATGGATTTGGTGATAACCACTTTTCAAATCAATCTTAGTAAAGATAATAGCACCATGTAACTCATCAAGCATGTCATCTAAACGAGGTATGGGATGGCGATACTTTACCGTTATGGCATTGATTGCCCTACAATCCATGCACATCCTCCATCCTCTATCTTTCTTAGGTACAAGTAGGACTGGTACAGCACAAGAGCTTAGACTCTCACGAATCCAGCCTTTACCAAGCAAATCCTCTACTCGTCTTTGTTGTTCCTTTGTTTCCTGAGGATTGGTCCTATATGGTGCCTTGTTTGGAAGTGATGATCGATGGATGAAATCAATTTGATGTTCAATCCCTCTTAATGGTGGCAATCCATTTGGGATGTCATCAGGAAACACATCTTGATACTCCTATAACAGGTTAGTGACAACACTAGACAAAGAAGCATCAAGTTCATTGGTGAGTAAAGTCTCTTTGCAAAATAAGATAAGCAAAATCTGGTTAGAATGCAAAGCTTTTCTCACATTTTTAACCCTAGCAAGCATGCTGGTTTTCCTTTCTTTTCTAGGCTCTATGGCCGAATTGACATGCTCATTTCTCTTAGGTTTAGGTTCGGCCTTAAGGTCTTCCTTTTCCTTCATATTTTCTTTTGATTAACAACATGCAAATCATACTCCTTTTGCAGATTAACTTGATCCTCATGCACTTGTTGAAATGTAAGAGATGCAAGTGTTATCCTTTTACCATTGTGCATAAAAGAGTACTTATTTAAAAAACCATCAAAATTGACCCTCTTGTCAAATTGCCACGGGTGACCCAAAATGATATGTGTAGGTTGCATAGGTATGACATCACATAAACATCATCTACATACCTACCAATGCAAAAAGTAATCAAGACTTGCTTATGAACACGTACCTCACCACTATTGTTCAACCATTGAAGTTTGTAAGGCCGAGGGTGCTTACTAGTTGGTAAGTTGAGTCGTTCCACCATCAATGCACTAGCAAACATTAGCGCAACTCCCCGGGTCAATCACCAAGCTGCAAAGTTTGTTAGACACATGACATCTTGAATAGAAGATGTTTACACATTGGAGATCATCTTTGCTACCTTGAGTAGCTAGTGCCCTTCTTGCTACCATACCGACCTTACCACTAGTCGGTGCTTCTCCAATCTCTTCTTTTCATCATTTTCCTCAATCAATGGAGGCATATCTTCATACTCATTCTCATCATCAGTCAAGATTTCTCCATTTGGTAGCATAAGCATGGTCCTTTGATTTGGGCATTGAGAGGCAATATGAACAAAACCTTGACACTTAAAGTATGTAGTGTCTCTATTTCTAGGTTTTGTTGCTTCTTGATTACCCCTAGAATCCTCCTCTAGCTTTGGTTTAGAAACTGGAAAATTTGGCTTCATAGCTCCACTTACAGCTCCTCCTCCTTTAGCTGAATTTTGAGCATTTGAGGTGATAATTTCTCTTTTAAAGGGTTGTCCTCTCCAATTTCCAGATTAGAAGTTGGAATTTTGATGGGTTGTACCCCTCCTCTTGAGCCTCTTTTCCATCTTATTAGCGTTGTCCACCAATTCTTCAATATCAAGGAAATGGTGAAGCTCCACAATGTCAGCAATTTCAGTTCTTAGGCCCTCAAAATCGAGCCATTGTTGCTTCCAAATCCTCATGGATGTCAGCCCTCATCATTGCCATCTCCATTTCCTTGTAGTAGTCTTCTACTGTCATACTACCTTGAGTGAGAGTTTTCAATTTGTTGTGCAATTCTCTATGATAGTAAACTGGTATGAAGCGTTTTCTCATGGTTCCTTTAAGTATATCCCAAGTTTGGATGGATGGCTCTTCATTCCTCCTTTGCTAGCTCCTAAGTTGATCCCACCAAATTGCAACATAATTGATGAATTCTACCACAGCAAGCTTCACTTTTTGTAACTTGGAGTATTTGTGACAATCAAAGACCTTTTCGATCTTTCTTTCCCACTCCAAGTAAGTTTAGGGATCTGATTTACCTTGAAAAGAAGGGATTTTCAGCTTTACTCCTTTGATGGTGTCATCTTCTCCTCGATTAGGGTTTTGTTTGATACCCTTGCCTTGGTTCTAAAGTTCTTCAAATTCGTCCTCATTGTTCGAGCCACTTAGTTCCTCCAAAGGTGGTTGCTTCTTGGAGGTACTTTTGGCCGAACTTGATTTCTCAACCTTATCTTCCAATGCATCAAATCGTTGGTTCATTCGGTTGATTTCTCCTTTTAATGCTTCAAGCACGATTTTTAGGTCATAGGCATCACTTGTCTCGTGGCTTTGAGACATGTTAATAGTTAACCTGCAAAACTCAACAAAATGTTAGTAGAAAAATACGTTACACACTCCCTCACGTGTTTTCCTCACTCTCTTGTATCACTCAAGTGTTTAAAATACTCTAATGATCTCACTAATCACTTCTCAATTCACTTGATTGCTCTTCTTGAAGAAATCAGAATTTTCTTCAAAGTTGTTCAACCGAGCTTCTCACCAAGTTTGCACCAAGATTGTGGTGATTTGAGGCTGAGTTTTTTTTTTCTGGAAATAAATGGCACCGGAAAAAAAAAAGACTCAAGAATTTACTGAAAAGGACAGTGAGTTAGTTCCCTAAGGTGTTCGCACAAGGTTCAATTTGAAATTAGAAACTTGGAGTTGACTAGGAATGGAATTAGGAAACTAGGATTTAAATAAAATCCAAATCTGTTTTGGACTTGTTTTAAGGCCCTTTGACATGACTTTTGAAGGTTGGAAAACTCAGAATTAACTCCCAAAGGTTGCTGGACAGTTTACAAAACACAAATCAAGAGGCAAAACACAAGAAACAAGAGACAAGAACACGACAGATTTTTTTTTTTTTTGAAAACCCTAGTTAGAACTCTACCCGATTGGACTTGCTGAAAATTGGAAAGTAGCAACAAGGATCTCTTGGATGTATTTGATGAGTTTTTAGCTGCTGTTTATCCGAATTAAAGGGCCAACTAAATTTTGGAAAGTTTTAGTTCAACAAGGATTTGTTTAGCAAACCCAAGTGGACTTAGTTTCCAATTTCAAGTTGGTTTTCCCTTTCCCTTGGTTTGGAATCCGATTCTGGTTTGCTCTCTTTTTTTCTTTCTTTTTTTTTTGGTATGAAACCAGAACTTTTTCTTTTGGTTTCTTTGCAATTCGGATCAATCACCCAAACCAGAATTTCAATTCAAGATTGAACAGTAAAGCAGCCACAACTTTCAAGATACAACTTGGGTTTGCTTTCAAGTTCAAGGTTTAGAAATTGATGTCAAGAATTTCAAGAACCCTACTTCTTCAAGCCAAGAATTCAAGACTCAATCAAATTTCCCAGGTTTCAAAAGGAAAAATCATGGACTTCCAATGAAATCAAGAAAACAATCATGGTATGCAAGCAACCCGAACACTTGATCACAAGAAAACCCTAGTTCGGGTCTTCAAGTTCTCATGACCAGAAGCTGGCATCTTTTTTTTTCTTTTTTAGAACAGAAAAGAAAAAAAATGAAGCACAACACAAATAAGATGACTCACCAGAATTAATGCATAAGAGGAACAACTAAAACTGGACAGCACGCAACTCTCAAGAAAAACCCTAGCGGAGACAATAAACACAAACGGCTGTTTTTTTTTTTTTTGACACCTGAATAGCTTCAAGACTCAAGAAACATGAATACAAGACTCCAATAAGTAGACAGAAATCAACAGAATGTACAGACAGCAACTAGAAGATAAATTCAAACAAGAGCAAGAAACAAGAAGTAACAAGGGCCCGAACAGAATTTTAACAAAGAAAAACTTACGACACAAGGAAGATATACTTGAATTCATCAACTAGTACTGATACCAACTGATACAAACCCGCTACGAAGGTATGAACTCGTATCCCGTCAAGTATGGATCTAGACGAATAAATTCAAGTTCATTGGCGGAAACAATCGACCCTTCTAAACCCCGAGATTGTGAACCTTGAACTTAATCTTGACCCACAATCCAACGATCTAGTGAGCCAATATTTTAGGTAGAAGAACGCCACAACCAAGGTGTTTACTTGATTGATAAGTTGAAATTGAATAACTCAAGAAAACTCTCAAGCATTCAAGAAAGGCTCTCTTGGAAAGAGAAAGTGATAAAACCCACAATATTTTTGTTAAAATATGAGTAACAAATTCGAATGACCCTTAGGCTATTTATAGCCTTACAAAAACTCAAACCCTAGTCCAACTTGGACTCGAAATAACCCTAACCTGACCTAATTAGGTCCGGCCAGCATGGACCCTAGTTTTAGGAAACTTCTAAACAAATAACATTGACTAACTCAAACTAGCTAAGTTCAGACATCAGCAACAAGAACTTGTCCGATTTATTCAACCTACATACGACCAAGAAAACAAGGCAAACGGACAATAATGTCCTTACTCATAAACGTAAACAAATGACAACTTATCATAACTAACTAGCTTGGATCCGACTCCTCAACGTGGAGTAAAGTATAAAGCTTCGAACCATCATTGGCTAAGCCTTCAATACTTCTCAAATCATCTCCAATTTGGTCTTGAATAGTGCAAATGAGAGTTTGAAGTGACTCCCTAAGTTTTCTAGCACAAGCTCTTGTCATCGGACCACTTGGAATTTGTACAACTTGTTCACGTGCATTGTGATCAACCTTGAGCCCTTCATCATCCATATTCTGTTAGATTGAGCTATAAATTTCTCTATTCTTGCACAAAACATGAAACTTGTATAGGATTGATTTAACTTTCTACTCAAAAAATTTCAAATCAATCGGAGCATTGTAGCATGTGAAATGACCAAAATACCCTTGACTGCCCACAAACCCTGTTTAACCGATAGCTTTCTGAACCTCTGAGATTTTGATTTTGGACCATCAAGATACATGAATTGGATCTTGATGTCTTCATAAGAAATGTAGGTCTATGTCTTAACTTCGAAATGGTATAAAATACATCTCAATCCGATGAATAAAGCTCTAGTTATGACCAAAATACTAGAAGCTGACAGAAACTTGATAGTTTAGTAACTAACTTTGCTAATAATCATATTGCTGACAGAGTGTTTCATGTTCGCTAAGACCTTTGTTATGATACTTTTGGCAAATTTGCACAAGATGCATCCTAGAATGTGCTAAGAACTTGAGCTTGACCTATCAACTTGAAGCGTACCAAATGTTTCTCACACATGGATTTGTCTTCAAGAAACTACAAGGAATCTAGACAATCCAAATCAAGTTAGTAGCTTAAGTGTTTTAAGTGCACTTTTATGTATGAAACTTAGTGAACAAACAATGACATTCAAGTGAAGTTAAATGACTAATGTTTGTGAAATTTAGCATAGCATGAATACTATGTGGACCTAAAGAAATCGTCAACTTTTATGCTTGGTTTGATACACTAGTTGTTATTTGGATTAATCTTATCAAATGTTCTTATATTTTATCTTTGCTTAAGCAATAAATTGACCAAAGAAGAGTCTCTTAAAAGAGAGCAAACTTACTTGTCTTGTGAAGTGATAATTGCTAAGACTTCTTAGGAATGTGCCCAAGTTATTTCTTAGTTTTAACTATAAAAAAAGGTAAATAATGAGTTTTTAGAGAAATAATGAGTTTTGGAATACGCTATGCAATGTCCCTTGTTCTTGTTTCCAATTTTGTTTCAAATTGGTATCCATGATTGTGTATGGCTATTTTAGCTAATAGTCACTACCGAAACGTGCCTTATTGCTCCAGGGCTCGTAAGTGAAGAAACCATGTTGCTCTGAGTGATAAATGTAACTTGTGAAATTATGGTAAGTTTCCAAGTGCATGCTTAATTGTACTATAATGCATGTACACAACCACTTTTGACATGTTACTTATTGTTTCACTGTGTGACGGGGTAAATGTGTACTTTACTGCACTCGGCCCCAATTACTTGATTTGTTCTATGATATGTGACGAGGTCAGTGTGTACCTTATCACACTCATCCTCAACTGTGAAACTTGATGACATTGTCTATTGTACATGGATATTGGTACTTGACTTGTATATCACTGTGAACTGTTTGGGCCTAACCCCATGGGCAAACTGGTCAAGTCGAGCTGGCAGGGGCATGGTCGAGTTGACTAGGGAACTCTGAGTATTGATGTTGTTACTGAACTAGCCATACTGAGTACACTCGAGTAATACCACCCCATTGTATTGGAGTGCGGGCCCAGTCGGGGGTGATACGGTAGACGGAGTTGGCATGAAGTGGTGTTATATAGACCTGTGAGTGGTTGACGGAGTGTCAACATATACATGATCTAGTTCCAGTATAGAGAAAGTGTGTATTACAATTGATTGAGCTCCTCGGAGCCCTGTATCCTTAAATCAGTGTGATATCTGTTTGCTTCTGTTTCCTGTTTACTTGAGAATTACTGTTTCTTACACCCCATTATGCATCTGTATGCCCTTCTTGGGAACTTACTGAACATAAAGCTCACCCCAATTCCATTTGTTTTCCTTAGCAGGGGCAAGGGCGAGTCCGAAAGAAAGACAGTTAAGTGGTAGGACTGTATAGCTTGTCACCTGATTTTGATCTAGTGGGATTGTACATGAGTCATGTGCTCCCCTAATACTTTTACTATACTTTGTACCCAAGTGGGACCACTTTTATGCATTTGGGGTGTATAATGTATAAAATATTTGGAATGACCAATACTCGAGAGTCTAGTGAGTTCTGATGAGAGATGGGCAGGCGATCTGCTAAACCCTAGGGTTCGCTTTAGGGGGAGGTGGGGTCATCACATCTTTATTGTGCTTAATTTGATATATCTTTGTGCATACTTAAGAAGTTATTTGTGCTTGTTATATTGGGTGAATTCTTGTTATATTTACTTATATTGTTAAACAACCTAATTCACTCCCATCTTAGGTCGCATTTGGGACCAACAGCATTTTAATATCTTGACAACATATTGTATTTTTCCTTTTTTTAATCCCTTACCCTTTTTATAGAGTATGAAATTATCACACCATTCACTGAATTTGTTTCTAAGATACATTATTCTTTTTTTGAAAGTATTTGCCTGCCTTATTTCTACTTGGTAGGTTGAATTAATATTCTTTCTCATGAGTCTGGAATCTTTGTAAAAGACATTTTAAAATATGCATTGGTATTATCAACTTGATTATAAATATGATAATAATATTCTTGAAATATGCAAATATATCTCTTAATCTCACATATATATCATAATTGTAATTTTATCGATACAGTTGCATATTTATTTATATTTCTATCTCTTAAGATATTGTCTTCTCGAGCAACATCTAATCTAAAAGCTTCTGCAGCTCTACTTATCATATTTGCCATTTCATTATCTGTATTAAATATGGTACTCTTAGATGCTTCATCTAAATTTTTCAAAATCTATGTGGGTTTTTGACTAAAGTTCTTTCAATAAATGCTTTAACCATCTCATAATCTATTTTATTTATAGAAACTATAATTTTAAGTGCTGTTTCCATTTATCTATGGCGTTTTCTATTTTAGACACACAATCTATATCAAGATATATTCCGAATGGATTTATAGCTTTGCTTCTCATTTTGTCTTTGGAGTGTATCCCCCCTTATCTATGCTTTGGGTAGTTACCTATAATCCTGCACAGCCTCTATTAGGTCTATTAAAGTTCTGTGAGCTATATTTAGGAGTAGCATATCTAGGTAGGCTATAACTTATGCTAGGAATATCATTAATGTTTGGGTTCTTGGTTAGTTCTTCTTCTATATTTGCTTTAATGTTTACCAAATTATCTACTTTTAGATGTCCTATTTGTTCAACAACTAGTACTGCCACGAACCCTCCATTTCACTGCCCTATTAAGGAAAACAAACTTAAAAGGGTGAGCGAAAATTCATTGAGGCCAAGAAAACATGCAGGTAAGCAAGTACGATAATAAAAGTGCCAACAACCTTGAACAAGTATGGTATCAATAAAGTTCAAGTAAAGTTCAAGAAAGAAGTAAACACACATTTACAGGAGCTCTCAGGAGCTAATCCATAATTGACCTTTTCAAACGATCTTAGAATATCATTTCAATCGTTGACACTCCGCCCACCAACTAATAAGAATTTCCATAGATCACCACTTTATGCTATTCTCCGTCCACCATTTCAACCCCTACCAGGCCCGCACGTCAACACGGGTGGTAATACTCGAGTATACCAAGATTTCACTTAAGCGGACAAGTCCATAAGTCAAGTCCAATGAACACAAATCATTACCCCATGGTTCGTCAAATCTCATCGACCAGGACCTTACAGCTGGCTCCGATTCGATTGACTTACCAATGAATTTGGGCGTCCCCACAATTTAGGTACTAACGCAGACTCTAGAGGTGCCTCCCGCCCTAACGGCCGTCGCACTTAGCTCCGGTAGCTCTCATTCAATAGCAATCAATCAATCAAGCCGTGATAATCAATCATTCAAGTGATATCAATCATTCAATTTCAATAAGGCAGTAATTCAATCCAAAGAATGCAAGCGCGATAAAGTACATGCTTGCTTTCTCAAGATCATGCCAAATTCAAGCAATTCAATCATATCACGTCAAGTACAAATAAACACACACTTGAACACTCACCAATTAACAAGTAGACAATAGGCAAATCTTTAAACTTCTACAGTCGGCTCACCCTCAAGGTTACCTTGATCACCTGGGTCAAGAATAACCATTAAAACTATCCTTTCTAACTTTAGTGAGTGACTAAAACCTACTTCTCTCGCGTCACTCAAACTTTCCAAGTTTGTTTCAAGCATCGCAATTTCTTTTACAGCTTATAACTTGGGCTATAAAAGTCCAAAATTGACATGGTTTATACCATTGGAAACTAGATTCAAAACACTAAAATTTGTTAGAGGACATCATTCACAAATTTAGTTTACAAAATGGCTTAAATTTAGCAACAACTTGCTGCAGCGATAGGATCATAGAAATAATAGGTTTCAAAATCAGTCAAATTTGAAGGCTTTCTTTGATTTATAGAAAATGAATCAGAGTGGGAATTTTTTACAATTGGAAAGTCCTTTGAGTCTAGTTTCAAATGCCACAAACGGAACATGATTTCGACTCTCATACCCCAAGTTATGACAGTTTTTCAAATGCTAGTTTAGGTGTTTTGCTTTTTCTGAAATTCCAGCAAACCAAAGCAAGAGAAACTTCTTTCTTTCACCATTTTTCAAGCACAATTTTGATCAACTCACCCACAACTCAAAGTCCAACATCTAACAAGGTATCTTGAGAAAAACTTAGTCAAAATTTACCATAAAAATTGAAAGTAAAAGCTGGAAAAGTGGAGCAAAAATCGCCAACAAACCTCATTTTTCACCAAAGATTCTTCTTCAAATTTTCCATCCAAATGTTATAATTTTCAAGAGATTTTTGGCACACTCATGGATCAATATATTTCAAGTCAAATAGCATAAAAATAGTAGCCATAAAATCCAAAAATGAAGCTAGAAATAGGCAAGAGAAAACTGGCAGCCTACTAGTGATTTTCATCCAAAATTTTCCAACAAGTTTCTCCAACTCAAATTTAACATTTACCCATAATAACAATCATATGCAAGAAATTTCCTCAAGGCATCTACCTAAAAGGCTTCTTCAAGTCTGCTACCTAATGGTTGGATCTTTAACACAACCAATCCATGATTATTGCCAAAACTTCCTAGATCTATTTAGATCTAACTAAAATAAGTGCAAGAATTACTAGAACCTTACCTTTCCTCCAGGCTACACAACCACAAGTTTAAGCTCAAGAACCTTCAAAATCTTCCACTTCCCAACCTCTTACACCAAGCATGAAGTAGCTCCAAGATGTGACTTGAAGTGGTGAAGATTGGGTTGCAAGATTGGAGCCAAGAAAATGAAGTTTTCTCTCTTCTTTTTCTTCTTGAGAGAATCGGCCAAGGGAGAGAAAAAGAGGAAGAAAAAATGGAAGAAAGAAAGAGAAAGTTGAGTGAGAAAGAACTTGGAGAAATGAGAGAGTTTTGTGGTGGAAAGTGACTTTTAAAGTCAACTATGAATAGTGTCTGACGCGACATCACTAACCCAACTTTTTCATCTTCTACTAAATTTCCCTCTGAAATGTTTCTCGTTCCCTAATTTGCCCCTCTTAACTCCTGCACGGTACTCCACTACCTCGCTAATTAATCGTGTCAAATTCTAGTCCACGCGAATTAGCATATAAAATAGTAGACAAGATGAGTCGATAAAAATGTATGCGTGAGTGATGAAATAAAATGATATGTTGATGCAGTTTAAAATAAAATGAGAGAGAGAGTAAAGCAAAAATGAAATAAAATAATATAAAGTGTAATAAAATAAAATAATTTTTACGGCTCCTTACATAAATATTTCTGGAGGAGATGCGATGAAGAAAACAAAAGTCATGTAAATAACCAAAGAACAAAACCCGCCAATCAATTTTTATTTTTTGTTATACAAATGATTGATAATAGTAAGTATTAGAGGTGTTGAAAAAGCAAAGTTAGAATAATTGTTTATTATGGGCCACTAAAATAATAGAATTAATAACACAAGTGTTGGGTTGCATAAGAGTTGAAATATCACTTTCTTTACCTTTCTTTGATGAGCATTTGAATGCATGGTGGCCTTTTTGACCTAAGGCATTGGCATCTCATCATTTATGCACAAACACAGCAAGACGGGAGATAACAGTAATACTTAATTTCAGGGACCCAAAAGGTAGATCTCATGATGGAGGCCCTAAACTGGCCAAAGAAAGCAGTGTATCTAAGTTCCCTGAAGTTCTATCATCGAACGACAAGCATGAGACTGAGTGGAGAAGGGAGATTAGAGTTTAATCCCGCAATCAAGCCCTATGTGAAAATGACAAAAGAATTTATCATGATTTAAAATCTATAACTAAGGAATGTGGTCAAAATTGGAGATGCATTGAGGCATATCCCATATCTTACTCCCATGGATGACCACATATCAATTTCATCGTCATTCATAGATGGCACAGAGGAGAGTTTGGTATGGGAAGGGTTTATAAGAAAAGTAGTTGAGGAAATTCTTTGGGTTATAGCTATAATACACTAGCATAATATGTTACCTATCGATTTTGGCAGGTCAACCATGACATCAACAAACCTTGTAAAAGGTATGATTGATGATCTAAATGCTGAACAAAGGAGTTGTGTTGTGTCCGTCGGATTTGGAGGAATCTTGTGTAATAGATGAGGAATTTGTGTCATGGCTAGTTCACAATTTCAATTGTGACAAAAGCACTCTTGATGTACATGGTCACAGTATTAAAGTGACCGCTGAGGATGTAGCGACCAGTTTAGGGCTAAGGAGTAGTAGAGAAGACTTAAGTTGGTCTAAAGAGTCATGGAACATTGATAACGAAGTGGAGACGGCCTTAAATATCCCAATTAAAGATATGTGGACCGAGCTGAACTGAAGTGGAGCCTTGCAAACCATTGGTGAAGAGTTCAAGATAAAGTTTGCTATTTTCATCCTATCGAAGCTACTATGGCCTCTTGCAACCTGTGGCTTCAATAGGGCAGTGATTCCATTTCCGTTTCATAGTAGAAATAATCTTGCAAGTTTCAAATGGTCCAAATTTATCATAGACCAATTTAACGTGGGCATTCGTACCTCAAAAATGAAAAAGGATTGCAAGGTATCCGGGTGTATTGTTCTTATAATGATCCGTGAGCTAAATTTTTGAAAAATTAAATTTATGTTGTTCATATTCTTATTTTTTGATCCCAAAGTATCTGTAAGGCATGTACATCAGAGCCTCGTATCACACGTTTAAGTCTCCTTGTTATGTTTTAGTACCTATTTAGAAATCATATTTTGCTAACTTGTGTAACCTACTATTGCATGTACAGACTCTTTACTTAGAGAATTTTAACTTAACTGATGAGAGATCTTTACTAGTCTACCTACATGATTCTCCTCAGATTGGATATTGGTGCAAGGACAGATTAATGATTCGGGTACTAAACATGAAGAGCATGGGTGTTTTCAAGGGTGCTAAGGTGAGTTTTATAGTTTGGGTATTTTTTAATAGCCCATGACAAGATTGAGGTATAATATTTCTTGTGAATTTTAGGTCTGTCATGGTCCATGTCTCAACATGTTGCCCCACACATGAGAAAGAGTACGAGCAAGACGAGGTTGAAAGGAGGGTATTATCTCTAGAAGAAAGCAATTGTGAGATGAAAGTATCATTGTTGGTTGTCCAACACTCGATATCTTCAATGGCAGAATGCATGGAAATTTTTAAGGGGGCCATTACTACAATATGGGAAGAAAATAGTGATAATAGAAACATGTGATCTGGAGAAGATTAATGTAGGGAAGGATCATAGAGTTTCCCCTATTTTGAAGGATGCAAGCCGGTCGAGTTTGAAAATTGTCTCAATTGAATGCAAAGTAGACTTCAATACCGATATACAGGCATGCAAATTTGAAGGGAATTACCCGATGGCTGGACCCTAGAATTTGGGAGGTGGTCTTAATGTGGGAGAATTCTCTCTCAAAGAGGATAATGTAGATATTTTCATGGACATAATTCCCACTTTAAAGCTTGACTTAGGACAATAGAGGAAATCAAACTAGGCAGGCTGCATGACATCACATC
Organism: Gardenia jasminoides; assembly: GCA_013103745.1. Classification (NCBI taxonomy): domain Eukaryota; kingdom Viridiplantae; phylum Streptophyta; class Magnoliopsida; order Gentianales; family Rubiaceae; genus Gardenia; species Gardenia jasminoides. The sequence goes on along the minus strand of CM023104.1, from coordinate 2,735,918 downwards.
ACGGTGTGAAATGGAAAGGCTCTGCTGCTTACACTTCCTGTAGAATGATAAATCAATTGTCGGACCGAGAATTGTCTTCTATAGGCTCAACTAAGCTTAGACGATGCATTACTATTAATGTAGAGACACAAATTGGGACTAATCCAAGGTCACCATTTCAATAGCAAAAGCGTAAGGTGCAAAGGAAGAACAACGCTTAACTCAAGAAAAAGGTAGGTAGCCAAATTGTTTACAATTTTCTTAAGTCTTAAATTGTCTTTGATATGTATGCAGCCTGTCCATTGATTGACATTAACTCCATGTGTTAGGGAAATTTTTTTTTTCTGACTTCCATATATCCAGACAACTGTGATTGGGAAAGACAAGCAATCTTGTGCAGGTATTTCAGGATTGGGAGGTGTGTCAACCACTGTGAGTATCGGTCAAGACATAATAAATTTAATATATTTTGGATCCCCATCTTAATATGCACACTTAGTAATATACAATTGGCTGCATAGGTGACAAATCATGGCTAGTGATTCACTTCTAATGCATATATTTGCCCGCCTTATTGAGTTCTTGTTTGACAACTGCCTTCCAAAAAGGCAAGATTTTGTTATTCTATTAGCTCTTAATTTTTTCACTCTTATCTATGCCTCTTTTTCCTTCACATAAATTTTGGCATCGCTTCTATTGTGTGGGATGCAGTACATCCCTTATCAGGATGATTGGACAAACTACTTCTACAGCTAACCTCCTATCTATGTGTCTAGGTGATTGAATCCACTCAGAGGTTGTAAGGGCACAAAAGGGGAATCTCGTAACTTGGGGGTAATTTTTAGTATATTACTTTGCTAACATAATTCAATTGGCATTGATCAGGTTATTGACTACTTTGCAGCAATGCGAACATCTTGCTCTAGAGATTTGGGTAAAGCATTTTGCAGGGCTATGTAGTATCTCCCAGCAATTGTTCAGGTAACTTTGGAAGCCTAACATTGCAAAAAAAATTAATGTTTACTTTGATATGTAATAGGCATTTTTCCACACCTAACACCATACCTCAGTAGTAAAAAAAAAATTGCACACATTATTGATTCTGATAATCATGGCAATAACTTGTGATTTGTCAAGACTTACCATATTAGACATTATACTCTTGACTATCTAACTGATGCTAGCTTTGGTGGAACTCTAGAGTTTTGTACAAAGGTTATGCCTAGACCTTTCTTATTTAGATTACATTGTCAATCATTAGAGATCTGGTCCCTTTGTTTATACCTTGAAGATCAAGCATGATTCGGTAAAATCCAAGAAGTGCTTCTATGAATCACTGTGGACAACAATTGTATGTGATACTAATTGATCTCCTTGTTGAGAAGGTTTTACTTTATGATTCTAAGCCTAATAAGAAGCTGAACTTGGGAAGGAAAGCACTTGCTAGTATTGTGGTGAGTCTCAAACATAGCCAAATTGTATAGATTTCTTGAGATGTATTTCTGGTGCTAAAGCATATAAACATGTACAAAATGGATGTACTAAAATAGCTGGCTATCTTACAGCTACGTATTATTAGGTTTTCTGCTTAGAGGTATTTTTAAAAATCATTACATCTGGAGACTTAGTCTCAGTAATCAGCTGTAATTATAATTGACCAATTAGGAGTTAGATATCTTGATATCATTTGTCTTGTTGTTATTCCAACTCTCCTGAGATCATATGATATATAAAGGGTGATTCAAATCGACATTTTAGCAATAATTTGTTATATGCAAGCTCCCTACCATAGAATCAATATAGAAAAGGACTTTAAACATTTGTTTGCATTTGCTCTTCGATTATGAATATATCAAGAAATTATCTTTATTTTTTATCTTGGCCTTCTTGGGAAGGGGAGAAATTGTTGATACTATGGTTTATGATTCATTGTTGGGATCTATGAAAGTAAGTCGTAGTGGATATAGTATGATAGGCATTGCATATGGACACTGTCATTGTAGACAACATAAAAGTAACCATTCTACTCATGATTTGAATAGCGTAACAGAATTTATGAGGCACTATCTTGTGGTTTTGGAGATTCATACAAGAGCAATATGTCCAGCTACATGATTGAAAAGCCGAATTGGTGCCCAAAACAACCTGATTGGTTTGTCCAAATAATCCATACAGTATTTCCGTTATATATTTTTTTATGTTTGATAGTATGCCTACTTTGTGGATAATAGGCATAATTGACTTAACATGTTCATAGTTTGTTAGCTTTGATTGCAGCATATATGTAATGAAGTTCATCCATTAGTTTACTTCCTGGATATATTAAATCAAACTATATATTATTCATCTTGTAATATTTGGCTAAACATGCTATTGAACTAATCTTTTCAGTTTGAGTCAGCACAGGAGGATGAAGTATGTTGTGGAGATCTTTATAAGTGACGCAAATGTTATGTGATAGTCTAGCTTAATTGGAGTCAATGGCTTGGAGCAGTTCTTCATCTAATCATGCATTTAATGATAGTCTGACTCATGATTTTAGCCTTCACAATAGGCAATTCCTACTTATATTTGAAAGGCTGTGATGGTACTTGGTATCTCATTTACTACTGAGATTAGATGTGTATATTGTATTATATCAATTAGGAATCAATTAGTATTGATTGACATAATCAATCAATGATTAGATTAGAAGCAAATAGATTACTATAATTGTCTAGGTTCATTTTATATCTTATGTCTTCCTACTTATAAATATATGCCTTATATATTAGTGAGATATGAAATACAGATCAGTTCCTCCCTTTATGATTCTGTAATGGTACTAGAGCTCTGTCAAACACTATTTCTCTTGACCTGTTATCTTGCAAGAATCCTATCTTTTCTCTAGTTTCTGTGTATTTTCTAACCCTACTTTGCAACCTTTATCATCGGAAAACTACTTTACAAGTTCCAATGATCACAGCAGTGTAAAGATCACTGGAATCTGACATTCCAAGTGCTTACATGGATTCTGTTAACATTCGGGCTTCATGGCCCAATTTTGGCCCATTTCTTCAGATTTATTACTGCTTTCATCACTAGCTGTTAAGTCCTTAATTGTGCACGTAATTTATGGAGATTTCCATTTCATTGTGCCAAAATATCGTGTTAATTGTTTAATTCTACTTATATTTGGTTTTTGGCATTGATTTAGGTCATTGGACTTATTTGGAGGTCAAAAGTGCAATTGTGGTGAAAATTCCAGAAGACAATTCCAGATAAGGCGCGGGCACGCTATATTTTGCTGTGAAGAAGGACTTTGTGAAGAAATCCTATGGAAGATATTTTCTTTGGAAACAAGATTTGATTCATTTTTGGGAATTGGTCAAAGATCCTTTTATTTAGGAAAGTTGTAATTGGTTTCCCTTATTATTTTGTTATTGCTTAGTAGTTTAGTTTCCAAGAAGGAATCGAACTCTTTGAGTCCTAATTAGGTAGGGAAACTTAGAACCTTTGGTATTTATAGCTTAACCTATCGCTTGGAACGGGAGGCAATGCAGACGTACTTGGTCTTGGATTGTTAGCTACCAAACTTGGTCCTTCGTTGGTTTTTGAAGCTTTGTCTCATTCCTTCTTTTCTTCTTTTAATTAATTAGAATTGCAATTCTCAAAAACAACCCTGGATTGTTATTCTCAATGAGGAGCGGCTAAATCTCTCGTCTACTCAAAGGGCAACTCGAAGGCGCGGTCCATACTATTTGTGAGATCTAATAGAATCTTTATTATTTCTTTTAATTTCGTTGCTATTCATACGCTACCTGGATTAACTATTTAGGATTATTTTGTCAATTGAATGTCAACGGCCAGATATTTAATTTAACATAATAGCCTACTGCCAAATTAACTAAATAGAATCCGTAATTGTTCATTTAATTAATAATTAATGATGACCACCATAATTGGGTTTATGTTGGGGAAACGTAAGATCTAACTTAAATGAACCCTCTTAACGTGTTCATTGGTTAGGGTTGGGTTTTTCTAGCCTTTAATGCAACTGGGTAATTAAATTTCTATGGTCGTACCTAGAGTTGTTATCTGGTTAGGGAAACAGTCAACGGTCGTACATTAGCTGTCGAAAAAGTAAGGAAAAACTGACTGTCAGAGTTTGTTGGTAACTATAACTAACCTAGTAACAAATGAATGAAATATCTCTGCATCAATGATCATTTGATTGAACTGTACCTGAGAAGTTGTTCCTTTGAGTAGAACTGTATTACTTGTTATTTCTATTTAATTATTCTCTACTTATTCTCTGGTGATTTATTTAATTGATGTTTTTATTTTTCATTTTCGTTTTCTAATTTTGTCTATTTTATTTCTAATTCTATCTCATCCAAACCCCCCATTTTCCTGTAACCTAGAAAGAAACATTTTTTCCTACCTGTTCCCTGAGGAGGCGACCCTACTTGCCACTACTACAAATTAATATTTTCTTAGAGATAATTCTGGTATATCGGGTTTTGCATACTCCTTGAAATCAAGGTGAAACCAGTAACTCATTGCACATCCGGAGTCCCTGTTCCAGTACTCAGAATCATTCTGTAATTAATTGTGGTGGTAATTGGAATTTTTAATACTTATTATTGCACAGGTTCGGCACCTGTAAATTTTTGGCGCCGTTGCCGGGGAACGGGTGCCTGAATTATTTGTTTCTTTTTGAGTTCGTCTTTTTGATTTATTTTTTTCTTTTTTATCTCTCTTCTACTTTTCTTACTAGTTGAAGGCTACTAATTTTCTATATTTTGGTGATAGACTGGACTTTGTTCCTAATTGGGTTAATGAGAGCTCTTCTATTGGTGATCCTCATTTAGAGGATTTGGCCTCTCTTGTGCAAAAGTTGAGTGATGGACGAAGCAACAAGTCAACACTTGTGGAATATGTCAGTTGGATCATCTAACTGACATGTGTCCACTACTTCAAGATGACATGAATGCCCAATTTTGTGATGTTGGAGTATTCCAAAATCCACCTCCACCAATGTTTGATCCTTATTCAAATACGTATAATCAAGGATGGTGGGACTACCCCAACTATAGCTATGCTGTGAGGCCAACATCTCAACCCTTATCTTCTGATGGAGGGAATTCAGTGGAAGATCTTGTCAAAAGCTTGGCCACAAGTACGGCTCAATTTCAGCAGAGCACTGCTCAATTTCAGAAAGAGACGAGGTGTAGCATGCAAAATCTGGAGACTCAAATAAGTCGATTGATAACAACAATCAACCGTTTGGAGTCTCAGGTGTATGAAAAGCTGCCATCTCAGCCGGAAGTGAACCTAAAAAATGTTAGTGCCATAGATGCAGTTGAAGAGGAAGTTGAAAATGAAGAATCTCAACCTCAAGTCTCTCCAGTGGAAGAGTCCAGCAAACAACTCCCAATTATGCTGATATCTTCTCCATCCTCTAGCCAATGTGTTCTTGAATCTCATTCTATATCTCCTGTTAATGAAATTGACTTTATTATACCAGAACAATTTGAGTTTCATGACAGGAATAATTTAGGAGTCATGATGACTACTAAATTGTTAATTGGTCGCATTGGAGGGGTGAGCAAAGACTTGAAGTTGTTAGTTGATTGTTTAGCGCCACCCACTAGTCAATGGAAGAAAAGAACTCGTGTGCGTAAAGATTACTCTACTTATGAAGGGTATGAAGATTATGTAGAGAAGGAAGCAATGAAATGCGCTAAACAATTTTATTCTCCTTGAGCAAATAAGGCTTTATGTCTAGCCAAAGACATTAAAGAAAGGCGCTACTTGGGAGGCAATCCAAGAATTTTAATTTTTCGTCATCTTGTGTTTTTTTTCCCTCTTTCATGTTTTTTTGTACGCATGCTAAGTCACTCCTTTATTTTAACAAACTTGTGTTTGTAGGCTTTGGGCGTGTGTGCTAACTATCTGCTTAATTTGGAGTGTATCGTCCGATAATCAGAAGACTTTCAAGATTAGGGCATGCCCACGCCTTGAGGAGGAGTGGCTTCTGACCAAACCTTCATTTAAAATTTCGGACGAAGAGTTCCAAGGTTAAGGCGTGCCTACACCTTAAGATGGAGAGCCTTCTGCCAAGGCTTAAAAAAAAATCGTTGGACAGAAAACTTCCTCTGTTAAGGAGTGCCCACGCCTTAAGGAAGCAAGTCTTCTGACCAAGACACAAAAAAAAAAAAAAGCATTGGACAGAAGACTCTTGAAGGCATAAGCATTGGACAGAAGACTCCTGAAGATAAGGCATGCCTACGCCTTAAGGAAGCAAGTCTTCTGACCGGGAAAAAAAAATTGTTTTGTTTTGTTCTTTTCTTTCCTTTTTTCTTTTCTCCACCCTTTCATTCGTTTTCCCCACTTTCTTCCAACCGCTGCCGCTGCTTCTGCCACCCATCGGAAGAGATCTTGTCGTGCCACCCCCGAGCCATAGTTGATTAGTACCCTCTTCCGTGATTCAGGGAAGTTTCATTGTCCCCTTATGCTTCTTTATCTATTCTTTCTCTCTTACATTGGGGACAATGTATGATTTAGGTGTGGGGGGAGGAATACTCTGGCATTGCTGGTAATTTCCCTAGTTTCTTCAAATTTTAGTTTCTTTTTTTTCACTTTTATGCATTTTCAACTTAGTTTTTATCTTGTTCATTTTCTATCTTTCGAGTTTTTTCCTTTTTAGGCTTCTTGAGAACTTAATTGGTCTTATGTGGTCGAGAAGCAATTAGGAATAGTATAATGGCATTTGCATGAATATCCTATTCACTTGCAATTAATTTGGAAGAGGGATGTTCTTGACATGACATATAGCCATTTGTGAGCTTTTGAGCTTAAATTGCACATTATTCAAATTTTGCCTTGAATTCCTTTTTAAGTGTAATTACCACACCAATTTAGATCATTCTAGAACTTGCTATGATATACATGTTGAGGCCACATTGTTGAATTTGATGTATGAAAATGATAAGGCCAATTAGGTTTAACCCTTTTAGCTTTCTAAAAACCTGTCCTAAATATATGTTCCCCGTAGTTGACCAAGTTTGGGCCTTAAACCTTTTTCTTTGTTTAACAACAAATTTTTATCACCCTTTAACCTACTTGTTCTAGACCTTTTTGCTTGAACCCTATGTCAGAGGAATAACTTAATATTCTTTTGCATGATGATATTACAAGTGAAGGAAGGTGATTATATCTATAGCTAGCAAGTGTTTTTATGTTCATATGTTATCAGTGTCTTGTTGTAAAAGAAAAAACAAAAAAAAAACAAGAAAAAAAACAAGAAAAAAAATCCCAAAAAAAAAGAAAAGAAGAAAAAGAAGAGAAAAAAAAATGTGTGAAGCACTCTTGTAAATAAGTGCTATATTTTGATAGTGGGATTAATTCCTTTGTTATGTGTGCACTTGCTATGCTTGGGAGTTGTTGTCGTGCTTAAGAGCTAATTACGTAAATGAAGATGATATTTCAATCCATACAAAGGACGTTTAGGTATTCTCTTTGATGTATGCAACCTACATTGCCCTTTTTGTCCAACATTTACCCTAAGCCCCGTTACAACCCTTGTTAAAGACCCTTTGATTCTTGCATTTGAATTCATGTTCAGTGGTGGAGATGTGATAGATTAGCAAGCCTATGGCAATGTCTTTCTATGGTGTTGATTTGAGCGTACGTGTCCTTTTTTAAACATCTTGAGTGCTAAGTGCATACACTATTAGCCCTGTGAGGATTATCAAGCCTTGAGCATCCTAAATTTGATGAGATTGGTGAGAAAGGTGGAATATTTGTGCTAATATATTATGCTATTCTATGTTTGTCGTCTTGATTTTAGGTTTGGTCTAGTGAATGCTTGAGAGCAAGCATTGTCTAGGTGTGGGGGAATTTGTTAAGTCCTTAATTGTGCACGTAATTTATGGAGATTTCCCTTTTATTGTGCCAAAATATTGTGTTAATTGTTTAATTCTACTTATATTTGGTTTTTGGCATTGATTTAGGTCATTGGACTTATTTGGAGGTTAAAAGTGCAATTGTGGTGAAAATTCCAGAAGACAATTCCAGATAAGGCATACACGCTATATTTTGCTGTGAAGAAGGACTTTGTAAAGAAATCCTACGGAAGATATTTTCTTTGGAAACAAGATTTGATTCACTTTTGGGAATTGGTCAAAGATCCTTTTATTTAGGAAAGTTGTAATTGATTTCCCTTATTATTTTGTTATTGCTTAGTAGTTTAGTTTCCAAGAAGGAATCGAACTTTTTGAGTCCTAATTAGGTAGGGAAACTTAGAACCTTTGGTATTTATAGCTTAACCTATCGCTTGGAACGGGAGGCTATGCAGACGTGCTTGGTCTTGGATTGTTGGCTACCAAACTTGGTCCTTCGTTGGTTTTTGAAGCTTTGTATCATTCCTTCTTTTCTTCTTTTAATTAATTAGAATTGCAATTCTCAAAAACAACACTGGATTGTTATTCTCAATGAGGAGCGGCTAAATTTCTCGTCTACTCAAAGGGCAACTCGAAGGCGCGGTCCATACTATTTGTGAGATCTAATCGGATCTTTATTATTTCTTTTAATTTCGTTGCTATTCATACGCTACCTGGATTAACTGTTTAGGGTTATTTTATTAATTGAATGGCAATGGCCGGATATTTAATTTAACATAATAGCCTACTATCAAATTAACTAAATTGAATCCGTAATTATTCATTTAGTTAATAATTAGTGGCGACCACCATAATTGGGTTTATGTTGGAGAAACGTAAGATCTAACTTAAATGAACCCTGCGTGTTCATTGGTTAGGGTTGGATTTTTCTAGCCTTTAATGCAACTGGATAATTAAATTTCTATGGTCGTAACTAGGGCTGTTATCTGGTTAGGGAAACAGTCAACGGTCGTACCTTGGCTGTCGAAAAAGTAAGGAAAAACTGGCTGTCAGAGTTTGTTGATAACTATAACTAACCTATTAACAAATGAATGAAATATCTCTGCATCAATGATCATTTGATTGAACTGTGCCTGAGAAGTTGTTCCTTTGAGTAGAACTGTATTACTTGTTATTTCTATTTAATTATTCTCTACTTATTCTCTGGTGATTTATTTAATTGATGTTTTTATTTTTCATTTTTGTTTTCTAATTTTGTCTATTTTATTTCTAATTCTATCTCATCCAAACCCCCCATTTTCCTGTTACCTAGAAAGAAACATTTTTTCCTACCCGTTCCCTGAGGAGACGACCCTACTTGCCACTGCTACAAATTAATATTTTCTTAGAGATAATTCTGGTATATCGGGTTTAGCATACTCCTTGAAATCAGGGTGAAGCCAGTAACCCATTGCACATCCGGAGTCCCTGCTCCAGTATTCAGAATTATTCTGTAATTAATTGTATTGGTAATTGGGATTTTTAATAATTATTATTGCACAGGTTTGGCACCTGTCACTAGCCACATCATCGACTAGTCAGCGGCAATGCGGGGGACACATTATCAAAATTCTATCCAGTGTCACTTACGTGTCATAGGCACATCATCATATTTAGCCCATTTTGCTGACTTGTCATCCATATCATCAGTTCTGCCATGTCATCAGTCTGATTTGTCTTGTTCTAGTTTGCCTGGTCTGATTTGTTTGGTTTACTCAGGTATTTGTCAACTATCCGGTTCAACTATTTGCAATCTAATTTTACTTTGAACCAACCAGGTTCTCTAGGTTTTTGTGTCTTTTGAATCTAATTTTGGCATCTGTTTGCCCTAATTCCGCCTCTATAGTATCATATTGCTATTTGACCTCTATTTGGCTGGTGAGTTGATTACTTTATTGCTATTCCCATGGCAAATTCTGATGTCTCTCAACCCATACACATTATTCTTAATGGTACAAATTATTTCCACTAGGCTCAAGCTTTTCAAAACTTTCTTCGTGGCCGCAAGTTTTGGAAATATATTACTGGTCAAGTTACCTATCCTATAGTAAATAAAGAAGAATCCTCTAATAAGTTTAATTCTCGATTTGAGGAATGGTACAATAATAATCACAAAATTATCGTTTGGATCATTAATACTTTAGTTCCTTCCATCAATCGTCTGTTTAATAGATTTGACACTACCAAAGTTGTTTGGGATTTCTTGGCTAATCGCTACATTTCTACTGATCTCTCTCGCCAATACCAAATTTCTGTTTTCCTGCATGATGTGAAACAGTACCCTGGTGAATCAATTCAAGACTTCTACTCTGATGTGGTTTGCTTATGGGATCAACATGTTGAGTCTGAATTGCAATGGGATCACAATAGTGATGCTGCAAAATTTATTACCTACCAAGATGCTAATTTTCTGATTCAATTTCTCATTGCACTGCATGATGATTTCGAGTACACAAGGGCCTCTGCACCCTATTCTTGATGATGCCTGTGATAGCCCCACCTTTCCCTAGGGCATACCCTAAGGATTAGCGAATTGCTTGCCCAACTCTAGTCGGACTCAAATACTCAAAGTACCATCAAAGCATTAAAACTCAACACTTACTCAAAATAAAGTAAACCCTAAGTTACATGGACATAAAGCTTACAAATATCTCAATCCTAAAGTTTACAACCAACTTTAGTTTACAAAATGGAACAAGTCCACTAATACATCGGTACTTAAACAAAAGGTAGGCACATGACTTTTAAGCCAAAAGCAAACTCTCCAAGAAAAGGGAATGGGGTAAGCGAAAGCTTAATGAGGTCCCCAAATAAAACATGCAATCACATTAACAAATAGGCAAAACAAATAGTTGAATATCGCATTTAATGTAAAATAAAGAAACATACTCAAATAAAGGATACAGGTGGCTTCCAAAAGCCAAATCCATCAAAGTTTGAACGAAACATGAGCCGTTGACTCTCCATCAACATTTGAAGTCAAGAACCAAATCCGTAGACACCACTTACACCACAACCATCCACTAATCACCCCCTTACCGGGTCCGAACACCTCAACTAATCAAATTTGGGTAATACTCGAGTATACCATGTTCCAACGAATCAAATCGAATAACATATGGTTCACCGATCTTATCGACCAAGCCCATGATGGGTCAATACAAACGGCTCACCAATAGGGTTTTGGGGTTTCCGGAACTCCAAACGAATCAAATTAGTCGATGGTATATCACCCGAACGACTTTTCATATCAAAGTACACAAAGTCAAATCACAGTTCGAGTAGGTCAAACTCCAAGTGAAAGTCAAATGGGAGAGTTCGAGAGCGATAAAGTACACTCTCGACTCAACCTCAGTAGTCCAAACATGTATGAAATATAAGCAAGTTCAATTGTCACATTTCAAGCAACTCACACAATCACGTAATTCAAATAAACACATAAGTCATGTAGTTCGAAAAATCACACAAGTTCACGAAATAGGCAAGGGAACACTCAACAAACAAAGCCAAGTAATTCAGATGTTTGTGCCTTGATCACTCTCGATACCACCTTCGAGCCCTATGTACAACCAATGTATACAATCATCAACTCAAACCAAAACAAGTAAATGCAACTTAACAAGTACAAATGAATGCTACTAGTTAATGCACCTAAACTAGGAAGTTCTAGGGTGATTCAAGGTCGCAAAATGATGAAACATTGAAAGTTTAATAGATTCACAAGTCAAGTATGATATTTGGAATGAAATAAGCATGCAAAGATTCAAGAAGCATCAAGGTTCGACCAAGAATAAGTTCACGACAAAACCTGAAATTCGTGTATAACAGTGGGCACTGCACAGTCTTGGGAAAATGGGTATAACATGGTGTAGAAAAATCAAAATTGAGTGCCGTTAATGGCATTAGAAACTATACTCATAGAGCTTTCCAACAGTATATGGGTCAGCTCCTAGTTCGTTTCCTATGAATACCAGAAAATCTGGGAATTTGACTGTTTTTACAATTCTAACGGAGTGCAGAATAGAAAGTTGGTTCAAAAGTTAAAACAATTCAAGAGGTTTTCACCCTTCAAAATAAATTGATTTCACTCCAATTTGATACACAAATGTCCTAAAAATGTTTCTCAACAAGAATTAGTGAAACTTGAGCAAGAAAGGATCGTAAAACAAGAGGGAAAATCTCCCCGGCAGATTTGGCCAACAACCCTCCACAAAACAGTCCACAACTTTCTTCCAACTTAAAAGTTCAAACCAATATCTATAACTTTTCTAGCATGGATATGGAATCTAAACAAGCATCTTTCTCAAAGGAACAACCATCAAAGACAAGTGATTAGTGCTAATCCAAAAATCAAACACATAATAGGCATAAGGTCAAACCAACTCTCAAGATGCAACTACAAGAATCCAAGCCAAAAACTTATGTTTCCAAGCATCAACCATCCTTAATCATCACCAAAAACCTTCATTAAACTAACTTTAAAGATCATAGAGCTAGGGTTTCGGAAGAAAATTACCTTAACAAGTTAAAGAAGTGGGTCTCCAAGCAACTAAGATCTTCTCCTACCAAGCTTGAGGATTGATGGTTAAGGTGGTAGCAAACTTTCTGTCTTTGATTTCCTATCAAACTAAGCAAGATTTAGGTTGGTTTTTGTGAGTTTTCTCCTCTCTTTTTTTCCTCCTTAAATTCGGTCAACCATCTCAAGAAGAAGAAGAAATTGTGTTTTTTTTAAAGAGAAAATTTGGAGGGAAAAGCCATCAAGTCAAAGTTTAATTCTTGTGGGGACAAGTGGTGGTTTCTTGGCCACTTCCTAATAAAATCTCATTTAATTGCTTCTAACACCTCTAATTTAGTTTAGTCTACAATTAACACCAATAAATCCCATTTTCCTAGCAATTAAATCATGCAAGAAGTTCTCACTAATTCTAAAATTGAATCTAAGAAAAGTTTATCTGACCAAACAATAAATAATGTACTTAGTGAAAACATACCACTAATGCATTAAAGGAATTTATATGCACTTGAATGAGTTAAATGGTAATGTATGCATGGAATTTCTAGGGCTCTCACACTCTCTCTCCCTTAAAAGAATTTCGTCCTCAAAATTCTCACCTGGAGTCGAGAATAATTTAGGATATTTCTTATGCATTTCTTCCTCCATTTCCCAAGTGGCTTCCTCAATTCCATGGATCCTCCACAAGACTTTGACTAGAGGAATTCGTTTACTTTTTAGCTCCTTTATTTTTTGAGCTAAGAGTCGCACAGGCTTCTCCTCATAAGTCAGAGATTCGTCAATGTCAATTTCTTCTGGCTTCAAGATGTGACTGGGATCTGGATGATATTTCTTTAATAGAGAAACATGAAACACATCATGGATTTTGGATAAGATAGTTGGTAATCTCAATCGATAGGCTACAGCCCCTACTCGCTGAAGAATCTCAAATTGCCCCACATATCTCGGTTGGAGTTTCTTTCTTTTCCCCACCGTGAGGCTTCAAAGTGGAGTAATTTTAAAACATACCTTATCCCAAACTTCAAATTCCAAATCCTTTCACCAATTATCTGCATAGCTCTTTTGTCGGCTTTGGACTATTTGAAGTCTTTGACGAATCATCTTTACTTTTTCATAAGCATCCTGATGTGAGCATGGATGCCAACGTGTGCTTACAAATTCGTACTAAGTTCAAATGCCCTAAGTTGATTCATTCCAAGTTGAAATCATCAAAAATTTGTCCTAAGGTGGTCAAGTTCCTTGGGAAACGTTGGTTAAGCGTGTGGAGGAAGAAGCGTCAAACTAAATCGCGGAGAAAGTGTAAAATGGAGTGATCCGTGGACCAATCCGCGAACCAATGCCTAGTGGATCCATGCCTCGCGGATTTCAGTCAGAAGTGAATTTTCTGAGATTCGCGGACCTATTCGTGAATCATGATTCGCGTATCCAGTCACGGATCCCAGTCACGAATTTTCATAATTTTTCCACTTTCTGAATATTTTCTTTAGTTGTTGTTTTCATTGGTCCAATGTCCGAATTAGGGTAATTACAATAATTAGTTTTAGTTATTTGATAGTTTCCTAAGAAACAAGGGTCCATGTTGCCCAAATCCATTAGTATTAGGTTTAGTTATTCTGAGTCCAAGTTGGACTAGGTTTTGAGTCTTTGTAGAGGCTACAAATAGCCTTCTTCTCCAATATTTTTGCATAAGACTTTGAGTAATAACAATGATAGTTTTCTCTTTTCTTGTTCATTGGGAACGACCTTTCCCCCCTTGATACAAAGTGAATAAGTTCCTCTGTTCAAGTTTAGGCTTATCAATCAAAGAACGCGTTTGGTAGTGGCGCCTTTCCGCCCTTTCTAAACAATCTCGACCTGCCCTTGATTCGTTTAGGAATTCCGTCCTTGATACCAATGTTTGTTAACCACGTGATTAATGGGTCAAGATCCTTTTTATAACCACAACCTGTTCAAGATAGATCATTCCGCTGCATCGCAAATTCGTGTCTTCAAGAAGCGGGAGGTTGGAGATTTGAGTTCGTATCAATTGGTATCAGAGCGTCGGCTCTTGAACCAGGTTAATATCCCTTTTTCTTTCTTTTTTTCCTCTTTGTTTAAAAAAAAATTCATTACTGTTCATCGGGTACTGTTCATCACTACTGTAGCATACTGTTCATCCGAATTTTTTCTCTTGTTTTCTTACTTGTTGGTCTTGTGTTCTGGGGTCTTGAGTCTTGAATCAAAAAAAAAAAAAATCTGTCCACAAGTTCTTGAGTCCATCGTTAGGGTTTTCTTTTCTTGTGTTATCTTGTTGTTCATTTTGTTCTTGTTGATTGATCCGAAATCTGCCTTGTTGTTGTGAGTTGTTTCTTGTGTCCAATTGCTGGAAAAATTGTGGCCTTTCTTGCTCAAATTATTGGTTCTTGAACTTACTTTGTGACTCCTTGGAATCTTGAAACAAATCCTAGTTCTTGAACAAGTCTTGAAAACAATCTTTGAACCTTGGGGGTTGTTTTTCTTGAAGTTCTTGAAACCAATTACAACAAATTGAAGTCTGGAAATTCCACACTTGGATCCTTGAAATCTGGAAGTAGTTCAAGTCCGCTGAAAAAAAAAAAGAAAAAAAGAAACGAAACCAAAGAAAGAAAGAAGAAAGCCGAATCTGTTTTTTCTTGAACCTTGCTGGAAATTGAATCTGCCTTGCTTGTTGATCCAAAACTTTGTGTTACAATTGTTGTTCAAAGCTTGAAACACTTCTTGGTGGGTGTTGGAACATAAGTGCATGTGAGAGCCCCAAAATTCAAAATATTTATTGACTTGTTTCTTGTCTTGCAACAATATAAACGAGCTGTCTCTTGCCCCTTGTATTTTCCTTCATTTGCTGCATCTTTAAAAACAAGAGAGACAACCTCATGAGGAAGAGAAAACAGAAAAACAAAGCCCTTGAAGTTCCTTGTTCTAGCTATGAGAGAGAGGGAGGAAGAACTTCCTCTTGGTCTTGCCCTTCCTCCTTGTCTTGCAGCTCTGGGAAAGAGAGTAAGCTGGCTAGTGCTTGTGTAGGTGAAAAAGAAAGAGAGACAGCTGAGAGTTGAAGGGAAAAGCTGGAGCAACTTTGCACCTTTCATGGAGTTGTTGCAGTCACTTGAGGAGAAGACTGCTGGCTGCTTCCTTGTCCAGTTTGTAGCTTGGTTTCTTGAAGGTTTTAGAGATAACCTAGCTTGCACAGCCCTTGAATCTTGTAGTATAGCTTGTGATTGATGTTAGAATGGGTTAGGATAGCTGAGGACAGATTTTGGATGGTTGGAATCACTTGGTGAATTCGTTTGATGAAGTAGGGTAAAATAGCACACCAACTATTTGAACTTAAGCTCCAGATTTTTGTGCCCAGTTCCTCTGCAAATTTGACCATGTTAGAGTCCAAACCAGCTCTTTCTCAAAACATAAACATTGTATAAAATTGAGTTAACTATCTACTTATAAAATTTCAGATAAATCGGAGCACTGTATCCTAAGAAATGTCCAAAATACCCCTGACTGCTCTGCTCCCCTGTTTTACCTGACAGTCTCCAGTTTCAGCCAACTTGTCAGATTTTCTGGTATCAATTGGCAACGAAATAGAGTCTGATTTTTATACCATTGAAATACTATGAATATAGTTTCAAAATCCGCTGACAGCACCCAATTTCGATATTTCTGCATTGAGTTATGGATTTTCTCCCGAAATTGCTCCTGCTTTCCTGACGTAACCCAACAATTTTCTTAAGTCTCTGTAATTGCCATTTTTGACTATGAAAATGCATGAAGTGAATTTCTGTGGCTTCATAAAAATTGTAGAGCTATGTCTTAGCTTCGAAACGGTGTAAAATTCAACTCAATCTGATAAGGGTAGCTTTGGTTTTGATCAAAATACCGAGACGCGTCAAAGCTGCCAAAGTTGATGTTTCTCTTTTGTACTCATTCCTTCATTTTGGTTTGGTTTAAATACTTTTCTTGGTTCAAGATAACATTTTTACTCCACATGACCCCTGAACCATGCCCTAGTATGCTTGTGGTCGTTTCCCTTAATTTGAGCCAAGGTCTTGTGGATTTGGAACTATGGTTTAGAGGTTAAAGTTGGACATGTTAATTGAGGATTTTAAGCTAAAGTTTCTCGTTTCTTATGGATTGAAATTTGTGAAAGTCTTGTCATTTTACTTGATCCCAGGACTTGAATGTGTCATGAAGATTACATGGTGATTGGTGATTTATGTGGACGAGTGTGAAACTTGGTGAGTATTCCAACTTGTTTTAACTAAATGTTTACCGTTGGTTTAAGGAAATAAATTGTGAAATGTTTTAACTTCTATACTATTTTGGATTTATTATTGTTTTACAAAAGAAATGTTTATCGTTAAAACGATTTCTAAAGGCATTGAACTGTTTTATCATTGATATCCTATATTGTGGTTTATTGTGGATTATGCGAGAAACAATTTAATTTCTTAAATTGCTAATATTGAGGTGATGGTTCTAATTTGTTTCGTCTTGTTTTGAATTTGTTTAACTTATTTTCAAACTGGTTCCAATTAATCTTCAAATGAAATATTTGACTATTACTCTTTACAAATAATATGATTTTCTACTAAATTAAAAGTGTTTTAAGCTATTTACAAATGCTATGATTTACTACTGTTTTCAAATTAAATGATTTATTAAATGAGTATCAAATGATCTACTACAATTTATATATGAATTCTAAATTTCAAAGATGCTTTACCATTTACACGTAAAATGACTTGTGAGGGTTCTTTGAACTTTTTCCTACATATTTTAATCTTGTTTTCCAACTTATTTTCACATGTACTATTTTGCTACTACTCTTTATAAATGTAAATGTTTTCAATTAATTGTGAGTATTTTAAACCGTACTTCAAAATACTTATAAACCGATTCACTTGTTTATAAACTTATTTGTGATGTGCTTGTTTTACATATTGATTTATTAATATGCACAAGTGAAATAATTACTGTGAAATTAACTTCCATTTAACTTGCTATTACATGTGAGTAGTCCTTATATGTTATGTGAATTACATGCTTATGTGATTAATACTTGATGTTACTTGATTTCATAAGTGTTAAAGACTTGTTTTTAGGCGAGTGTGTACTTTATCGCACTCGACCTAACTATCTGTAACTGTTCAACTGTTTACTTTTCCACTGTTTGTATATTACTTGCGCATGACTGTAAGCCATGTGTACTTTACCACATTGGCTAAACAAGGCCTTTCCCCCTTCGTTATCGGCCTATTCGAGCCAAAAGTAAACTCGGTCGGGTAGGTTGGTACTTAGGGCATCGTATACTCGAGTATTACCACTGGAGGGATAAGGTGATGGCCAGATGAAGTGAGGGGATTGTTTAGGAGTTATAAGGTGAAGTGGACTAGTGAAATAGCTCCAAGTGAGCACTGTATCGTTTTCTAACTGATTTAATGTTTATTTAAGCATTGTTCTCCTAGTTGAGACAATCCGAGCAAATCTCCTCGTGAGCACTGATCTCCGAGTCGAAGCGGCCCGAGTATTGTTCTCTCCTAGTTGAAAAGTGTCCGGTGAGTGCGCTTGATTATTTGTCAAAGTGCTCGTGTGATGAATTAAATTATTTCGTGAATTGTTTTCATCTTGCAAATTTCTTGTGAAAAGTACTTTCTCACGTGATTTCAAAGATTTGAATATTCCAATGTTTTCGTACTCCGATAAAACAGTTAAATTCTAAAATACTTGTTTTCTCGGAACCTCACTGAGCTTTAGCTCACCCCAAAAATATTTATTTTCCCTCCACAGGAATCGAGGTGATCGGAAGCATGTGCAGTGGCCTTATTAGTAATTTTGGAGTATTTCTTGTACAATTGTAATTTTGGTTGAATTGTAATTTATATTTTGGAAAACTTGGGTTATATTTACTACTGGGACGTACTTGTGCATTTTAGCATTTTTGTACTTTTGGAGTTTTAGATTTGTAATTATTATTTATTGGAGTTTTAATTTGTAATTAATTGAGGACTGTAGTGAGTCCCTGTGAGGCCTCGATTTTTCCCAATTTCTGGAAAATATTAAATAATGTTAATTATAGTTATTTTGGTTTGCCAAGGTGTTTATATGGTTTGTTTTACTTTTCAAAGTGTTGGTTTTAACTAGCTTGTTTTACAAAGTTTGAAAACCCTAATTTGATTAAAACCCTAGTTTGCTTTGAAAACCCTAAATTGGGATAAAACCCTAATATGTATATGCGAAACCCTAGTTTGGATTTGTAAAACCCTAGATTTGAAAATACATTTAAGTTTTACGCTTAATGACAAGTTTGTTATTTCTTGATTTTACGTGTGTTAATGCACGATTAAGAAGAGGGATTACGATTCCTAGGTGATTAGTGGCCTTAGTAGGTGTAATTAAGTTTTGATAGACTAAGTTGAATTGAACACCTATGGACTAAGTTGATAGGAAAGAGAATTACTTGGGCAAGGGTGAAAATAACCTAAGTTGGTAGGTTTAATTAAGCATGAGAAATTGGACCAACTTTGACCAAGGCTTAAATATCTAAGTGTTGCCATCCTTTAGCTATTTCTAGCACCAATAGAGCCGGCCAAGCAAGAAACAAAAGGAGAAGGGAAAAACCGTGAGAAAGGAAAGAAAAGAGAGAAAAAAAAGAGAGGAAAAAGAAGAAAAACTTGGGGACTCTTGCAAGGTATAATCATTCAATCTTGATTCGGAGTTAGGAGGTGAAGCTTGCACTTGAAAGGTTGAGGTTGCACCAAGAACACAAGCTAGCAAGGTTTTCTTCTATCTTTTCTTCTATTTTTACAAGCTGGATTTTCGACTAAGTTGATGAAGTTGTTGGATTTTGTTATTGTTTTGACTTGATTGAGGATCATGTTTAGCTTCTTAGATGAATTTATGGGTTAGATTGTTGAATTTTCTTGTGTAAAGCTCCAGCCAAGAAGAAATCATTAGAGTTGAATTTCTGTCCATTTTTCTGTCCGAATTTGCTTGATATTTTCGAAAATGATGAGGACGGAATTAGCTTTAGCACAAAGCATGAAAATTGTAGAGAGTTGAGTGAGGATTCTACCTGTAAATTTTCTGGTGAATCGGAGCACTGTAGCATGCGCAATGACTAAAATGCCCCTGATGCCCTGTTTCTGTCCGAACCTTTATTTTGCTGCTGTAATGGGCCATTTTGACCGGGAAGATGACTGTTTTTGTTTTTGAGGTTTAAGTATTGTAGCTTTATGTGTTAGCTTTCTAATGGCTTTGGAATTGCTTGATTTGGAGCTGTGAGTGTCGAGTTATGGCCATTTGAAGCCGTCCTGCTTAAATCTCTGCGATAGGGTAGAAAGCCATTGTTTTGATTATTTTCGACCTAGTTCGGGATGGAATTGGATTTCAACTTCTTCATGGAAATTGTAGAGGGTAATGTGGAACGTGTAAGGTTACATTTGCTTGATTGTTATTGCATGCGAGTCGATGGATTTGCATGTGCGTGTTTTGGTTGAATGCATTGAGTTTTGGCGCAAAACTGAAAACAGGAATGACAAACCAGCAACTTCAGCTTCTTTTTTTGTGTTGATCCTTTGTGATTTGGCTTTTCGTCAAAACACGGAACTTATAGCCCTTCATTCTAGCTTTCCAACGAATCTAGAATTTCTGGATTCGGATTTGTGAGCGCCAAGTTATGATCGTTTGAATGTAGCCTGTCGGCAATTCTGACGGGAAAAATTTCTGAAACTGTTTCAACATTTTTCCCCTAGAAAGAGAAAATCTGGGCTGAAGTAGTCTTCATGAAAGTTGTAGCTTGTTCTCTTAGCTTCAAAACGCCACCTCGTACATTCTAATCCGATACTTGTAGCCTGAGTTATGAGTATTAGCGTACAGGGTGTCAAAACTGTCTTCTGCACCTTTTAGTGTGTGTTTTTCGTTTTCGTTCCATTTCATTCGTTTTCCGTCTAATGCCCATGCGTGTGCTCCTTTTAACTATATGAAGGTTTTATAAGCGGTTTTTGAGAGTTTTATTCATTGAGTATTTGCATGTCACATCATTTCACCTTTGAAGATGGATTTTGCCAAACCTTTTAGTTTGGAATCTAAAAGTAATTTGTTTGCACTTTCACATCTCGTGAGATTCTCGTGGACGTTGAAGATGGTGTTTAACCGCCTACATTGTCTTGTTTGCTCAACCTGGTGAGTGTTCCTTGCATGTTTGTGAATAAATTGCTTTGTTGACGTGTTTAAGTGCTTTTAATAATTCTGTGAATGGCGAGTGTGTACTTTATCGCACTCGGCCCACTTTTTATTCTACTGTTCAACTGTGTGTTTTTCCATTGTTTGTAAATTATTTGCGCAAGATTGTAGGCCATGTGTACTAACATATAGGCTGAACAAGGCCTTTTCCCCTTCGTTATCGACCTATTCGAGCCAGAAGCGGACTCGGTCGGGTAGGTTGATAACCTAGGGCACTGCACGGTATACCGAGTATTACCACTAGAGTTATAAGGAGGTAGGGGTTGAGTATTGAACAAGACGGACTGCAACGCCGGTGGAACCTGTATCCTTTCACGGTATTTTCCAGCTTTATGTGTTTATACATTTTATGCTTCTAAACTGAATTATATTAACCTATTGAGTGCTTAACTGATATATTTTTGCTCCACTCTTACCGCGGTGATTTGTATGATATTAGATCGCTTCACCGGGCTTTATCTCATCCCTTTCAACTTTGTTTTTCCTTAGCAGGATTTGACATCGAGAGCTTCCAAGGGTTACACTCGGTCGATTGGTTTGGAGACTTAATATTGTATTTTGATGTAACCCTTGTGTTTTGAATTGTACTAATGGAATTTTGGATGGATAAACTTTTGTATCTGTAATTATAGTTCGGGACGTTTGTGGTTCGTTAAAGAAACTTTCGGGTTTAAATGTGACAGTTGATTTGAGGACATCGATGTATTTTGTTATTTGCATTTGAACTAAGGATCTGTAGTAAGTCCCGGCGAGGCTCGGCCGATACCTTAGGGTTCGCCTAGGGAGAGGCTGGGCTGTCACAGCTTGGTATCGAAGTTTTAGGTTTCGATCTAGTGTACCCTAGGCTTAACGCTTAGGTGCCGGACTGGGATTAGGTTAACCGTTAAATGATATGATTTACGGTAATAGTTTACCTAGAACACTAATTCTAGTCGGATTGTAGGAATGGAAGGAAATGGAGCACGAGGACTGCTTGAGGCTAATTTCGCCCTGCTATGTTTGATAGGACCGGCGAGCCATTTCAACAGCTTTGTTCCGTGACGTAGGGTGGATAGGCGGTGTGATTGTTGGCAGACATATTCATATCCCAATCAAGTGGTGCTAGCTATAGTAGATGAGAGGCAGATGTTAGTCAATGCAAATGCCAGAGCAAATGGCCGAATTCAAGAGTTAGAGACTAGGGTGCTCGAGGAGCAACAACGAATCGAAACCTTACGTGAACAATTACAAGAGGCCAATAATCGTTTGGCTCAGATGGCACAACAACTAAGGGAGAGAGGTGGAGAAGATCGTGGCCTTGAGGATCCTAGTGTAGGAAATGAAGTCGAACGTGTTAGAGAACGAGAATCTCTTGGGTCTAATTAATCCAGTGCCGTATGGGTTTTGACCTTTTGTAAGAGAATGATAGGATGGGGATGTAGAATGTTCTACTTTGGAGGCCAGTGTATTTTGTTGATGACTTGTTTACTTTTGTCCACTACTTTTGACTTGATATGTACTCAACTTGACTGTGACTTGTGTTTTAGTTTAACGAGTTCTAGTTTGTACTAACGTGAGACACGACTGAGTGTGAACTGTATTGTGAAATGTGCTATGTGAAAATGTGTTTGCTCCACTTGCATTAAGAGTTGTTACTTGTGTGTGTGAAGTTAATTATGGTTTAGTATGGTTGATATACATATGCATATAGACTAGCTATGAACATGGAAACGAGGGCAACGACGAGGCGTGGACGTGGCCTTAGACAACCCCAGGATCTAGGGGATGATCACGAATCAGTCACAGGAAATAATCGTGAAGCAAGGGCCGATGCTAATGATCAGGTAGCCGCAGCCATCCAACGTATGACTGATTTGTTAGCACAAATGGCTGGTCAAAACCTTGGAAATCAACAAGGAAACCCTGTGAATCAAGTAGAAGGAGAAGACAATGCACTAGAGAGATTTCAAAAATTTTCTCCCCCTAAATTTGCTGGAGGTCCCGACCCCGATATAGCCGAGAATTGGTTGGAAAATATAAGGAACATATTTGACGCTTTGAATTATTCCGAAGAAAGACAAGTAACTTTTGCGGTGTTCCAATTTGAAGGAGCGGCTAGAGCATGGTGGAATGTTATCAGAAATAAGTGAGAAAGGGAACAAACTCCGAGAACTTGGATGAATTTCGTACAAGAATTTAATGAAAAGTTCCTTCCACCACTGGTCCAAGAAAAGAGAGAAGATGATTTTATAAAACTTCGCCAAGGAACCCTAAGTGTGGCTGAATATGAAACTCAATTCACTAAATTGTCACGATTTGCCCCAGAACTGGTACTTACAGAGCGAAAGAGAATAAGACGGTTTATTCAGGGACTTAACATAGAAATTCAAGATGCTCTCGCAGCAGCTCAAATTGAGACATTTACCGATGCCCTTGAGAAAGTCCAAAGAGTCGAGATAACAAAATCTCAACTGAAAGCCTTTCAAGCCCGAAAGAGAGATGCACCTAGTGTTAGTTCCCTTGAGGTTCCTAGAGAGACCGTACCGCCTCCGAAAGTTGGAAAAGGAACTGGTGGAATAAAACTACCTCCCTATTCTTCTCAAAAGATGGAGCAACTAGAAGAGACTACATCACAGAGAACCTAAACAAGAAGGGTTCAATCAAAGGAAACACCGTTGGGAAGTCAAGCCACGGTTGTCCAACCAACTTGTGGATACTGTGGGAAAAGCAATCACACTGAGGACAACTGTTGGGTGAAAGGACGGAAATGTTTGCGCAGTGGGAGTGCCGACCATCAAGTTAGTCACTGCCCAAGGAAGCAACTGAGAGAGGGTAATCATCATCAAGGAAATGTAACTACTTCTCAACAAGTTACTGAAGGAGGAAACCGATCACGAGCACCGGCTAGAAGCTATAACCTTCTTGGCCAACAGATTTCAAGATCAACTGAGGTAGTTGAAGGTATGAATTTCGAGAACGAAATTCTTTTAAGGAGGGGAGATTCTGAGGCCCCGATTTTTCCCAATTTCTGGAAAATATTAGATAATGTTAATTATAGTTATTTTGGTTTGCCAAGGTGTTTATATGGTTTGTTTTACTTTTCAAAGTGTTGGTTTTAACTAGCTTGTTTCACAAAGTTTGAAAACCCTAATTTGATTAAAACCCTAGTTTGCTTTGAAAACCCTAAATTGGGATTAAACCCTAATATGTATATGCGAAACCCTAGTTTGGATTTGTAAAACCCTAGTTTTGAAAATACATTTAAGTTTTACGCTTAATGACAAGTTTGTTATTTCTTGATTTTACGTGTGTTAATGCACGATTAAGAAGAGGGATTACGATTCCTAGGTGATTAGTGGCCTTAGTAGGTGTAATTAAGTTTTGATAGACTAAGTTGAATTGAACACCTATGGACTAAGTTGATAGGAAAGAGAATTACTTGGGCAAGGGTGAAAATAACCTAAGTTGGTAGGTTTAATTAAGCATGAGAAATTTGACCAACTTTGACCAAGGCTTAAATATCTAAGTGTTGCCATCCTTTAGCTATTTCTAGCACCAATAGAGCCGGCCAAGCAAGAAACAAAAGGAGAAGGGAAAAACCGTGAGAAAGGAAAGAAAAGAGAGAAAAAAAAGAGAGGAAAAAGAAGAAAAACTTGGGGACTCTTGCAAGGTATAATCATTCAATCTTGATTCGGAGTTAGGAGGTGAAGCTTGCACTTGAAAGGTTGAGGTTGCACCAAGAACACAAGCTAGCAAGGTTTTCTTCTATCTTTCTTCTATTTTACAAGCTGGATTTTCACTAAGTTGATGAAGTTGTTGGATTTTGTTATTGTTTTGACTTGATTGAGGATCATGTTTAGCTTCTTAGATGAATTTATGGGTTAGATTGTTGAATTTTCTTGTGTAAAGCTCCAGCCAAGAAGAAATCATTAGAGTTGAATTTCTGTCCATTTTTCTGTCCGAATTTGCTTGATATTTTCGAAAATGATGAGGACGGAATTAGCTTTAGCACAAAGCATGAAAATTGTAGAGAGTTGAGTGAGGATTCTACCTGTAAATTTTCTGGTGAATCGGAGCACTGTAGCATGCGCAATGACTAAAATGCCCCTGATGCCCTGTTTCTGTCCGAACCTTTATTTTGCTGCTGTAATGGGCCATTTTGACCGGGAAGATGACTGTTTTTGTTTTTGAGGTCTTCTTAAGTATTGTAGCTTTATGTGTTAGCTTTCTAATGGCTTTGGAATTGCTTGATTTGGAGCTGTGAGTGTCGAGTTATGGCCATTTGAAGCCGTCCTGCTTAAATCTCTGCGATAGGGTAGAAAGCCATTGTTTTGATTATTTTCGACCTAGTTCGGGATGGAATTGGATTTCAACTTCTTCATGGAAATTGTAGAGGGTAATGTGGAACGTGTAAGGTTACATTTGCTTGATTGTTATTGCATGCGAGTCGATGGATTTGCATGTGCGTGTTTTGGTTGAATGCATTGAGTTTTGGCGCAAAACTGAAAACAGGAATGACAAACCAGCAACTTCAGCTTCTTTTTTTGTGTTGATCCTTTGTGATTTGGCTTTTCGTCAAAACACGGAACTTATAGCCCTTCATTCTAGCTTTCCAACGAATCTAGAATTTCTGGATTCGGATTTGTGAGCGCCAAGTTATGATCGTTTGAATGTATCCTGTCGGCAATTCTGACGGGAAAAATTTCTGAAACTGTTTCAACATTTTTCCCCTAGAAAGAGAAAATCTGGGCTGAAGTAGTCTTCATGAAAGTTGTAGCTTGTTCTCTTAGCTTCAAAACGCCACCTCGTACATTCTAATCCGATACTTGTAGCCTGAGTTATGAGTATTAGCGCATGTGGTGTCAAAACTGTCTTCTGCACCTTTTAGTGTGTGTTTTCCATTTTCGTTCCATTTCATTCGTTTTCCGTCTAATGCCCATGCGTGTGCTCCTTTTAACTATATGAAGGTTTTATAAGCGGTTTTTGAGAGTTTTATTCATTGAGTATTTGCATGTCACATCATTTCACCTTTGAAGATGGATTTTGCCAAACCTTTTAGTTTGGAATCGGAAAAGTAATTTGCTTGCACTTTCACATCTCAGGAGATTCTGTGGACGTTGAAGATCGTGTTTAACCGCCTACATTGTCTTGTTTGCGCTCAACTGTTGGTGAGTGTTCCTTGCATGTTTGTGAATAAATTGCTTTGTTGACGTGTTTAAGTGCTTTTAATAATTCTGTGAATGGCGAGTGTGTACTTTATCGCACTCGGCCCACTTTTTATTCTACTGTTCAACTGTGTGTTTTTCCATTGTTTGTAAATTATTTGCGCAAGATTGTAGGCCATGTGTACTAACATATAGGCTGAACAAGGCCTTTTCCCCTTCGTTATCGACCTATTCGAGCCAGAAGCGGACTCGGTCGGGTAGGTTGATAACCTAGGGCACTGCACGGTATACTCGAGTATTACCACTAGGAGTTATAAGGAGGAGTAGGGGGTTGAGTATTGAACAAGACGGACTGCAACCGCCTGGAACTCAGATCCTTTCACCGGTATTTTCCCAGTTTATGTGTTTATACATTTTATGCTTCTAAACTGAATTATATTAACCTATTGAGTGCTTAACTGATATATTTTTGCTCCACTCTTACTGTGTGATTTGTATGATATTAGGATCGCTCACTGGGCTTTATCTCATCCCTTTCAACTTTGTTTTTCCTTAGCAGGATTTGACATCGAGAGCTTCCAAGGGTTACACTGGGTCGATTGGTTTGGAGACTTAATATTGTATTTTGATGTAACCCTTGTGTTTTGAATTGTACTAATGGAATTTTGGATGGATAAACTTTTGTATCTGTAATTATAGTTCGGGACGTTTGTGGTTCGTTAAAGAAACTTTCGGGTTTAAATGTGACAGTTGATTTGAGGACATCGATGTATTTTGTTATTTGCATTTGAACTAAGGATCTGTAGTGAGTCCCTGAGTCAAGTGCTGCTCACGATACCTTAGGGTTCCCTAGGGAGAGGTGGGCTGTCACAGCTTGGTAATGAAGTTTTAGGTTTCGATCTGTAGTGTACCCTAGGCTTAACGCTAGGGTGCCGGACCTGGATTAGGTTAACTGCTAAATGATATGATTTACGGTAATAGTTTACCTAGAACACTAATTCTAGTCGGATTGTAGGAATGGAAGGAAATGGAGCACTAGGACGCTTGAGGCTTTTCTGTCTATGTTTCGATAGGACCGGCAGCCATTTCAAATGCTTGTTCCAGATCGTAGGGTGGATAGGCGGTGTGATTGTTGGCAGACATATTCATATCCCAATCAAGTGGTGCTAGCTATAGTAGATGAGAGGCAGATGTTAGTCAATGCAAATGCCAGAGCAAATGGTCAATTCAAGAGTTAGAGACTAGGTGCTCGAGGAGCAACAACGAATCAAACCCACGGAACAATTACAAGAGGCCAATAATCGTTTGGCTCAGATGGCACAACAACTAAGGGAGAGAGGTGGAGAAGATCGTGGCCTTGAGGATCCTAGTGTAGGAAATGAAGTCGAACGTGTTAGAGAACGAGAATCTCTTGGGTCTAATTAATCCAAAGGTCGTATGGGTTTTGACCTTGTAAGAGAATGATAGGATGGGATGTAGAATGTTCTACTTTGGAGGCTGTATTTTGTTGATGACTTGTTTACTTTTGTCTACTACTTTTGACTTGATATGTACTCAACTTGACTGTGACTTGTGTTTTAGTTTAACGAGTTCTAGTTTGTACTAACGTGAGACACGACTGAGTGTGAACTGTATTGTGAAATGTGCTATGTGAAAATGTGTTTGCTCCACTTGCTTTAAGAGTTGTTACTTGTGTGTGTGAAGTTAATTATGGTTTAGTATGGTTGATATACATATGCATATAGACTAGCTATGAACATGGAAACGAGAGGGCAAACGACGCAGGCGCGTGGACGCGTTAGACAACCCCGTGATCTAGGGGATGATCACGAATCAGTCACGGAAATAATCGCGAAGCAAGGGTCGATGCTAATGATCGTAGCAGCCATCCAACGATGACTGATTTGTTAGCACAAATGGCTGGTCAAAACCTTGGAAATCAACAAGGAAACCCTGTGAATCAAGTAGAAGGAGAAGACAATGCACTAGAGAGATTTCAAAAATTTTCTCCCCCTTAATTTGCTGGAGGTCCCGACCCCGATATAGCCGAGAATTGGTTGGAAAATATAAGGAACATATTTGACGCTTTGAATTATTCCGAAGAAAGACAAGTAACTTTTGCGGTGTTCCAATTTGAAGGAGCGGCTAGAGCATGGTGGAATGTTATCAGAAATAAGTGAGAAAGGGAACAAACTCCGAGAACTTGGATGAATTTCACAAGAATTTAATGAAAAGTTCCTTCCACCACGGTCCAAGAAAAGAGAGAAGATGATTTTATAAAACTCGCCAAGGAACCCTAAGTGTGGCTGAATATGAAACTCAATTCACTAAATTGTCACGATTTGCCCCAGAACTGGTACTTACAGAGCGAAAGAGAATAAGACGGTTTATTCAGGGACTTAACATAGAAATTCAAGATGCTCTCGCAGCAGCTCAAATTGAGACATTTACCGATGCCCTTGAGAAAGTCCAAAGAGTCGAGATAACAAAATCTCAACTGAAAGCCTTTCAAGCCCGAAAAGAGAGATGCACCTAGTGTTAGTTCCCTTGAGGTTCCTAGAGAGACCGTACCGCCTCCGAAAGTTGGAAAAGGAACTGGTGGAATAAAACTACCTCCCTATTCTTCTCAAAAGATGGAGCAACTAGAAGAGACTACATCACAGAGAACCTAAACAAGAAGGGTTCAATCAAAGGAAACACCGTTGGGAAGTCAAGCCACGGTTGTCCAACCAACTTGTGGATACTGTGGGAAAAGCAATCACACTGAGGACAACTGTTGGGTGAAAGGACGGAAATGTTTGCGCAGTGGGAGTGCCGACCATCAAGTTAGTCACTGCCCAAGGAAGCAACTGAGAGAGGGTAATCATCATCAAGGAAATGTAACTACTTCTCAACAAGTTACTGAAGGAGGAAACCGATCACGAGCACCGGCTAGAAGCTATAACCTTCTTGGCCAACAGATTTCAAGATCAACTGAGGTAGTTGAAGGTATGAATTTCGAGAACGAAATTCTTTTAAGGAGGGGAGATTCTGAGGCCCCGATTTTTCCCAATTTCTGGAAAATATTAGATAATGTTAATTATAGTTATTTTGGTTTGCCAAGGTGTTTATATGGTTTGTTTTACTTTTCAAAGTGTTGGTTTTAACTAGCTTGTTTCACAAAGTTTGAAAACCCTAATTTGATTAAAACCCTAGTTTGCTTTGAAAACCCTAAATTGGGATTAAACCCTAATATGTATATGCGAAACCCTAGTTTGGATTTGTAAAACCCTAGTTTTGAAAATACATTTAAGTTTTACGCTTAATGACAAGTTTGTTATTTCTTGATTTTACGTGTGTTAATGCACGATTAAGAAGAGGGATTACGATTCCTAGGTGATTAAGTCTTAGTAGGTGTAATTAAGTTTTGATAGACTAAGTTGAATTGAACACCTATGGACTAAGTTGATAGGAAAGAGAATTACTTGGGCAAGGGTGAAAATAACCTAAGTTGGTAGGTTTAATTAAGCATGAGAAATTTGACCAACTTTGACCAAGGCTTAAATATCTAAGTGTTGCCATCCTTTAGCTATTTCTAGCACCAATAGAGCCGGCCAAGCAAGAAACAAAAGGAGAAGGGAAAAACCGTGAGAAAGGAAAGAAAAGAGAGAAAAAAAAGAGAGGAAAAAGAAGAAAACTTGGGACTCTTGCAAGGTATAATCATTCAATCTTGATTGAGTTGGAGGTGAAGTTTGCACTTGAAAGGTTGAGGTTGCACCAAGAACACAAGCTAAAGGTTTTCTTCTATCTTTCTTCTATTTTACAAGCTTGGATTTTCGACTAAGTTGATGAAGTTGTTGGATTTTGTTATTGTTTTGACTTGATTGAGGATCATGTTTAGCTTCTTAGATGAATTTATGGGTTAGATTGTTGAATTTTCTGTGTAAAGCTCCAGCCAAGAAGAAATCATTAGAGTTGAATTTCTGTCCATTTTCTGTCCGAATTTGCTTGATATTTTCGAAAATGATGAGGACGGAATTAGCTTTAGCACAAAGCATGAAAGTTGTAGAGAGTTGAGTGAGGATTCTACCTGTAAATTTTCAGGTGAATCGGAGCACTTTAGCATGCAATGACTAAAATGCCCTGATGCCCTGTTTCTGTCCGAACCTTTATTTTGCTGCTGTAATGGGCCATTTTGACCGGGAAGATGACTGTTTTTGTTTTTGAGGTCTTCTTAAGTATTGTAGCTTTATGTGTTAGCTTTCTAATGGCTTTGGAATTGCTTGATTTGGAGCTGTGAGTGTCGAAGTTATGGCCATTTGAAGTCAGTCCGCTTAAATCTCTGATAGTAGAAAGCCATTGTTTTGATTATTTTCGACCTAGTTCGGGATGGAATTGGATTTCAACTTCTTCATGGAAATTGTAGAGGGTAATGTGGAACGTGTAAGGTTATATTTGCTTGATTGTTATTGCATGCGAGTCGATGGATTTGCATGTGCGTGTTTTGGTTGAATGCATTGAGTTTTGGCAAAAACTGAAAACAGAATGACAAACCAGCAACTTCAGCTTCTTTTTGTGTTGATCCTTTGTGATTTGGCTTTTCGTCAAAACACGGAACTTATAGCCCTTCATTCTAGCTTTCCAACGAATCTAGAATTTCTGGATTCGGATTTGTGAGCGCCAAGTTATGATCGTTTGAATGTAGCCTGTCGGCAATTCTGATGGGAAAAATTTCTGAAACTGTTTCAACATTTTTCCCCTAGAAAGAGAAAATCTGGGCTGAAGTAGTCTTCATGAAAGTTGTAGCTTGTTCTCTTAGCTTCAAAACGCCACCTCGTACATTCTAATCCGATACTTGTAGCCTGAGTTATGAGTATTAGCTGCATGTGGTGTCAAACTGTCTCCGCACCTTTAGTGTGTGTTTTTCGTTGCCCATTTCATTCGCTTTTCCGCCTAATGCCCATGCAGTTCCTTTTAACTATATGAAGGTTTTATAAGCGGTTTTTGAGAGTTTTATTCATTGAGTATTTGCATGTCACATCATTTCACCTTTGAAGATGGATTTTGCCAAACCTTTAGTTTGAATCGGAAAAGTAATTTGCTTGCACTTTCACATCTCAGGAGATTCTGTGGACGTTGAAGATCGTGTTTAACCGCCTACATTGTCTTGTTTGCGCAACTGTTGGTGAGTGTTCCTTGCATGTTTGTGAATAAATTGCTTTGTTGACGGTTTAAGTGCTTTTAATAATTAGTGAAGCGAGTGTGTACTTTTATCGCACTCGCCCACTTTTTATCTCTACCGCTCAACCGTGTTTTTCCATTGTTTGTAAATTATTTGCGCAAGATTGTAGGCCATGTGTACTAACATATAGGCTGAACAAGGCCTTTTCCCCTTCGTTATCGACCTATTCGAGTAAGCGGTTCTCGGTCGGGTAGGTTGATAACCTAGGCACCGCACGCGTATACTCGGTATTACCACTAGGAGTTATAAGGAGGTGGGGTTGAGTATTGAACAAGACGGACTGAACCGCTTCCGGTGGAACTCAGATCCTTTCACCGGTATTTTCCCGCTTATGTGTTTATACATTTTATGCTTCTAAACTGAATTATATTAACCTATTGAGTGCTTAACTGATATATTTTGCTCCAATTATCGTGGTGATTTGTATGATATTAGATCGCCACCGGGCTTTATCTCATCCCTTTCAACTTTGTTTTTCCCAGCGTGATTTGACATCGAGAGCTTCCAAGGGTTACAGGTCGATTGGTTTGGAGACTTAATATTGTATTTTGATGTAACCCTTGTGTTTTGAATTGTACTAATGGAATTTTGGATGGATAAACTTTTGTATCTGTAATTATAGTTCGGGACGTTTGTGGTTCGTTAAAGAAACTTTCGGGTTTAAATGTGACAGCTTGATTTGAGGACATCGATGTATTTTGTTATTTGCATTTGAACTAAGGATCTCAGTAGTGAGTCCCTGAGGAGGCCGATACCTTAGGGTTAAAGGGAGAGGTGGGCTGTCGCTTGGTATATCGAGTTTTAGGTTTGATCTCGTAGTGTACCCTAGGCTTAACGCTTAGGGTGCCTGACCGGATTAGGTTAACTTGTTAAATGATATGATTTACTGGTAATAGTTTACCTAGAACACTAATTCTAGTCGTGATTGTAGGAATGGAAGGAAATGGAGCACGAGGACTGCCTTGGAGGCGACTTCGTTCTGTTATGTTTCAGATAGGACCTGGCGAGCCATTTCAAGCTTTGTTCCAGGGGCGTAGGGTGGATAGGCGGTGATTGTTGGCGCATATTCATATCCCAATCAAGTGGTGCTAGCTATAGTAGATGAGAGGCAGGATGTTAGTCAATGCAAATGCCGAGCAAATGGTCAATTCAAGAGTTAGAGACTAGGGTGCTCGAGAGCAACAACGAATCAAACTCACGTGAACAATTACAAGAGGCCAATAATCGCTTTGGCTCATGGCACAACAACTAAGGAGAGAGGTGGAGAAGATCGTGGCCTTGAGGATCCTAGTGTAGAAATGAAGTCGAACGTGTTAGAGAACGAGAATCTCTTGGGTCTAATTAATCCGCCGTATGGGTTTTGACCTTTGTAAGAGAATGATAGGACGGGATGTAGAATGTTCTACTTGGAGGCCGTGTATTTTGTTGATGACTTGTTTACTTTTGTCTACTACTTTTGACTTGATATGTACTCAACTTGACCGTGACTTGTGTTTTAGTTTAACGAAGTTCTAGTTTGTACTAACGTGAGACACCACGAAAGTGTGAACTGTATTGTGAAATGTGCTATGTGAAAATGTGTTTGCTCCACTTGCTTTAAGAGTTGTTACTTGTGTGTGTGAAGTTAATTATGGTTTAGTATGGTTGATATACATATGCATATAGACTAGCTATGAACATGGAAACGAGAGGGCAACGACGAGGCGTGGGCGTGGCCTTAGACAACCCCAAGATCTAGGGGATGATCAATGAATCAGTCCACGGGAAATAATCGCGAAGCAAGGGTCGATGCTAATGATCGTAGCGCAGCCATCCAACGATATGACTGATTTGTTAGCACAAATGGCTGGTCAAAACCTTGGAAATCAACAAGGAAACCCTGTGAATCAAGTAGAAGGAGAAGACAATGCACTAGAGAGATTTCAAAAATTTTCTCCCCCTAAATTTGCTGGAGGTCCCGACCCCGATATAGCCGAGAATTGGTTGGAAAATATAAGGAACATATTTGACGCTTTGAATTATTCAAGAAAGACAAGTAACTTTGCGGTGTTCCAATTTGAAGGAGCGGCTAGAGCATGGTGGAATGTTATCAGAAATAAGTGAGAAAGGGAACAAACTCCGAGAACTTGGATGAATTTCGTACAAGAATTTAATGAAAAGTTCCTTCCACCACTGGTCCAAGAAAAGAGAGAAGATGATTTTATAAAACTTCGCCAAGGAACCCTAAGTGTGGCTGAATATGAAACTCAATTCACTAAATTGTCACGATTTGCCCCAGAACTGGTACTTACAGAGCGAAAGAGAATAAGACGGTTTATTCAGGGACTTAACATAGAAATTCAAGATGCTCTCGCAGCAGCTCAAATTGAGACATTTACCGATGCCCTTGAGAAAGTCCAAAGAGTCGAGATAACAAAATCTCAACTGAAAGCCTTTCAAGCCCGAAAGAGAGATGCACCTAGTGTTAGTTCCCTTGAGGTTCCTAGAGAGACCGTACCGCCTCCGAAAGTTGGAAAGGAACTGTGGAATAAAACTACCTCCTATTCTTCTCAAAAGATGGAGCAACTAGAAGAGACTACATCACGTAGAACCCAAACAAGAAGGGTTCAATCAAAGGAAACACCGCTGGGAAGTCAAGCCACCTTGTCCAACCAACTTGTGGATACTTGTGGGAAAAACAATCACACCAGGACAACCGTTGGGTGAAAGGACTGAAATGTTTGCTGTGGGAGTGCACCATCAAGTTAGTCACGCAAGGAAGCGAGAGAGGGTAATCATCATCAAGGAAATGTAACTACTTCTCAACAAGTTACAAGGAGGAAACCGATCACAGGCACCGCTAGAAGCTATAACCTTCTTGCCAACAGATTTCAAGATCAACCGAGGTAGTTGAAGGTATGAATTTCTAAACAAATTTTTTAAGGAGGAGACTGAGATCCGATTTTTCCCAATTTCTGGAAAATATTAAATAATGTTAATTATAGTTATTTTGGTTTGCCAAGGTGTTTATATGGTTTGTTTTACTTTTCAAAGTGTTGGTTTTAACTAGCTTGTTTTACAAAGTTTGAAAACCCTAATTTGATTAAAACCCTAGTTTGCTTTGAAAACCCTAAATTGGGATTAAACCCTAATATGTATATGCACGAAACCCTAGTTTGGATTTGTAAAACCCTAGTTTTGAAAAAATACATTTAAGTTTTACGCTTAATGACAAGTTTGTTATTTCTTGATTTTACGTGTGTAATGCATGATTAAGAAGAGGGATTACGATTCCTAGGTGATTAAGTGGCCTTAGTAGGTGTAATTAAGTTTTGATAGACTAAGTTGAATTGAACACCTATGGACTAAGTTGATAGGAAAGAGAATTACTTGGGCAAGGGTGAAAATAACCTAAGTTGGTAGGTTTAATTAAGCATGAGAAATTTGTCCAACTTTGACCAAGGCTTAAATATCTAAGTGTTGCCATCCTTTAGCTATTTCTAGCACCAATAGAGCCGGCCAAGCAAGAAACAAAAGGAGAAGGAAAAAACCGTGAGAAAGGAAAGAAAAGAGAGAAAAAAAAGGGACGAAAAAGAAGAAAAACTTGGGGACTCTTGCAAGGTTTAATCATTCAATCTTGATTCGGAGTTAGGAGGTGAAGCTTGCACTTGAAAGGTTGAGGTTGCACCAAGAACACAAGCTAACAAGGTTTTCTTCTATCTTTTCTTCTATTTTTACAAGCTGGATGACTAAGTTGATGAAGTTGTTGGATTTTGTTGTTGTTTTGACTTGATTGAGGATCATGTTTAGCTTCTTAGATGAATTTATGGGTTAGATTGTTGAATTTTCTTGTGTAAAGCTCCAGCCAAGAAGAAATCATTAGAGTTGAATTTCTGTCCATTTTTCTGTCCGAATTTGCTTGATATTTTCGAAAATGATGAGGATGGAATTAGCTTTAGCACAAAGCATGAAAGTTGTAGAGAGTTGAGTGAGCACTGTACCTGTAAATTTTCAGGTGAATCGGACCACTGTAGCATGCGCAATGACTAAAATGCCCCTGATGCCCTGTTTCTGTCCGAACCTTTATTTTGCTGCTGTAATGGGCCATTTTGACCGGGAAGATGACTGTTTTTGTTTTTGAGGTCTTCTTAAGTATTGTAGCTTTATGTGTTAGCTTTCTAATGGCTTTGGAATCGCTTGATTTGAGCTGTGAGTGTCGAAGTTATGGCCATTTGAAGTCCCGCTTAAATCTCTGCGATAGGGTAGAAAGCCATTGTTTTGATTATTTTCGACCTAGTTCGAGATGGAATTGGATTTCAACTTCTTCGTGGAAATTGTAGAGGGTAATGTGGAACGTGTAAGGGTTACATTTTTTTGATTGTTATTGCATGCGAACATGGATTTGTATGCGTGTTTTGGTTGAATACATTGAGTTTTGGCAAAACTGAAAAGGAATGACAAACCAGCAACTTCAGCTTCTTTTTTTTGTGTTGATCCTTGTGATTTGGTTTTTTGCCAAAACACGAACTTATAGCCCTTCATTCTAGCTTTCCAACGATCTGGAATTTCTGGATTCTGATTTGTGGCATAAGTTATGATCGTTGAATGTAGCCTGTCGGCAATTCCGGGGAAAATTTCTGAAACTGTTTCGACATTTTCACCTAGAAAGAGAAAATTCTGGGCAGAAGTGGTCTTCACAAAGTTGTAGCTTGTTCTCTTAGCTTCAAAACGGCACCTGCATATTCTAATCCGCATACTTTAGCCTGAGTTATGAGTATTAGCGTGCAGGTGTCAAAACTATCTTCGCACCTTTTAGTGTGTGTTTTCGTTTTCGTTCCATTTCATTCGTTTTCCGTCTAACGCCGGCGCGGTGTGCTCTTTAACTATATGAAGGTTTATAAGCGGTTTTTCGAGAGTTTCATTCTTTGAGTATTTGCATGTCACGTCATTTCACCTTTGAAAATGGATTTTGCCAAACCTTTAGTTTGGAATCGAAAAGTAATTTGCTTTTGCACTTTCACATCTCGGAGATTCGTGGACGTTGAAGATCGTGTTTAACCTCCTACATTGTCTTGTTTGCTCAACTGTTGGTGAGTGTTCCTTGCATGTTTGTGAATAAATT
This sequence comes from Gardenia jasminoides, assembly GCA_013103745.1. NCBI lineage: Eukaryota > Viridiplantae > Streptophyta > Magnoliopsida > Gentianales > Rubiaceae > Gardenia > Gardenia jasminoides. The sequence continues at coordinate 2,699,782 of CM023104.1, read as the reverse complement.
GCTTTGTTGGACGGTTTAAGTGCTTTTAATAATTACGTGAAGAAGTGTGTACTTTGCATCGCACTCGCCTTCGGTTATTCTACTGTTCAAGCTGTGTGTTTTCCATTGTTTGTAAATTATTTGCAAGATTGTAGGCCATGTGTACTCAACATAGGCTGAACAAGGCCTTTTCCCCTCAGTTATCGACCTATTCGTTTTAATGAGCTGGTCGGGTAGGTTGATAACCTAGACCGCGGTATACTCGGTAGTATTACCACTAGGAGTTATAAGGAGGAGTAGGGGGTTGAGTATTGAACAAGACGGACTGCAACTGCTTCCGGTGGAACCTGTATCCTTTCACCGGGTATTTTCCCAGTTTATGTGTTTATACATTTTATGCTTCTAAACTGAATTATATTAACCTCTTGAGTGCATAAGCGATATATTTTTTGCTCCATCATTATTCTTGTGGTGATTTGTATGATATTAGGATCGCTGGGCTTTTAGCTCATCCCTTTCAACTTTGTTTTTTGGTGCCTTCACCTCTTTGATGAAAATTCCAGCTAGAAATAGCCTTGATTATTCTTGTAAAATTCATTTCCAAGCTTGACAAAGCAAGTTTTGATACTTGTCAAGCATTTGGCCTATTGAGTTGTTTTTTGTTTGCTTTGTCATGCTTAATTGGTGGGCTATAAATACTTAAGACTTTAGCACTAAAACCATTTGTTTCCTCCTTCCCTTGGATGAAATTAAGAAGAAGAAATAACCCACAAACTCACTCCCTACTACTACAAGAAAAACTGCCACAAACCAAGAGTGAATAGGCTTGAAGTTGGCTTGATTCTTTCTTGATTTCGTGTGGATCAACTTGCTAAATCTTCCAAGCTTTTCATGCATTTATTGGAAGGTAATATAAGCTGATAATTCACCTTATGCATGGTTCAAATACATGCCTAGCATGACAAGAAAATTGCTGGTTTATAAGCTGAAAATCTATACTATAGCTAGTTGAGCATGCTTAGGAATTTCCAACTTTTGTAGCATGAATTGTGTAGTGTCTTTTGATTCATTCTTGATGAAAATTTGACCATGAACACATCTTATATGCTGATGATGTGTATGGGAGATTGGTTATGAAATTCTTGTTAAAAAGGTGGCATTAAAATGAGTTAAGGACATGATTATGCCAAGAACATTAGCTTTGGGTAGTAGTAGGTCAGAAAAACCTGTCTTGAGAAAACATCTATATCTTGCTATAGGAGAATTAGATTCAAGTATCATTTGTGGCATTTAAAACTAGACTTGTAGGCTTTCCAGCGGTATAAAGTACTCAGCCTGATTCATTTTGTACGAACTGCAAAAATCTTGTCAAGTACCTGATTTTCAGAACCTGTGAAAATTGTAAATTGTCCTTGCAGTAAGTTTAAGGGCAAAATTTGACCCTTTTCTGAATTGAATTCAAAACTGGTGTCATCTGAGAAATTCTAGTACTCTGAATCCTATTTCTGACTATATAAAGTGGATAGAAAATGGATCTGTATATCTCAAGTTATGACCCGTGAAAGAAATTGCGACGGATAGACTAACCTCGTGTGCTATCGTTCGCGAATGTGGAGCTGTGCCCTCCGTTAGAACAATTGCTTTGTCGTGTGCTCGTCCATTAGCAGAATTGCTGCCTCGGTGCCCATCCATTAGCGAAAATGTCGGGCCGACGCGTCTAGCCGCTGTAAACTGCTCATCCATTAGCGAAAGTGTCGGACCGGCGTGCCCAGCCGTTAGCAAAATTGCCAAGCTGTCGGGCGATCCATTAGCGGAACTATGAAACCCTCATGCGATCCGTCAACCGAATTGTCGAGCCATCGTGTGAACCGTTAGCGGAACTACTAAGCACTCATGTGATCTGTTAGCGGGATTGCCAAACCGTCGTGCCAACCCGTTAGCGGAATGCCTAACCCTAACATAACTGACTGTTGGTGGAATCCTTGACTCCAGCGTACCGACCCAATAGCGGAACTGTGTACCTTAGTCAATCCCCTTAGTTAAACGACCACCCAACCATTACACAGGTTTGTAGGCATGCCCCGTGGTCAGGGAGGTTTTCCGACAAACCCTACTTACACACACTGACTAAACACAACAACCAGAATGGTAGTCTACTCAACGTGGCCTGATGTGCCAACGACCTTAACACCCAACTTAGGTACAGCAACGGAACCAGCCGTTTCTGTGCCTACCTTGTGGAACGGTCGCTCAACTGGAGCTGGTACGGCTCGGCACCGACACTTACCCATGTACCTAGTAGAAATGGCACACCACTCATGCCTGCTAACCAAAACGACCCTGTGCCTTGACCGTGATCATTGCCTAACTGTAGCAACGATAGTGCCCAGCACCCGACCAATTCTGTTAACCTTAGCCACCCCGCAACACCAGTCACTAACCAACGTGTACCTGTCAGCCAACTACCCGCACTGTCACTAGTCACTCGTTGGGCATAACCGTTAACCTCAAGGTAAGCTTAACCCATAAAACACTAACCTTCACCCGCTAAAAATTGATCGGGCTCGTCGGGCGATAAAAGCGGCCAAGTCACGCACAACCAGACCTTGGCCGTGGTCCGTAGTCGACTATTTTCGTTTTCCCTCATTACCGATCATACCCAAAGACACCACCCAGGCTAAAGTGATCATTGTGAGCGATCGACTTCGCACCCGGTTGATGCCGACGGTCACGACCACATCAAATGGTGCCGACGCCACCGACGGTGCCGGTAGCCGACTAACCGGACCCGATCGATGCCGATCGCGCTGCCGAACCTATCGACAAGTGCAGATTGTTGCTGGTCGTGCGAAATATGCCATTAGGACCGGTCGCCAAAAAGCGATACCATACCCCCTTAACTGTACAACCCCGATCACCGGCAGAACTTCAGAACCATATCCTAACCTGTGAACTCAACCTAATTTACACTATTAGCCTATTAATAGAAATGGATTAAACAAAATTATTTTTAAAATAAAAAATTGACTAAGTTAGTACCTAATACCTGATTACTCAAAAGATTCAGCTAGGAGTTAGGAGAACCATCCAGACAAGCAAATCAGATTTAGATGACAAAAGGTGAGGGACTCGACTTGTTTAATTGTTTATTTGTTATTTATATTCAACGTGCTACTTGTCTACTTGTTTTGTATACGAATTTGCCAATTATGTGAAAGGGGCAAATGTGTACTTTATCGCGCTCGCCCTAAACATGAAAGTACTTGTGCATGACTGATTGTCGCCGTTGTGTATTTTATCACAACTGACCCTATTACTCCAAGATCCCCAATCCAATGGTGACGTGGCTTGATTCCAGCCGGCATCGAGTTAGGTTGGGTAAGTTAATGAACCTTGGGTAGTGTTAAAGGTTTACTCTTAATTATTATCGCCTATTATATTGTTTGCTGTTCGAGTCCAAAAGTCGGAGAAAGCAGATCGGTGATTGGAAGACTGAAAGTTGCACCAATAATTGTACCGGACTGTATCTTTTTACTGCAAGTGCTACTATTACTTGTTCACAGATAGTGGAATTCGTGATACATTACATTGTTATTGTTCCCATTCAACGGGCCTACGGACTAATGAATACATGCCATTTATGGAAAATGTTATGTGAATCATGTTAATTGATTGTTTATTGGAACACTCACTAAGCATTAGCCTAACCCCTTTTAACTGTTTTCCTTCCCAAGTTCGAAGCTTAGTTCAGTGGTTGAGATTTAGCTGACAAACCTCCGTGGACATACTTTTGTAGAAGTAGGTACTTGTAAATTGTTGTTACACATTTTAGGGTTTGAATTTAGTTTTGGTTTGTAAAATAGGTAAGTATAAGTTTGTAATTTTCTTAAGTTTGAATTACTGGCTCTTTTGTGGTAATCATTCGAATAAACTTATCGAGTGACTGATTGAGTCCCGGTAAGAGTCGGGCAGGCAGTCCGCTGACTTCTCTGGTTTACCTTAAGGGAAGGTGGGGCTGCAGTACTGAGTCAGTATCAGGAAAGAAATCAACAGAAGGATTAGTGAAAAAGGTTGTATGTGAATCAGAAGATAGGCAAATCTTGGACATAGTGGAAAACATCTGATGCTCCCAAAAGATAACATGATGAGAAATCTACAACTTTTTTGATTGTGGATCCCAACACCTATAACCTTTATGTTCAATTCCAAAAAACAAAAAAAAAAACACAGACATGCACTGGGTTCTAACTTGGCATATTCATGAGGTTGAAGATAAGCAAAACGGGCACAATCAAAGACTTTAGGTTGTGAGTGGTCAGGAGAGGATCCAAAAAGATGTTCAAAAGGAATCCTATTAATGGTAAAATGCTCAAGCCATGAAGAGGAAATGAGTAAAGTACGAGCAGTATCAAGAATATGATGATGTTTTCTTGCTGCTTGACCATTTTGTTGAGAGGTGCCTATACAAGAATATTGAACAACTATACCATTCAAATGCAAAAATTGAAGAAGTAATAATTCTTTATATTCCATGGCATTATCTGTGCAAAAAATCTTAATTATAGAGGAAAATTGGGTTTTGATCATAAGAGCAAGTTCATGATAAACCTTTAGTAAATCTAACTTATGATGCAAAAGATAAATCAATGTATAATGGGAATAATCATCAACAAATATAACAAAATACTTTGATCCACCTATTGTTTCAGTAGGAAAAGGTTCCCAAGTATCAGAATGGATTAAATCAAAGGGTACAGAAGAAACTAAATCACTTTTATTGAATGGTAAAGCATGACTTTCGGCAAGCTAATAGTAAGAACAATCAAAATGATCATCCTTAATAGATCCTCAATGACTTTGGGAAGCTAATGACTTTAACCGACTAATAAGAACATGACCCAAATGAGAATGCCATAAATTTAGTGATTGAGTAGGGGTGGTAGATGTAGTAGATTGGGGTAAAGTGAATAATGACACAGGGAGATGAAGATGAGCCAATTCAAATAGACAAACAATCGTGCCAATTCAAAAAGATAACCAATCTTATGGCCAATCCCAAGATTCCGCCTCATCTGTGGATCCTGCACAGTACAACCACAAGGAGTAAAAAGAACATAAGGTCCAAAATCACATAGTTGCCCAACAAACAATAGATTGAGTTGGAGCTTTGGAATAAGAAAGCTATCAGATTTAGTAAGGTTAGATTTGAAAATATTTCTAATATGAGTAACATACAAACAAGATCCATTGGCAATTTATATAGTTGGTGCATTAGGGTGAGTTTGTTTAACAGAGAAAAGAGTAGGGGAAGTCATATGATTGCTACATGCAGAGTCAAAATACCAAAAAGTACCTAAAATCACGAGACAAGGCAAAGTTGGAAGGGACAGATTTGGAAAAACTTGTTTAACAATGGATTCAATTTCACTTAACAGGACCATAGGTGAAGTAAAATCAGAAGATGCATCAGTAGTGGCAGTAGCATAAGAAGGCCCACTTTTCCCACATGACTTATCTAAACTTTGAGGACAATGCTCGGGGAAATGATGAGGACCTTTCTTTTGAAAAATGTGGTATACCCGAATTGGATAGTCCAAAACTAAGTATCCAATTTTGCGACAGTAGTTGCAACTTTTTGAAGAAAAGGACTTTGCAGTGGAATAAGTAGCTAGGACAACATTAGGTGAAGATTTCACTGTATGAGTGACAAAAACTGTATTAGTGGAACGTGGAGTAGAAATGTGTCTACAAGTTTCCTCTGAGAGTAAAATATTAATGGCATTGTGAGAGCCCAAGAAATTCCATGCATGCATTACCATTTAACTCATTCAAGTGCATATAAATTCCTTTAATGCATTAGTGGTATGTTTTCACTAAGTACATTATTTATTGTTTGGTCAGATAAACTTTTCTTAGATTCAATTTTAGAATTAGTGAGAACTTCTTGCATGATTTAATTGCTAGGAAAATGGGATTTATTGGTGTTAATTGTAGACTAAACTAAATTAGAGGTGTTAGAAGCAATTAAGTGAGATTTTATTAGGAAGTGGCCAAGAAACCACCACTTGTCACCACAAGAATTAAACTTTGACTTGATGGCATTTCCCTCCAAATTTTCTCTTTAAAAAAAAAAAACACAATTTCTTCTTCTTCTTGAGATGGTTGACCCGAATTTAAGGGAGGAAAAAGAGAGGAGAAAACTCACAAAACCAACCTAAATCTTGCTTAGTTTGATAGGAAATCAAAGATGAAAGTTTGCTACCACCTTAACCATCAATCCTCAAGTTTGGTAGGAGAAGATCTTAGTTGCTTGGAGACCCACTTCTTTAACTTGTTAAGGTAATTTTCTTCCAAAACCCTAGCTCTATGATCTTTAAAGTTAGTTTAATGAAGGTTTTTGGTGATGATTAAGGATGGTTGATGCTTGGAAACATAAGTTTTTGGCTTGGATTCTTGTAGTTGCATCTTGAGAGTTGGTTTGACCTTATGCCTATTATGTGTTTGATTTTTGGATTAGCACTAATCACTTGTCTTTGATGGTTGTTCCTTTGAGAAAGATGCTTGTTTAGCTTCCATATCCATGCTAGAAAAGTTATAGAAATTGGTTTGAACTTTTAAGTTGGAAGAAAGTTGTGGACTATTTTGTGGAGGATTGTTGGCCAAATCTGTTGGGGAGATTTTCCCTCTTGTTTTGCGATTCTTTCTTGCTCAAGTTTCACTTATTCTTGTTGAGAAACATTGTTAGGACATTTGTGTATCAAATTGGAGTGACTCAATTTATTTTAAAGGGTGAAAACCTCTTGAATTGCGCTAACTTTTGAACCAACTTTCTGTTCTGCACTCCGTCAGAATTGTAAAAATTGTCAAAGTCCCAGATTTTCTGGCATTGATAGGAAATGAACTAGGAGTTGACCCATATACCTTTGGAAATCTCCATGACTCTAGTTTCTAACGCCACTAAAGGCACTCAATTTTGTTTTTTCTACACCAAGTTATACCCGTTTTTCCAAGACTGTGCAGTGCCCACTGTTATACCCGAATTTCAGCTTTTGTCGTGAACTTATTCTTGGTCGAACCTTGATGCTTCTTGAATCTTTGCATGCTTATTTCATTCCAAATATCGTACTTGACTTGTGAATCTATTAAACATTCAATGTTTCATCATTTTACGACCTTGAATCACCCTAGAACTTCCTAATTTAGGTGCATTAACTAGTAGCATTCATTTGTACTTGTTAAGTTGCATTTACTTGTTTTGGTTTGAGTTGATGATTGTATACATTGGTTGTACATAGGGCTCGAAGGTGGTATCGAGAGTGATCAAGGCACAAACATCTGAATTACTTGGCTTTGTTTGTTGAGTGTTCCCTTGCCTATTTCGTGAACTTGTGTGATTTCTCGAACTACATGACTTATGTGTTTATTTGAATTACGTGATTGTGTGAGTTGTTTGAAATGTGACTATTGAACTTGCTTATATTTCATACATGTTTGGACTACTGAGGTTGAGTCGAGAGTGTACTTTATCGCTCTCGAACTCTCCCATTTGACTTTCACTTGGAGTTTGACCTACTCGAACTGTGATTTGATTTTGTGTACTTTGATATGAAAAGTCGTTCGGGTGATATACCATCGACTAATTTGATTCGTTTGGAGCTCCGGAAACCCCAAAACCCTATTGGTGAGCCGTTTGTATCGACCCATCATGGGCTTGGTCGAAGATCGGTGAACCATAGGTTATTTGATTTGTTCATTAGAACATGGTATACTCGGTATCAACAAAATTTGATTAGTTGAGGTGTTGGCCGGTAAGGGTGATTGGTGGATGGTTGTGGTGTAAGTGGTGTCTACGGACTTTGTTCTTGATTTCAAATGTTGACAGAGAGTCAACGGCTCATGTTCGATCAAGCTTTGGTGGATTTGGCTTTGGAAGCCACCCTGTATGCTTTATTTGAGTGTGTTGTTTATTTTACATTAAATGCAATATTCGACTATTTGTTTTGCCTATTTGTTAATGTGACTGCATGTTTTATTTGGGGACCTCATTAAGCTTTCGCTTACCCATTCCCTTTTGTTTTCCTTAATAGGGATGTGTAAGAGGTTGGAGAGTTTCCTTTTGGCTTAAAAGTCAAGTGTCTATCTTTTGTTTAAGTACCGATGTATTAGTAGACTTGTTCCATTTTGTAAACTAAAGTTCTTGTAAACTTTAGGATTGAGATATTTGTAAGCTTTATGTCCATGTAACTTGGAGTTTACTTTATTTTGAGAAAGTGTTGAGTTTTAATGCTTTGATGGTACTTTGAGCATTTGAGTCCGAGAGTTAAGGTGCCGCAATCCTAGGTACCTAGGGAAAGGTTGACTATCACAGCTTGGTATCAAAGCTTAGGTTTGAAACACCTGTAGATTAGAAGTTGGTAGTTGTAGTAATTTAGGTGTGAATGAGTTCTTAATTAAGGTTTAAAATTTGATAAGTTAGTCTAAGGTTTGACTTGTTTTATTGTAGGAAATGGTGGAAACGAGCCGCCTCGGAGACGCCTTCCTGTGGTTCGTTATTCATCGGGGACTGGTGGAACTTATAGAGTTTGGAGTTCGGCCCGTCAGGTTAGACCGCAGTGCGGTTGTTGAAGAACTTACTCGTACCCAGATAAGGTAGTCTTGTTAGTGCTTCGTGAAAGGAGGGGATTAATTCAAGCCAATCAGAGGGGCCTAGAGGAACTGTCAAGTCTAAGGGCTATTATGCATATGCAAGCCGCTAGGATAGCTAAACTTGAGGTGGATATCCTACATGAGTAAGAAAGGACTGATGCTATGTGCCGCAAGCAAGAAGTTAATCGCGCCACACTAGGAGTCTAAGGGACGTGGGAGATCGGACTGTAGGCATCTTAGAGGAGTGTAAGGTTTACTTAGGGATATGGTAGATGTGAATCTAGCTGGCCTAGATCCTAGTAGCAGAGCTTTTGAGAATGGAGAGTTTGCTAGCTCTATTGGGAATTGGCTAGTGCGATAGGCTAGTTAGGAAAGTGATGTTTGACTATTGTAAGACTTTTGTGTTTAACTTGGATGTACTATGTTTTTTTGGGAACTCGTTCTATGTATTTTGTCAAGATTGGTATATGTATCTTTTGTATAGGTATCTTTTGTGTATGAAACCTTTGGAACTTGCTTTTGTTTTATAACCTAAATATGCTTGGGTGTGTTTAAATGTATTTAGTTTTTTGTTTTGTTTATATATTATATATTATATTATGTATGCATTCATGCAATCATGCATCTTAATTCTTGCATAATTTCAAACCTAGATCTATAAGAAAACAAATAGAGAGGAGACAATGTGGTCGAGGTCGTGGACGTGGACGCGGATAGCCTCATGAACAAGAAGAGGAACAAGGGTCTGCTATTAACCAAAATTAGGGACCAAGGGTTAATGAGGGAGACCAAGTTGCTACGGCTATTAACCATATGACTGATATTCTAGAACGGCTAGCGGATCGACAAGGTTTAGAACCTAATAACCAACCTGGAAATCATGAGGGGGGCAAGGATAGAGCCTTAGAACGATTCCTAAAGTTCTCTCCTCCAAAATTCTTGGGGGGACCAGATTTTGAGGTGGTAGAGAACTGGCTTGAGAGAATGGTAGATATCTTTGCTGCCTTGAACTACATTGAGGAAAGAGAAGTTACCTTTGCCGTTTTTCAACTGGAAGGAGCGGCTCGCTCGTGGTGGAACGTAGTACGAGCAAATTGGGAAAGAGAGCAAAAGCCACGTACTTGGCTTAACTTCACTAGAGAATTTAACTAGAAATTTCTTCCACCTATAGTTCAAGAACGAAGAGAGGATGATTTTGTAAGACTTCACCAGGGCACTATGAGCGTGGCTGAGTATGAAACGCAGTTTACTAAGTTATCCATGTTTGCTCCCGAATTGGTGACAACTGAGAAAAGAAGGATAAGACATTTTGTACAAGGACTAAACGTAGAAATTCAAAAGGACTTAGCTGTAGCCCAGGTTAATACTTTCAGAGATGCTCTCGACAAAGTCCAACGGGTTGAGCAGGTTAGGGCTCAAGTAAGAACTTTTCAAGCAAGGAAATGAGGTGCATCTAATAGCACTATGGGACAGGTTGACAAGATGGTTCCAACCCCTAAGTTTGGAAGAGGGGCTAGTGGAGGTCGACTTCCGAGACCACAAAGAGGAGCGCAGTCTAGAAGAGCTCAAAATGGCAGAGGCCAACAAAGAAGTGTCTCTCAAGGAGGTTCGGTATCGACTCCTCGTAAGAACTGTAGTTACTGTGGAAGACCAAACCACACCACAAATAATTGTTGGTGGAAGGAAAGAAAATGTCTTCGCTGTAGTAGTGCTGAGTACCAAATCGTTTCATGCCTAGTCATAGCCCATGAAGGAAGGGACGGTCAACCCTTGGATAAACCAACCCTAAGCAACTAACTACAAGTGGAAGTAGATCGAGAGTACCTGCTAGGGTTTATGCTTTGGACCAAAACCAAGCTCTTGAATCGTCTGAGGTGGTTGAAGGTACAATTCCTATTTTCCACCGTTTGGCTAAGCTTTTAATCGATCCTGGTGCAACTCATTCTTTTGTAAACCCTACTTTCATGTATGGTATAGATGTAAAACCTGTTAAATTACCATATGACTTGGAAGTTAGGACAGTTACTGGGGATCAAAGTTTAATTGCGAACATGGTGTATAAAAACTGTGAGATTTGGGTAGGAGAACGAAAATTGGTGGTGGACTTGATTGGTTTGGATCTTAAGGGGTATGATGTCATTATAGGGATGGACTGGTTAGCCCGATACTCTGCCCAATTAAATTGTAAAAGTGGTGGAGTTTTGTTTACTGGGAGAAACAACCCTACGATTAGATGTGAAGGGTAGATTGGCTTCATCTGCACTTATTTCAAAAATTTGGGTTAGGAAATTGCTAAGTAAAAGAGCACAGGGTTATCTAGTTTTCCTAATTAATACTCCTGGAGATAAAGTGAAATTGGAAGATATTTTGGTGGTAAATGATTTTTCGATGTTTTTCTTGATGAATTAGTATCGTTGCCACCGAAAGGGAAGTGAAATTTAAGATTGATCTTTTACTTAGGACAAACCACATTTCTAAAGCATCATATTGAATGGCACCCGTCAAACTTAAGTAGTTAAAGTTGCAATTGCAAGATTTGTTGAAACGCAGTTTTATATGCGAGAGTGAGTCTCCTTGGGGAGCGCCGATGCTGTTTGTAAAGAAGAATGATGGTAGATTAAGATTATGCATAGATTATCGAGGCCTAAATGATGTTACTGTGAAGAATAAATACCCTTTACCCCATATCGATGAATTATTTGATCAATTGCAAGGGGCTGTGATATTTTTTAAATTAGATTTGAGACAGGGGTATTACCAACTAAAAATTAAAAAAGAAGATGTGCCAAAGACTGCCTTTAATTCTAGATATGGGCACTTCGAGTTTGCAGTGATGCCTTTTGATCTAACTAATGCCCCTACATCATTCATGGATTTAATGTATCGGGTGTTCAAACCCTATCTAGACCAATTTGTGATGGTATTCATTGATGATATTCTGGTATATTCTAAGTCCCAAGAGGAGCATGAACAACATTTAAAGATCATTTTGCAAACCCTAGGGGACCATAAATTATATGGTAAATTTGGCAAGTGTGAGTTTTGGTTGGAGTAAGTTTCTTTTAAGGGCATGTAATTTCAAAAGAGGGCATTATTGTTGCACCCGCCAAAGTAGAAGTCTGTCCTTGAGTCAAACAACCGAAATCCCACCGAGGTTTGTAGTTTCTTGGTGGCGGGATATTATCGCCGATTCATTAAGAATTTGTCATGAATAGCTGGACCTTTGACCAACTTGACTAGAAAGTATGGTAAATTTGTCTGAGATTCTAAATGTGAAACTAGTTTCCAAAAATTGAAAAAATGACTAACCGAGTCACCGGTTTTGGCCTTATCGAATGGAAAAGACAGTTTCATTTGTGTATATCGATGCTTTTAAGAGAAGGGTTAGGATGTGTTTTAATGCAAAATGAAAAGGTGATTGCATTTGCTTCTTGAAAACTAAAATCTCGTAAACAAAATTACCTGACCCACAATTTAGAATTGGCAGCAATTGTTTTTGCGCTAAAGAAGTGGAGACATTACTTATATGGGGTTATTTTTTAGGTTTATATAGATCACAAAAGTTTGAAGTACTTGTTCTCCTAGAAAGAGTTGAACTTAAGGCAGCAATGATGGACGGAATTTCTGGAGGATTCCAACTGTACTATTAATTACCATCCCGGAAAAGCTAACGTAAAGCAGATGCCTTAAGTCGAAAAGCTCAGATAGTTGGATTGATGATTACGGAGTGGAAACTATTAGAACCAGTAAGTGAGTGGAACCCTAGACTTGATCGACAGAAAGTACTTTTTAGGAATATCACAGTGAGGTCAACCTTATTGGATCGCATCAAAGAAGCCTAGGAACATGATGTAATGGTACAAAATGGCTTAAAAGGCAATGTAAAGGGGAATTATCGAATTCAATGTAAGTTCCGAGGAAATTTTAAAATTTCGAGACTGTATAGTAGTACTGAAAAATGAAGAGTTAAAAAGGGATATTTTAGAAGAAACTCACTGTTCCAAATACATGGTACACCCTGGAAGAAATAAGATATATCAAGATCTTAAGGGACACAGGAGATAACATGAAAAGGAGATTGCTCTATTTGTTCAGATATGTTTGGTTTGCCAACAAGTGAAAGCCGAATATCAAAAGCCTTTGGGTCTGTTATAACCTCTCAAAATCCCTGAATGGAAATAGGAATATATTACAATGGATTTTGTGTCGGGATTGCCACGAATTCAAATAGGTCATAATGCTGTTTGGGTAATAGTTGATAGATTAACCAAGTCAGCTCATTTCTTGTCCATTAACATGAGTTATACACGGATGAGATAGTGAAGCTGCATGGGATTCCAGTGAGCATAGTTTGGACAGGGGATCCCATTTGTGTCTCGATTTTGGCAAAGCTGCATGAAATTCTAGGAACTAAGTTGAACTTCAGTATGACCTATCATCCTCAAATGGATGGTCAGTCAGAGAGGACCATTCAAACGCTAAAGGATATGTTAAGGACATGTATTATGGATTTTGGAAGGAGTTGGGGTCAATGCATGGCACTAGTGGAATTTGTTTATAATAATAGCTATCACTCATCTATTCAAATGGCATGAATCCCTTTATGGTAGGAAATATCGCATCACCCATCTCTAGGATGAAGTAGGGGAAAGGAAAATATTGATTCAACCACAATGCCGCGGAATTGAGGATGTGATGCTAACTCGATCTCTAAACTCCCGCTTCTGAATACAACCTAATTTACGACGTAGTGTAATGATCTATCTTGAACAGGTTATGGTTACAAAAAGGACATTGACCCATTAATCACGTGGTTAACGAACCTTGGTATCAAGGAGGCAATTCCTAAATGAATCAAGGGCAGGTCGAGATTTTTTAGAAAGGGCAGAAAGGCGCCACAAGCAAACGCGTTCTTTGATTGATAAGCCTAAATTTGAACAAAGGAACTCATTCACTTTGTATCAAGGGTCGCTTCAAGGAACAAGAAAAGAGAAAACTCTCAATGTTATTACTCAAAGTCTTATGAAAAAATATTGGAGAAGAAGGCTATTTATAGCCTCTACAAAGACTCAAAACCTAGTCCAACTTGGACCCAAAATAACTAAACCTAATACTAATGGATTTGGGCAACATGGACCCTTGTTTCTAGAAAACTATCAAATAACTAAAACTAATTATTGTAATTACCCTAATTCAGACATTGGACCAATGAAAACAACAACCAAAGAAAATATTCGAAAAGTGGAAAATTATGAAAATTTGTGACTGGATCCATGACGGATACGTAATCATGATTCACGGATAGGTCCGCGAAATTCGTAAAATTCTTGATTGAAATCATGGCATGGATCCACTAGGCATTGGTTCATGGATTGGTCACGGATCGCCATTTTACACTTTCTCCGCGATTCAGTTTGACGCTTCTTCCTCCGCACACTTGACCAACGTTTCCCAAGGAACTTGACCACTTTAGGACGAATTCTTGAAGATTTCAACTTGGAATGAATCAACTCAGGGCATTTGAACTTAAAATTTAATTTGTAAGCACACGTTGGCATCCATGCTCACATCATTCCCTCCCCCGTAAATGCGATTCATCCTCGAATTGATACCTGATCAAAATGAAAGATCAAATGAGTAGCAACAAAACACATAGATTCACCCAATTCACCTACTAGTAATGTAGGAAACACGTGAACACCATGTATTATGCCAACACCCTAACATACCCTAAAAACACACTAAAATCACTAGACAAACATGTATTAATACTCTTAACACAATTATCACATGACTTAAAGAAAACAAATGACTTATAAGGACTCGACATTAAATTGTTACACGTAAAACAATTACAACTCTTAAAATGACTCAAAGGACGACTACAACAATCGACACAATCCAAACAAATGCAAAAGAATTAAGTAGCGGACAAGATTGAAGACTCCTTTCAAACTCAAAGGTTAGTTGGTGAAAACGGTCCTCAATTCTTTGGAGTGAATGTAGAAATTTGCAATGTCTCGAAAGAACATCGCTCTAGTGAAAGACCTTGCAATGGTGCACATCAAAACCATCTTTACTTCACCTTGTTGTACCTGCAAAAAGACCATTAACACTAAACAAAGTAAAGTTAACATCATTAGGAAAATAATAAGCCTTTTCACGCTCATTTGTTTTTCCACCCACAATCAACTCACGTGTACTTTTTCCTTCTTCTTCACTCAACTCATCCTCCTTTTTATTCACACTACACTTGGATTTTACCTCATGAATATTCTCACATTTCTCACATAATTCCTTTCCAACTAGCTTTTGACTAGTGGTTAGTATAGTGGGCAGTGCAAGTTCATGCTTTTCACGTTCATTGCTTGAGAGCAAGCCTACATCATCCTCAATCAAGGGTGCTATTTGCTTTGGTGGTTCCAAAGACGGCTTTAGGTAGGTATCCAACATTTGCTCAAGCCGTCTCGTAAAAGAATCTTTCTTAGATACTTGACGTGACTTTTTAATTTCTTACTCATGCTTCTCAAGTGAAGCACGTTTGGTCAAGGAAAGTCTCCTTTGATGCCTCCTCTCGAGTTTCTCTTCAATATCCATAGTGTCATGTGCAACTTCATACAATTCCATACGGTCAGTCACTTCAAGACGTCTAGCTATTTGATCATTTAATCCCTCCAAAAAGTGATCAATGACAAATGAATCTTCCACAATTTCGGCTTGATTGATAATGGACCTCATCTCTTTGTAGTATGCTTTCACTGATTTGGTGCCTTGATGAAGAGCATAGAATTTCTTCAACAACTCCTTTAGAGGATTGTGCCTCATGGTGATAAAATCTACAAAGAAAGGTTAGGAAAACACAAAATAATAGCCTCACACACTCCCTTAGTGTATCCACTCAACTCTCATGTATGCACTCAAATTCCACTCTAGTAATCTCACCAACTCTTTCAAGCCCTTGTTCACAATCCTTGAGACAATATGAATTGGCTCACGATTGCTTAAGAAGACTAATCAATTCAATCCGGTTGGCATGTGATGATTTATGAGAGGTTGGAAGGAATGACCTGAAATTTTAACTCAAATTTGGGAGGAAAAGAATGACACAAACCTGGGAAATTTTCAAATGAAAACAACTAAGGAAAACCTAGAAGAAGACTTAAAGAAATTGAGGGTAAATTGGTCAAATTCTACACGAATTCTTAGACTCCTAGATGAGGGTCAATACACATAATTTACGACTAGAACTTGGACACAATAGAAGCTAGAAATAATTAGAAAACTAAGACAAAACAGATTTTAGAAACAAGACTCACTTTAGGAAACTTAACTAGACTCCAAATTGAATTTGGAAAGACTAAAGAAAGACTGGTTTGACCGACAATAAAAACAAGTAAAAAGACTCAAACAATGATGGAAAACAAACAAATCATGTGTATAATGGCTAACAACAAGCAGCAATTCGGTTCAAGAAGGCTCAAGCAATTTGGTTTTGGATGAAGATTTGATCAAGGCAGTGCAATGGCTTCCAAACCTATTTTGGATTGGTTTTTAAGGCTGTTAAATCCCCTTTGGATGTGATGGAGTTGCTGTTTAGGATTAGGGAAGATGCTTTGCAAGATTTGGGATGGTTTTCTAATTGGTTTTTATCTTTTTAAGCAACAAGGAACCCATTTCAGTTTTGGAAAGCAAATCTGGAATTTTGGAAAGCTGAAATTCTGGTTGAGGTTTTCACTTTCCAAATTCGAATTTCACCCTCCCAAAGCATGCACTTATGTTCCAACACCCACCAAGAAGTGTTTCAAGCTTTGAACAACGATTGTAACACAAAGTTTTGGATCAACAAGCAAGGCAGATTCAATTTCCAGCAAGGTTTTTTTGGTTTCTGTTTTTTTTTTCTTTTTTTTTCAGCTGACTTGAACTACTTCCAGATTTCAAGGATCCAAGTGTGGAATTTCCAGACTTCAATTTGTTGCAATTGGTTTCAAGAACTTCAAGAAAAACAGCCCCCAAGGTTCAAAGATTGTTTTCAAGACTTGTTCAAGAACTAGGGTTTGTTTCAAGATTCCAAGGTAGTCACAAAGTAAGTTCAAGAACCAATAATTTGAGCAAGAATAACCACAATTTTTCCAGCAATTGGACACAAGAAACAACTCACAACAACAAGGCAGATTTCGGATCAATCAACAAGAACAAAATGAACAATAAGATAACACAAGAAAAGAAAACCCTAACGACGGACTCAAGAACTTGTGGACAGATTTTGTTTTTATGATTCAAGACTCAAGACCCGAGAACACAAGACCAACAAGTAAGAAAACAAGAGAAAAATTCAGATGAACAGTATGCTACAGTAGTGATGAACAGTAACGATTTTTTTTTTTAAACAAAGAGGAAAACAAGAAAGAAAAAGGGATATTAACCTGGTTCAAGAGCCGACGCTCTGGTACCAATTGATGCGAACCCGGATCTCCAACCTCCCGCTTCTTGAAGACACGAATTTGCGACGCAGCGGAATGATCTATCTTGAACAGGTTATGGTTACACAAAGAATCTTGACCCGTTAATCACGTGGTTAACGAACCTTGGTATCAAGGATGGAATTCCTAAACGAATCAAGGGCAGGTCGAGATTGTTTCGAAAGGGCAGAAAGACGCCACAACCAAACGCGTTCTTTGATTGATAAGTCTAAACTTGAACAAAGGAACTCATTCACTTTGTATCAAGGGTCGTTCCCAATGAACAAGAAGAGAGAAAACTATCATTGTTATTACTCAAAGTCTTATGAAAAAATATTGGAGAAGAAGGCTATTTATAGCCTCTACAAAGACTCAAAACCTAGTCCAACTTGAACTCAAAATAACTAAACCTAATACTAATGGATTTGGGCAACATGGACCCTTGTTTCTTAGGAAACTATCAAATAACTAAAACTAATTATTGTAATTACCCTAATTCGGACATTGGACCAATGAAAATAACAACTAAAGAAAATATTCAGAAAGTGGAAAATTATGAAAATTACTGGATCCGGATCGATAATCATGATTCACGGATAGGTCCGCGAATCTCAGAAAATTCACTTCTGACTGAAATCCGCGAGGCATGGATCCACTAGGCATTGGTTCGCGGATTGGTTCACCGATTGGTCCGCGGTTTTACACTTTCTCCGTGATTTAGTTTTACGCTTCTTCCTTCACACGCTTGACCAACGTTTCCCAAGGAACTTGACCACCTTAGGACGAATTCTTGAAGATTTCAACTTGGAATGAATCAACTAAGGAAAACCTAGAAGAAGACTTGAAGAAACGAGGGTAAATTGGTCAAATTCTCAACGAATTCTTAGACTCCTAGATGAGGGTGAATACACGTAATTTAGGACTAGAACTTGGACACAATAGAAGCTGGAAATAATTATAAAACTAAGACAAAACAGATTTTAGAAACAAGACTCACTTTGGCAAACTTAACTAGACTCCAAATTGAATTTGGAAAGACTAAAGAAAGACTGGTTTGACCGACAATAAAAACGAGTAAAAAGACTCAAACAATGCTGGAAAACAGAACAAATCATGTGGATAATGGCTAACAACAAGCAGTAATTCGGTTCAAGAAGGCTCAACCAATTTGGTTTTGGATGAAGATTTGGTCAAGGCGGTGCAATGGCTTCCAAACCTATTTTGGATTGGTTTTTAAGGCTGTTAAATCCCCTTTGGATGTGATAGAGTTGCTGTTTAGGATTAGGGAAGATGCTTTGCAAGATTTGGGATGGTTTTCTAATTGGTTTTGATCTTTTTAAGCAACAAGGAACCCGTTTCAGTTTTGGAAAGCAAATCTGGAATTTTGGAAAGCTGAAATTCTGGTTGAGGTTTTCACTTTCCAAATTCGAATTTCACCCTCCCAAAGCATGCACTGTGACTGCCCCACTTTCCCCTAAGACGAACCAGGAAGGGATCCTTTGCCAGCCTCCTCACTGGATCAGCAACCCACTCTCCCTAGGCTAACCAAGGTATCACAGCCGCCCAACTCTCACCTGGACTCACTACATGATCCTTAGTTCAAATCCAAATAACAAAATACATCGATGTCCTCAAATCAACTGTAACATTTAAACCCCAAAGTTTCTTTAACGAACCACAAACGTCCCGGAACTATAATTACAGATACAAAAGTTTATCCATCCAAAATTCCATTAGTACAATTCAAAACACAAGGGTTACATCAAAATACAATATTAAGTCTCCAAACCAATCGACCCAGTGTAACCCTTGGAAGCTCTCGATCTCAAATCCTGCTAGTGCTTTTGATAGATTTCGATTACGGTTTTAAGAATGAATGCTTCTATTTATATTGTAGTGAGTCTTGGAGAGAGTTAGGCGTCCATACTCTGGTTCCTCCTGGAGAGATGGGGCATCACGGTTGGTATCGTGGCTAGAAATCTATTTGGGAAATATTTTTGGGGACTTTACTCTTGAGAAAAGAATTGAGATAACCTTGTTATGTCTTAAGTTGATGTTTTGAGTGGACTAGTGACTCTAAATTTCTATCCTTGAGTTTTGTGGTTGTTTTGTAGGAATGGAGAGCGGAAATGGTGTTCATGAGGCTAATGGGGCTAGTGGTAATGGAGAGGCTAATTGTCATGTGGGGCCTCTTAGGCCCATTCGATATTGAGTGCTTGAAGGACCCCGTATCCGATACTCTCCCTTCAGTAGGTTTCCATCAGGAGGAGGCGTGCTCCCTAATGACCTGGTGTTATCAATTGATGATGAGCGCCGTCAACTAGTGCTTACTAATAGGGCGCTATTTGATGAAATTGAGGGACTGAGGGCTACTGTGGATACCCAGAGTATTAGGGTCATGGAGCTCGAGGAGATAGTGGTTGAGGAGCGGGCTAGGGCTGAGGCCGCCCGTGACCAGGTCCAGAGGTCTAGGGCCCGACAGACTAGGGTAGTCGACGAGATCCGAGAGCAGACCGCTAGTATATTGGAGGACACCACCATGCTGATAGAGGAGGTGGGAACGGCTCAAGAGGTGCCCTTGGAAGAGGATCCCTCAGGAGGAGCCCAAAGAGTAGCCATTTGAGGAGGATCAAGAGGTCAGACTAGTGGTTCTGCTGTGAACTAGATTAGGAATATTGAGCTTTTGACTACTTTTTAAATAGATTAGTTGGGGTGAGACTTGTAAGGATTATGACTTTGACTCCATGACTAATTGTATTTTTGTGGCATGTGTGTGCTATATTTTGTAAATGCCCCATGACTCGCTAATTATTTGTGAATTTTAAAATGTTAATATATGTTAGTTATTGTTATTTCAAATGCTTTTAATGTTGACTTTGTCTTTAAATTTTCTCTCGTGTAATCATTTCTATTTTTGTATTTGGACATAATTAAGATTATGGATGTAGATCGAGGTCGAGACCGGGCACAGTAGACAACTCCAACCCTCGAAAGTGTTTGTTCTTCTGAGGCACGTCCGGAAAAGGGACCGTGCAGTGGAAACAAGAACCAGGTGGTTACGGTCATCAATAGAATAACTGATATCCTTGAGCGCCTGGCCGACCGTCAAGGCTTCGGTCAGAAAAATCAACCTATAAGCCCTGATCAGGGAGATGATAGAGCCCCGGAGCGTTTCCTTAGATTTGTGCCGCCAAAGTTCTTAGGAGGAGCTGATTCTGAGGTGGCAAAAAGTTGGTTTGATAGCATGACCGATATTTTTGCCGCCTTGAACTACACTGAGGAGAGGCGAGTGACTTTCGCTACTTTTCAATTTGAGGGTGCGGTTAGATCTTGGTGGAACATAATTATAGCTAAATGGAAAAGAGAGCAGACCCCATGGATTTGGGTAAATTTCAAAAGGGAGTTTGATGAGAAATTTCTACTCCAATGGTCCAAGAGAAAAGAGAAGACGATTTTATTAGGTTGAAACAGGTATCGATGAGTATAGCCGACTACGAGATCCAGTTCACGAAACTTTCCAAGTTTGCACCGGAGTTAGTGGCCACAGATTGAAGAAGGATAAGACGATTCGTACAAGGGCTCAATGTGGAGATTCAAGAGGCTTTAGCTGCAGCCCAAATCAATACTTTTATCGAGACCTTGGAAAAAGCCCAAATAGTGGAGAGTACTGGACTTCAAGTGAGGGTTTTTCATGTTAAAAAGAGGAATGCCCCAAGTAGCAGTGGTATGGGGCCGCTGGATAAAAATGCATCAGCCCCTAAGGTTGGAAGGGACATGGGATGAGTAAGATTGCCTGAGGCTTCAAGAGGATCTATGGCTAAAGGAGCTGCTAGTGGACGTGGTCAGTCTAGGAATACCTCGCAAGGAGGTTCGGTGTCGACGTCTCAAGTAGGATGTGGATACTGTGGGAAGCCGAATCACACCGTAGATGACTGCTGGAAATGTTTGAGTTGTGGGAGTACGGAACATCAGATTGCTAACTGTCCAACGGCTCGTCGTGCAGGAGGTAATTCATAACAATCTGCTAAGCTAACTTCCAAACAGTCGAGTGTGGGGGATAATTGCCCGAGGATGTCTGTTAGAATTTATGCTATGGATCAGCATCAAGTCCCTGATCCCACGAAGGTTATTAAAGATACGATTCCAATATTCCATCACCTAGCAAAGGTTTTAATTGATCTCGAGGCAACCCATTCCTTTGTAAACCCTACCTTTATGAAGGGCGTAGATGTTAAGTTTGAAAGACTACCATATGATTTAGAGGTTAGTACGCCTACTGGAAATCAGATGTTGTTATCTAACTTGGTTTATAGGAATTGTGATGTTTGGGTTGCTGAACGAAAATTATTAGCAGACCTTATGTGTTTGGAAATTAAGGGTGATGACATTATCTTAGGGATGGATTGGTTAGCCCGTTATCATGTCCAACTTGATTATAAGATGAAAATAGTGGAATTGCATTTGTCGGGTGAGCTGATTTTAAGGTTAGATGTAAAGGATAGATTAGAATCTTTAACTCTTATTTCGGGGATCAGAGTTAGGAAATTGCTGTGTAAGGAGACTAAAGGTTCTTAGCTTTTCTGATCAATACTCCACAGAAGATAAGGTGAAATTGGAAAATGTGCCAGTGGTGAAAGAATTTTCTGACATTTTTCTTGAGGAATTAGAATCCCTATCGCCTGAGAGGGAAATAGCTTTTAAGATTGATGTGACTCTGGGGACAGTGCCCATTTCCAAGATGCCTTATAGGATGGCGCAAACTGAATTGAAAGAATTGAAGTTTCAATTGCAGGATTTATTGGAATGGGGATTTATCAAGGAAAGTGATTCACCTTGGGGTGCGCTAGTGCTGTTTGACGGAAGTTTAAGATTGTGTATAGACTATCGAGGCTTGAATGACATCACCATTAAGAATAAATGCCCTCTACCATTTATCAATGAACTTTTTGATCAACTGCAGGGAACAGTAGTATATTCTAAGTTAGATCTCAGACAAGGTTACTGTCAATTGAGGATTCGAGAGGAGGACATACCTAAGACAACCTTTAACTCAAGATACAGGCATTTTGAGTTTGCAGTGATGCCTTTCGGATTGACGAACGCACCTGCCGTATTTATGGATTTGATGAATTGAGTCTTTAAGCCATATTTGGATCAATTCGTAGTGGTATTCATCGATGATATCTTAGTATATTCTAAGACTCGGGAGGATCATGAATGACATTTGAGAATAGTATTGCAAACCCTGAGAGAGCATCAGTTGTATGTGAAGTTCAGTAGGTGTGAATTCTGGTTGGAAGAAATGACATTTTTGGGTCATATTATTTCTAAGGATAGAATCACTGTAGACCCAACTAAGGTGGAAGCGGTGTCAAAATGGAAACAACTTGAGAATTCGACAGAAGTTTGAAGTTTCTTGGGTTTAACTGGTTACTACCGTCGTTTCATTTAGGATTTTTCCAAAATAGTGGGACCTCTGACTGAGTTGACCAAGAAGCAGACGCTAAGTGTGAAAAGAGTTTTTAGGAGTTGAAAAGACGGTTGACTAAGACACCAATTTTAACTCTACCTAACGGTAAAGATGGATATGTGGTGTTCACAGATATATCGGAAAAGGGGTTAAGTTGTGTGTTGATGCAGAATGAACGTGTTATAGCATATGCGTCCTGAAAGTTGAAACCCCATGAGCAGAATTACCCAACCCATGATCTGGAGTTAGCCGCTGTAGTATTTGCGTTGCGTAAATGGAGACATTATTTAAATGGGGTGACATTCGAGGTTTTTACCAATCACAAGAGCCTTAAGTATTTATTTTCCTAGAAGGAATTGAATTTGAGGCAGCGTAGGTGGGTGGAGTTCTTGGAAGACTATGATTGTACAATTAATTACCATTCTGGGAAAGTTAATATAGTAGCCAATGTTTTAAGTCGTAAGGTCCAAGTAGCAGGATTAATGGTAAAGGAGTGGCACATGTTAGAGAAAATTAGTGTTTGGAATCCTCATCTGCAGTTCAAGAAGATTGTTTTGGGGAACATTGTATTGAGGTCCATACTCTTGGATAAGATTAAGGAAGTGCAAAAGAAGGATCCAGAAACAGAGAAATGGTTGGAGAAACTTCAGAAAAATGAGTTTTTGGACTTTAATGTTGGAGCAAAAGGAGTCCTTAGGTATCAAAATCGACTGGTGGTACCAAGAGATGAGGATCTTAAAAAAGAAATAATGAAGGAAGCTCATCGTTCTAAGTACACAGTACACCCTGGAGGAAATAAGATGTACCAAGATATAAAAAGTGTCTATTAGTGGGAAGGCATGAAAAAGGAAATTGCCTGGTTTGTTGGAACATTACGCTAGTGTGTCGAGAGTTAAAGGCAGAACATCGAATTCCTCCGACTTGTTACAGTCATTGGAGGTGCCCGTATGAAAATGGGAGAATATTACCATGGATTTTGTATAGGGGTTGCCAAGGACGCAAAGAGGGCATGATGCGAGGGTCATAGTAGATCGACTGACTAAGTCTGCACACTTCTTACCCATTAGTGTGAAGTATTCAATGGAAAAGCTGGCCAAATTATATGTGGATGAGGTTATAAGGTTGCTTGGAATTCCTGTGAGCATAGTGCCGAATTGTAATTCATGTTTCGTCTCTCGATTTTGGCAAATGATGCAAGAGACATTAGGTACTACGTTGAATCTCAGTACCACTTATCATCCTCAAACTAATGGACAAGCAGAAAGGACAATTCAGACTCTTGAGGATATGTTGAGGTCTTGTATTCTGGATTTTGGAGTTAATTGGAGCCAATATTTGACCTTAATGGAATTCGCTTACAATAACAGTTTTCATTCATCTATACGAATAGCTCCATACGAGGCTCTCTATGGCCGTAAGTGTCAATCACCGATTTATTGGGATGAAGTAGGGGAGAAAAAGGTCTTAGATCCAACCGTGATTCCTTGGATGGAAGAAACTCGAGAAAAGGTCAAATTGATACGGCAAAGGATTCTAACCGCTCAAAGTCGTCAGAAGAGTTATGCGGACAATAGGAGGAAAGACTTGGAGTTCGAGATAGGAGATCAAGTATTCCTTAGGATTACAATTCTAAAGGCAAGCTTGATGGCGGGAAAAGGGAAGAAGTTACAGTCAAGATTTGTGGGACCGTACACCATTCTTCGACAAGTCAAAAATGTAGCTTATAAGTTAGATTTACCAGCGAGCCTATCCGGTATTCACAATGTGTTCCATGTGTTGTTTCTTAAGAAGCACCACCCTGACCCATCCCACATACTTCAACCAGAGGATATAGAAATTGATGAGACTCTGACTTACGAGAAGAAACCTATGAAACTTCTAGACCGGAAAGTAAAGGAGTTGAGGAACAAGCAAATTGCATTATTAAAGATCTTGTGGAGGAATCATGGTGTCGAGGAAGCTACGTGGAACGAGGAAGTTAGGAGGAAGTATCCTGAGTTATTCTCTAGTTCAGGTATGAATTTTGAGGATGAAATTCTTTTAAGGAGGGGTGGTTGTGAGGATTCATATCATCATTTTAATTTATATATTGCAAATTTTCATATCAATTTTTATTCATTTTATTTAGAATTATTTAATTTTATTAAGTCAATTGCATCGGCACGAAAATTTTCAAAATGCATTGCACACATTTAAATTATGTCGTTAATTGCATTATTTAGATGTTTAAATTTCGTATTCGAGCCTAGGGTCGACTATTAGACGTAAGTTTTGAGTGTTAGGATATACATTTGAGGTATATAAGTGAGAGAAATCAGGGTCGTAGTGTCGCGTCGCGCGAATCGAACCCGACGTGACAAAAAGGTAGCTTTATGTCAAATCAAGTGACTTCTTTCATTTCCTTCCTTTTCCCAACAAAACCCCAAAAGTCAACACAACTCACTCACTCTCTTCTTCTTCTTCTTCTTGGCCGAACTCCCTTCCCCCTCTTCCCCTTTCATTTTGTCTTCAAAAACTCCATTTCCATCCTTCATTAAACCACCAAGAAACTTGAGAAGTCTTGCTAACTTACCTTGGAGCTTGAAGACCATCCTGTCTTGTGTGAGAGCCAAGCATTCGAGGAGAACAAGAAAGGTTTTGGTGCATTTCTAAATCACATTGAACCTAGGGTTTATAGTTGAGAAGGAAGAGGTATTTTGCTCTATCACAACCTTGCTCTCTTGATTCCATTTATGTAGCTCTAAGCTTTGATAGTTCATTATTGTTATTTTGTTGATTTTGGATGGTTGTTGGGTCTATGAATTCCTATATTTCTTGATGCTGGGTTGTTGTGATGCATATACATGTAATGGAGTGAATTTGTGATGAGTTTTTGGAGTTAGAAAACTAGGAAAAAAAGGAAGAGACAAAATCGAGAGGAGAGGAGAGAAATGCTGCCGATTGCTTTTCAAATTTTCTGCCCTGTTTTAGCTGCAATTTTTCATGAGTTTCTTGGCTATTTTAAGAGCTCAAATGTTGAGCTTTAAGTGGAAATTTTCCTAGCAAAGAAACCCTCTCATTTGGTGCTTCAAAAGCTCATGAAAAGATGGCCAAAAATCTTGAAAATTTTCCTCTATTCTGCCTGAAATTTCTGTCCTGTTTTGGGTGTTGTTTAGTCCAAATTTTTGCTACCATTTTACCACCATTTGCTCAAGAATGTTGCTAGAGTCTTGGTTTTGAAAATGGAATGGAATGGGGGGCTGTTTTGGATGAACTAAATGTTGGAAAAGAAAAGAAAAGCTGCTGGGCAGAATTGAGTTAAAAATTTCAGTTAACTTTGGTTATTTCAATCACTGCCTTCCCATATGATTTTTTAGCAAAATTTTTGTAAAAACGTAACTCACATACTAAGGTTTATGTGTGCAAAAATTGGTATTTTTCCAATACCATTTCATTGCTCAAATGATGCCCCAAAGTCGCTCTTCAAACCTGAAAATTTTAGTGACAGGACAGCTTTATGCCCTCTGTTCAAATGGCTATACTTTCTTGCTCAGGAGTCAAAATTGAGCGCCCTTTATGGCATTTGAAACTAGACTTCAAGGACTTTCCAACAGTACATGGCTTGCATGCTAACTCATTTTCTATCAATCCCAAAAAATTTGGGAAAAAGGCTGTTGCTAGAGACTGATTTTCCTATTTTTGTTCATTGTGACGTCTTGCAGTTCAGTTTAGTCTACCTTACAAAATGAATCTCAGAGCGAGCCCTTCTAGTGAATTGCAATACTCTGAGTCTAGTTTCCATAGCCATAGGCCTTGCCTAATTTTGATGAGTGTAGCCTTAGATATAGTCCGAGCATGAAACTGTGGCAGTGTGGCCTTTGGTGATTTTAAGTAGTTTGAGTTAAGTTTTGAGTTTAGTTGTTTGGCTAGTGTTTGTTAGTTAAACTTTGGCTCAGGTGACCAAGACTTTACCGAGGGAGAACCAACTACCAAAGCTTAGCCTTTTTGCTTGCTTACTCGCTTAAGTGAATCACTGTGAGTGTTCAAGTGCTTGTTACATAATGCTTTATTTAATTTGAATGACTTGAGAAGCATGCTTGTTTGATTTGGTGAGCGTGTACTTTATCGCTCTCACCATTATTTGAGTTGAATTGTTAAATGCTTATACTTGCACTTGTTCTTGAACTGTTAATGCCAAGCGGTAGAATGTACCACACTCAAGCGAGTGGGAGGTCCTGTCATCCCGTCTTGGTTAATTATTGGCCAAGTCGATTGGAGCGTTGTCTCATCTACCTCTTTTATACCAAGCGGTTGTATGTACCACACTCTAATGAGTAGGAGGTGCCTCTCATCCCATTTTGATTTATTGATAAATTTTATTTTGATGAGCAGGCCCGGCACAGGGGGTGTAAGTAAACGGGTGAGTGTAAAGTGATGGCTATGGACAGTGAGATAGTAGTTGACAAAGTGTCAACATTCCAATTGAAATTGTGGCTTAGGAGTGGACCAAATGTGATTGCACAAATTTTGAAAATGTAGAGCGGGCCATTTGTATCCTTTTATACTGAATTCTTTAATTGCTTTGTGTGAGTTCTGAGCTTGTCTACTGTTTTACTGCTTTAATGGTTTTAATTACCATTTTGACCTGCTTGCGTGTGATTTCTTGACCTCACTGGGTTTTGCTCAACCCTTAAGCTTTGTTTTCCTTAACAAGTCTTGAAGTGGAGTTCGGTATTTGAGGAACTTAGTTTCTTTTGTAGGATTTCCGCACTTTTGTTTAAGATTATTTTGATTTGTGAACTTGATGGATTATTATACTTGGAGTTAAAGTTATTGTAATTTTGATGAAATTATTGGGTTTGTACTCTTGTAAGTTTAACTAGTGGTTTTGATAGACTTCGATTACGGTTTTAAGAATGAATGCTTGTATTTATATTTAGATTTTGTAGTGAGTTAGAGTTGGGCGTCCGATACTCTTGGGTTCACCCTAGGGAGAGGGAGGGCGTCACAAAGGTAACATTGGGTTGATCATGGCTTATTCAATTCCTAAATCCATTCATGAATTTCATGACTTTGATGGAATTTGTGGTGCTGTACATATTGGTTACCACGTGCTGAGGACCTATGCTTCTCAGCTTGCTTTGTCAAATGGATCAAACGAATTAGCCTCAAAGGGAGCACTTGTTTCCGCATCTTGTCTTACATTTAATTATCACATTTCTCCTGATCTTACATCGTTTTACCCTCACTTTGCTGATTCAATTATCACTAATTCTATTGTTTTTAATGTAGGTATACAAGTTGTTCGCTTAAGTACCATTTATCATCAATTGGTTGATTGTGTGATAGGAGTGTTTTACTTTAATCTTGTGCAAGACATAAGAAATCAGTTTTTCTCTTTGTCTTGTCTACTTGAGCATCAATATGATGATCCTTAAATAGTTGTTGCTCATGGTAAGAGTTCAAATGACCTATTGTTCCATCTTACTCATTCTTTGTTTTGTCATGCAGATTTTCATTTGTTGCACTGAATTCATGGAATGGAATGTGCTAATCCACATTGTCATAGAAATTATGCTTCATGGTTGAAGTTTTGGATGCTGCCTAAGCTGTTCCTCATTCTACGGTTGAGTGAACATCATGCAACATGGCTCGGATTCTTGAGCACATTCCCTATGTTGTTACTCTTCAAACAATCCATCAATTTGGGGACAAATAGCCTATAAGAAGAGGGGAATGATGAAGAATCGACCAGCAAATAAGGATTCTATGCTTTACATGTTGATTCAAGTCATTGATCAGTAAACCCTAGCTCATAAACCCTAGCTCAAGCACAATTGGATTTTAGGGAAATTTGAGTCATTAAATTATGTTATTTTCCAGCTTTGTTAGTCAATTGTTAGTAGTTAATTAAGTGTTAAGATGGTCATTAGATGAGTCAAATAAAGTCTGGTCATATTGACCTCTTAAATGGCCGAATTTCAGCCCTAGTTGGGCTAGGACTTGGATCATTTGTTTTATCCAATTAGCAGTAGGATTTGTGTCTTGTAGAAGGCTATAAATAAGCCTTAATCAGCCGTCCAGCATTCAGATAATAATAATTTCAAACTTTTTAGCAATTTCACCGTGTGTGAGCAATTCTCTTGTCCAAGAGATTCTACTTGAATACTTTATCAATTCTTGAGTGTTCAACCGACTTATCAACCAAGAAATGCACTTGGTTGTAGTGTTATCTACCTACAAACTTTGGTTTGGTAATCTATTAGATCGTGGGTCAAGAAATAATCTTGGTTCATAACTCTCGTGGGTTAGAAAGGTTGAGATTTTCGACAATCTAACTTCGATACTTAGTCTAGATTTGAGGCTTCATGGGATACGAGTATAGGCCAACCTTTGGTGGTTCGTATCACTTCTACAGGACACAAATCCATTGCTAATTGGATAAAACAAACGACACAAGTCCTAGCCCAACTAGGGCTGATCGGCCAGTAAAGAGGTCAATGTGACCAGCTTTTATTTGACTCATCTAATAACCAACTTAACACTTAATGAACTATTAACAATTGACTAACAAAACTGGAAAATAATATTATTTAACGACTCAAATTTCCCTAAAATCTGATTGTGCTTGAGTTAGGGTTTACTGATCAATAACTTGAATGAACATGTAAAACGTAGAATTCTCATGTGCTAGTCAATTCTTCACCAGCTTCCTAAGTTGCCCATTCATTATATCTTGTGAATCGTGTGGACAGTCAAATCTAACAGAGTTAACAGGGAAATCTAGTGGAATGACCCAGAATCTATACTTTAGATAGGTCAATGGCCAAAACCAGACTTTTAATAGGTTAGTGGTCAAAACTTGATAATTACAAAAGTTTAGTGGCCATCAGGATAATTTGCTCTACCTATTAAAGGCTTAATTTGTTTGCAGCTACTCTACTCCTTGATACTTTGAATAAAAGTAAGAAAGGGGAGTAGCACTTTTCCAAGAACCATTTAATCCAACGGCTCCACAGTCCCCATGGACTGGATTGAACTAGCTGATCCAAAGACCCCCTATGGTGTCTAACAGTAGCAATAGGGTGTTCCTTTTTTCTTCGCCCCTGTACAACCATTCACTACCTCGCTCTTAGGCTCCTTTTTTCTTTTTCTTTTTTCCTCCTCCTTTCTTTCTTTGTTTTCCTTTTTCTTTGTTCTTTATTCATTTGGTACGTTGAAATGAAATGTCCAAAATGAAAAGCTATTTCCACTTAGAAGTCGAATGGCCTGGAAGAAAATATATCATTTCAATGTCTCGCATGCAAGTTACAATAGAATGTTCAATCCATTTTCAACGTTTAGTATAATTGATTTTAATTTGTTAGAATGAAATAAAATATGTATATTTGACTTAATTATCCTGAAATATATTGTAGAACATTATATGATTTTACTTTTGTTTAGTTTATTCATGCTATACTAATTGCATGGCAATTTTCCAAAATATCCTTCGTAATTCCAGATTTGATCCATGTAAAAAGCATCTTTAAGGGTAAAGTATATAAGTTATTATTAAAGTAGAAAAAAGTTATTATTAAAGAAGAATAACTTCCTCCTACTCTTGATGTCATTACTATGTTTTTATAGTACATTTTCTTAAAATTCTACTTAAAATTATTAAATTTTCATGTTTAATAGAATTGAAAGTTCATGGATTTGATATTAAGGAGGAAATTGTTTTGGTCATAAACCTAACTCTTTTCTTATGTCCAGAATTGATGTGTGGACATTTTGCGGAGACAATTAATGCTTTTCTTAATGTGTGGACAATTAGTTTTTGTTATTCTTATGTCAATAGAAGGACGTTCAATGCCACTTAAGCATTCACATGCACTGACAGAACATAGCTCAGCCTAATTAAACCAAATAGTGTGTTCTCGATCTGGTCCTACCATTAGTTTTGTTTGATGTTTTCAACTACGGATAATTTCAGAAATATTCGCTAAGGTTTCTGATAGTTTAACCCGGTACTTTTAAATTTTTAAAAATCTCACTTGCCTCCCTTATTTTAAACTTTTTATAAGATTTGAAACCCATTTCAAAATATAATGTTAAAAAACTTATTTTAGGTGAGAGAATATGATTCCATTCCAAATTTACCTTTTTCTTGTGATTTCTTAATTACTATAATACACCAAACTTAATTCTTAATTTTTATAAATGGACAAACGTGGTCTCTTAATAAACATTTAGAAGTTGATAACAATACTAAATATTCTTTAGCAGTTCTTATGTCATTGGCTTGGACACGAAATGTTAAATTACTCAAAATTATGAATAATTTATAATACTCTTAGAAATAACTTATAATAATTTATAACCATGATAACACCTTTTTGCACTAACTTAAAAACAATACAAATAGATTTATATATAATTTTTAACATGTAATATGTTTTTAGTTGTCAAACCATCGATTTTGACAAAAAGTAGAAAATTCAAAAATATGTAAATGATTTATAAAACTTCTTAAGTTAACCCAAAACACTTTGCAATAAAGAAAATATTATCTTTGTAAATTACAAAATTCAAATATTAATACTTGCTATATAAAAACACACTATATTTTTTTTCCAATCAAAATACACTTTCATTTATTTTGTTATTAATATACGTAAGCAATAAAATGTAAAACAACAAAGGGTAATTTTGGAATGAGATTACATTTACTCTCTCAAGATGAGTTTTTTAATGTTATATTTTAAAATGGGTTATAAATAATACAAAAAACTTAAAGTAAGGGAGATAAATAAGATTTTTTAAAATTTGAGAGTGTCAAGTGAAATTATCAAAAATTTCAGGAGAGGTTTTTGAAATTATCTCTTTCAACTATCACCATAATACACTGGCACCAATGTGCGGGACCCCAATGCTCTAGTGTGCGTGTGTGCATGAGTAAACAAAATTTGATTTGTCATAAAAGAGTTAGGTTGTCGGACAACATGCCAGAAGCCCCGGTGTTCATTCCTTCTGAACCCATCAACAAAGGCCGAAAAGAATACCCAAGAAAGTGAAACGTCCGAGTTACCAAATCTTCCAAAAGGGGTACTCAAAAACACCGGTACGAGTACAATTAATGAGCTGGAGAAAGAGAGGGATTGGGAAGGTAATCAAAGTGTAATGAAATGCCTATGGTATAATCCAATTGCTTTGATTGATAAGGAGTAATGAAATGCCTATAGAAAGAAATTTTTCACTCTTATCCTTAGGGTTGTTCATATTTTGGAAAAAATTGACAAACAAGCCAATCCAATCTAGATCAAATTTCAAATTTCAGATTTCAATAAACAAAATTCAAAAACTCAAAATATAATGTTCGGTAAAACAGTTCGTGAACAAATATTAAAAATATATTACTGAATTACTAATTACCAGCTGAATTATCCAAATTTTACAATATAATGATATATCCACACACACACACACATACAAATATATATGTGTGTGTGTGTGTGTTATGTGAGGACCCAAAAATTTATGAAATTTATTTTCCAATTTATCACTTTGGACTATCTCCATTTATTGATTTCACGATGAGTGATTTGTGTACCTTATTCGCATTAACTTGTTTATTGATTTAATGTTTGGAAAATTGATTTTTTTTTTAGTCTCGATGATTTTATTAATTGTTGCATGTGGAGGTTAGTGATTAGTGTAAATGTGATTTTGTGGGGTGTGTGAGGAAACTTTAGGAAAAAGAGAGAGTTTAGTACAAAGAAAGTTGGGAAAAACCAATAAGAGATGGACAAGTGGCTTCTTCCTAACCAAGAGAATTGTTTTCTATAACTCCAACCAAGCTTCTTCTTTCTTCCATTTTCATTTTCTTGCCTTGAATGGACAAGGGGAGGGCCGAAATTCTTGAGAGAAACAAGGAGGAAAAACTACCAAAAACCTAGCTAAATTCTTGCTTGAATTTATGAGGAAAAAGAGAAGGAAGGTCATCTCACACCATCACTCTCTTGCTTAAGCTTCGAAGGAAAGGATCTTCGAGGAGTTTGTGACTTAATTTTCATCTTGGTTTGCTTGGAACAAGAGACGTAATCATGCTAAGACTACCTCTTTTTCTTTCCTCATACTAGAAAAGTTGATTTGTGGGTTTGATGACAAGATTAAATGGTGGATTTGTTTTATTGGTGCTTGAATTTTGAAGATGCCAACTTAGGATTTAATTTCTATATGCAATTTTAGTGGCTTTCTTTGTTGAATTTCTTGGCTAAATACTTCATAACATGGTAGAGATTAACCCTAGTGGATGTGCCCTGGATGTGTTAGTTGAGATTTGAGAGATTTGTTGGATTAATATTTGACAAATTTTAGGAAAATTCTGTTTTGAAGGGGTCGAGCAGGAGGGAAAGTTTTTCAGCTTGGTTTTTGAAATTTCATGTTGATTTTAAGTTAAATCTTGTACTTTATAAGACTTTAAACTTAAAGCATATGTTGGATTAGAACCAAAATCATGAAGTTTTAGTGGTGAAAGTTTCATATCTTCAAGTTGTAGCAAACCTGGAATTTTCATAGGTTTCACTAAACAATTTTGGAAAAATAGCTATAACTTGGTGTAGCAAAATTGAAATTTAGTTTTGTTTATTGTATTTGAAACTAGACTCAAAGATCTTTCAATGGTACAAATTTCAGGGCCTGGTCAACTCTCTATCAGTACCAAAAAATTTGCAAAATTTGCTGAAAATCATGACCTGCTCTGTTCGAGATTTGTGGTAGCAATAGTTTGGAACTAAAATTTGACTTATCTATGAGATGGATTTCACGAAAATGTCTTCTAAAGATTGTTAGTACTTTGAGTCTATTTTCTAATGGTGTAAGTTTTATAATTTTTCATGTTATGCTTTTTCAAATAATGTTGCCAGTGCTGAAAAAACTTGGACTGTTTTGCCCTTCTTTCTTTGTTTTGTGCAGCGAATTTTTGGTAATATTGCTCTATATACTTGATATTGTCTTATCCCTAAAATGAGTGATGAATTTGGGTGAGAAATGATGAGTTTTAAGAGGTGAAAACCTCATCATTTCACTATTTTGTTGGCTGAAATTCCAACCAAAAAATGAAACTATTTTGGGAGCTGTTTTGCTGTTTTGTGCCAAGATGTGGCTAAAAATGAAACCATTTTGCACTATTTTCTACTTGAAACAATGGTCTAACATAAGCATGAATTTTTCCCCTTGAGTTGAGCAAGAGATCATATGTTTTTGAAAGAGTTTCGTGCGTACAAAAGCTGAAACTGTTGGAACACTTTTGGGACTTCATAATTGAGTCTTGGAAATGAATTTTTCCTTATTTGTTGTGGCTTGGGTAGTAAGTGATGGGAAATGGAATGATGGACGCTTTGATTTGGGATCATTTCTTATATTCTTATCCAGGGGGATTAAAGCTCCAAGATGGTCGTTAGATTCCTTCCTTTAAACAAGGCTTGGATCAAAGATTTATACTTTGTTTCAAAATTGAAGAATGAAGTTACCGTTTGATTTATACTTTGTTTCAAAATTGAAGAATGAAGTTACCGTTTGAAGTCTTTTAGAACAAGGGCACAATTGTCTAAATTTCCCGTGTTTTCCTTAAGTCATTTTAGTAGGAATAATATCGGACCAAGGCTTTGTCATGATGTCCGAATTTTGGTAGCTTATATATTCAATAATTGTTATTTAGTAGTTTCCTAAAAGATAAAGCCATGATTGGCCTATTCTAGTTAGGTTAGATTTTTAGGTATTTTTGAATCCAAGTTAAAGTAGGATTTTGAGTCTTTGTAAAGGCTATAAATAAGCCTTCTTCTTCAATATTTTTCGTAAGACTTTGATTAATGAAAATTGAGAGTTTCTCTTTTCTTGTTCCTTGGGAACGTCCCTTGATACAAAGTGAATGAGTTCCTTTGTTCAAGTTCTGACTTATCAATTCAAGAACGCATTGAGTTGTGGCGCCTTTCTACCAAATTCCTTGGTTTGCTAATTCGCTAGATTGTGGGTTGAGATTCAATTCGTAGGTTAGCAATCTCGAGGGTTAGAGGGGTCGTAGAGGCTATAAATAAGCCTTCTTCTCCAATATTTTTCGTAAGACTTTGATTAATGAAAATTGAGAGTTTCTCTTTTCTTGTTCCTTGGGAACGTCCCTTGATACAAAGTGAATGAGTTCCTTTGTTCAAGTTCTGGCTTATCAATTCAAGAATGCGTTGAGTTGTGGCGCCTTTTTACCAAATTCCTTGGTTTGCTAATTCGCTAGATTGTGAGTTGAGATTCAATTTGTAGGTTCGCAATCTCGATGGTTAGAGAGGAATGATGAGAAATGGAATGGTGAAAGTTTTGACTTGGGATCATCTTTTATATTCTCAGTTAAGATGATTAAAGCTTCAAAATTTCATGAAGATTCCTTCCTTTAAATGATGGTTGAAAGCTCTATATAAAGTATGAAGAGCTGCCGTTGATTAAGTTTGAAAATAAGGGCACAATTGTTCATTTATCATTGTTTTATTTAGTCATTTTTAGTGGGGAATAAAGCGGACCAGCTTGGTATATGCTGTCCGAATTTGTCTTGCTAAGTTAGTTAATGTTATTTGTTTAAGAAGTTTCCTAAAAGATA
This sequence comes from Gardenia jasminoides, assembly GCA_013103745.1. Lineage (NCBI taxonomy): Eukaryota > Viridiplantae > Streptophyta > Magnoliopsida > Gentianales > Rubiaceae > Gardenia > Gardenia jasminoides. The sequence continues at coordinate 2,664,624 of CM023104.1, read as the reverse complement.
GAGTCATGTTGGTCTATTCTAGTTAGGTTAAGGTTTTAGTAATTAGAGTCCAAATTACATTAGGATTTTTGAGTCTTTTGTAAGGCTATAAATAAGCTTACAAACCATCAATTTTATTCAAGCAAGTTATATCAAATTTTGTGAGTTTTCACTTTCTCTTTCTAAGAGAACCTTTCTTGAATACTTGAGAGTTTTCTTGAGTTATTCAATCTTTAACTTATCAATCAAGTAATCACCTTGATTGTGGCGTTCTTCTACCTACAGCGTTGGTTCACTAGATCGTTGGTTCGTGGGTCAAGGTTAAGTCTAAGGTTCGCTAACTCGGGGTTTAGAGGGGTCAATTGTTCCACCTATCAACTTGAATTTTCGTCTAGATCCTACATCGGTTCATATCAACTTGGTATCAGAGCTAGTTGACGAATTCAAGTATATCCCTTGTGTCGTAAGTTTTTCTTGTTACAAATTCTGTTGAGTCTCTGTCGTTTGTTCCTTCTTGTTTTGCTCAAATCTGTCCTCATTGTTTCTGTCCTTGTCTTGTCTTAATTCTGTTCGTTTTGTTGTTTCTAGTTGCTGTCCGTGCTATTCCTTGAGTTTGTATTCTAATTGAAGTCTTGTCTTCTTGTTTCTTGCAGCTTCAAGTCATTAAAGAGTCAAAAAAAAATATTGCTGTTACACTTGATTCTTGTTTGCTGTCCGTAGTCTTGTTTTTTAGTCTAGGTTGAATTGTGTCTTTCTTTTGTCTCGTCCAAATTGTTCTCGTGTCTTTTGAGTCTTGGTTAATTGCTGGAAATCTTGTGGATCAATTAAACCAGAAAATCGTAGCCTTACTTGATGAAATTCCTAAAATCTTGAAACTATTTTGCAACTTTCTTGAATTCTTAAAAACACACCTTGAAGTTCTTGAACAAAGTTCCAACAAGTTCTTGAATTTTGGGGCTGTTTTCTTGAGTTTCTTGAAACCAATCGGAGAATCTTGAAATCTGGAAAAACACCATTGAATCTTGAAGTTCTAGAGCAGATTTCAATTGGCTGAAGTTAAAAAAAAAGTGAAAACAGAAAAGAAAGAAGGAACAAGGAGCCGAACTGCTGCCTGGAAATTGTTGCTGAAAATCGAAGCTGTTTCTTGTGTTTAATTCAACCTCCTTACATTGTTTTCCTTGTTCAACACCTGAAATTCATCCTTGGGCACTGCTGAAGCGAAATTGCATAATTTAGAAGGGTGAAAACTGAATTTGGAAGGTGAGAACCAAAACAGAAACTAAGTTTCCAAATTCCAGCTTACTCTTTCCTAAATTGTTCAAGTTTCTCTTGTTGCTAAAAGCTAAGGAAATTGATTAGGAAACTTACCCAAAACCTTTATAGCAGTTTCCTAATCCTTAAAACAACAACCAATCCTACCAAAAAGCATCAAAACCGAATCAAACAGCCTTCAAACCTGCCATCGCCTGGAACAACACCAAAACCCAAACCAGTTTTGGAACTTTCTTGCACCCGAATTGCTGTTTCCTTGTTAACCCTTGGCCAGATGATTTATACTTGTTTTCCAGCAATTGTTTGAGTCTTCAAATCTGAATTCTTGAGTTGGTCAGTTTAGTCTTGTTCTCTTCCAAAACTAATTAGAAGTTGAGTCTTAGTTTTCTAATTCTAGACCTAGTCAAATTCAAGTTTCCTATTTCTCATCAAGTCTTGTGTGGGTAATTTAGGAAGCTTTCTAATTGCTTCTTTTCAGTAATCCTTAGTCCTTTTCGTGTCATTCTTTTATTTTAAAAAAAAGGAAAAAAAATCGACCAACTTGAGGAAGATACCATCTTGGTGCAACTTGGTGAGAAGCTCAATTGAACAACTTGAAGAAAATTCTGACTTCTTCAAGAGAGGTGATCAAGTGAATTGAGAAGTGAATTGTGAGATTATTAGAGTGAAATAAAACCACTTGAGTGGATACACTAAGGAAGTGTGTGAGGTTATTATCTTGTATTTTTCCTAACCTTTCTTTGCAGATTTTATCACCATGAGGCACAATCTTCTAAAGGAGTTGTTGAAGAAATTCTATACTCTTCGTCAAGGCACCAAATCGGTGAAAGCATACTACAAAGAGATGAGGTCCATTATCAATCAAGCTGACATTGTGGAAGATTCATTTGTCATTGATCACTTTTTGGAGGGATTAAATGATCAAATAGCTAGGCATCTTGAAGTGACTAATCGTATGGAGTTGTATGAAGTTGCACATGCTGCTATGGACATTGAAGTCTAGTGATCATTATGTGTGTGTTAGTAGTTGTGTTTTTGGAATGTTTAAAGTTCTTGACTGAATAGGTAATGTGTTTAATGTAGTTGATTTGCCTAAGAGTCTTTGTCCTAATTTCATTGTAGTTCAAGCATTTAGATTGCATTTAACATCCTTGTTATGGGAATTTGCATCTATTTCGTTTAGATATTCTAATCTGTATTTAGGACAAGTTCTAAGGCCTAGATTGGTACATGGAATTCACATATTTCCATCATGTTATCAATTAGGGGACTGTAGTGATTCTATTTATTTCACTAACATTCATTCACCATTCTTTGTGTTTGATCCAGGTATACATGTGATGGGTTATTGGCAAGATACTTGTGAGCAGAAGCGTGCATGTTGGTTCGTGTTCCAATTGACTAGAAGGCATGTTTCTTGGCTCGCATTCATCAACACATGGCCTGAAGTTCTCCATTGCAAACGATCCTTCGATTTGGGACAAATCGCCTTTCAAGAGGAGGGGAATGATGAGAAATGGAATGGTGGAAGTTTTGACTTGGGATCATCTTTTATATTCTCAGTTAAGATGATTAAAGCTTCAAACTTTCATGAAGATTCCTTCCTTTAAATGATGGTTGAAAGCTCTATATAAAGTATGAAGAGCTGCCGTTGATTAAGTTTGAAAATAAGGGCACAATTGTTCATTTATCATTGTTTTCTTTAGTCATTTTTAGTGGGGAATAAAGCGGACCAGCTTGGTATATGCTGTCCGAATTTGTCTTGCTAAGTTAGTTAATGTTATTTGTTTAAGAAGTTTCCTAAAAGATAGAGCCATGTTGGTCTATTCTAGTTAGGTTAAGGTTTTAGTAATTAGAGTCCAAATTACATTAGGATTTTTGAGTCTTTTGTAAGGCTATAAATAAGCTTACAAACCATCAATTTTATTCAAGCAAGTTATATCAAATTTTGTGAGTTTTCACTTTCTCTTTCTAAGAGAACCTTTCTTGAATACTTGAGAGTTTTCTTGAGTTATTCAATCTTTAACTTATCAATCAAGTAATCACCTTGATTGTGGCGTTCTTCTACCTACAGCGTTGGTTCACTAGATCGTTGGTTCGTGGGTCAAGGTTAAGTCCAAGGTTCGCTAACTCGGGGTTTAGAGGGGTCAATTGTTCCGCCTATCAACTTGAAGACCGTTTTCACCAACCAACCTTTGAGTTTGAAAGGGAGTCTTCAATCTTATCCTCTAGTTAATTCTTTTGCATTTGAAAGCCGTGCCATTTGTTTGGATTGTGTAGATTGTTATTGTAGTCCTTTGAATCATTCTTCTGATGTTGTTGATCATGCTAGTTGCTTATGTTTTGTCAGTTATTTTGATAATTATTTGAATCCTTGTGAGAGTCCTATTTGTTTTAACTGTGAGTGTCTACCATTGAGTCCTTATGAGTCTGTTCTAGTTAATTCGTTTGGTTATGATGCATATTCATTTGGTGAGTTTCGTGTGTTCGTAGGTTGTGTTAAGAGTCGTTTAATGATTCATGGAGTACAAACTTTTCCTAATTGTTATCAATTAGGTAAAGTGGGTGAATATCTGTGTTTCCTCATCATTTATTCCTCGTCTTTCGTTTTTGATCCAGGTATACTTGTGATGGGCTGTTGCCAAAGTTCGTGTGAGCTGAAGCATGCATGCTGGCTTGTATTCCAATTGACTAAAAGGCATGTTTCTTGGCTCGCATTCATCAACACATGGCTTGAGGTTCTCCATCGCAAACGATCATTCGATTTGGGACAAATCGCCTTTCAAGAGGGGGGAATGATGAGAAATGGAATGATGGACGCTTTGATTTGGGATCATTTCTTATATTCTTATCCAGGGGGATTAAAGCTCCAAGATGGTCGTTGTTCTGGCTTATCAATTCAAGAACGCGTTGAGTTGTGGCGCCTTTCTACCAAATTCCTTGGTTTGCTAATTCGCTAGATTGTGGGTTGAGATTCAATTCGTAGGTTCGCAATCTCGAGGGTTAGAGGGGTCGTAGGATTTCCATCCTTTTGTATCCATAACCTGTTCAAGATAGATCATTCCGCTGCGTCGCCAATTTGTGTCTTCAAGAGCGGGAGCTTGGAGATTCGGGTTCGCATCAGTAAGCCTTATCGTATCCTATCGTATCCTTTTCGTTTGCTCTTAGGACGTGAAAGTGAACTTGAAGGAGCACCAGATTTGGACAATTGAACTTTGCTTATATGGTGAGTGTTCCAAGTGCTTGCGTATGTTTGGTTGATGAGTTTGCTTGCTTGAACAACTTGTCTCCTTAAAATTTCATACATGTACTCAAATTGTTATTGGATGGGCAAGGGTGTATTTGTCACTCTCGACCCGATATTTTCACTAGAATTTTGTTACTTGAATCTTGTGAATTGAATGTCTTGTACTTGAATTGCTTGCTTGGGATTCCAACCCATTGGCTAGTTGGTTGACTCGAGCCGGCAAAGGCTCGATCGAGGCGATCAACGAATCTTGAGTCTTGAAACGTGAAATCTTGACACTTGAATCATGAACTTGGGTTCAATCTTGAACTTGTACTTGAACAGTATACTCGAGTATCACCTATGTTGATTTTGACATGCGGGCCCGGTAGGAGGTTGTGAGGTGGACGAAGAATGACTTGAAGTGATGTTCTACTTGTTAGTGATTTGTATAAAATTGACGGAGTGTCAACGGGAAACTTGAATCTTGATCAAGCCACTTGAGTTAACTCTTGAGAGCTCCGAATCCTTTTATTTGATCATATTAATGTTTTCTTGAAATGTATATATTTTATCTTGTTTTGGTTTACAATTCTCGAGACTTGTATGACACCTTGTTGGTTGCATGTTTTCTTGGGTCTCATTGAGCGAAAGCTCACTCTTTAGTTGTTTTCCTTAACAAGGGGCGAACTTGTGGGTGAGGGTTTTGAGGAAGGCTGAGCTTTTATCTAAGTCTTCTAAGTCAACTGTAATAGATTTGCCTCTTTAGTTTTCTTTTGGGTTGTAAGGTTGAAACTTGGTTCTTGTAAGTTTAAACCTAGTATTGTATTCTGAAATAGATTTGTTAGATGGCTTGTGAATTTTGATTGGGGTTGGCTCTTAATAGCATCGATTGGAGTCGTAACTCTTATTTTGAGGGATTGTATTCACTTTTAAGATTTAGCTTGTGATTTGTATTTGAATCCTGATGAGAGTTGAGCAGGTGGTCCGTCGAACCCGTTGGAAGGTGGGGTCGTCACATGTTACTAAGGATACGTTTGATAAAACTAAAGTTTGAATTTATTAAGTGATCGAATTATTAAATATTAAATCTAATACATTTGAATGTAATTAGATTAAGTGATAAATGAATAGTGTATCACTTATTTTTGGGACCAAATTTTGGCTAAAAGATTCAATGCAATTTAATTAATTCAAATGTTCTATTTTTTATTATCAAACGCGTCTGAATATGTTAAAATCTGAATCAATTAAATTTAACTGTTAAATTGGGTTATCAAATAGGGTATAAGAGTAAATCTTAGTGTGACGCCCCCACCTCTCCTTAGGGCGTACCCTAGGGTATTAGCAAAACGCCTGCCCAACTCTCGCCAGGACTCACTACAAATTCCAAATATAAATACAAACATTCATTCCTAAAACCCTAATTAAAGTCTATCAAAATCACTAGTTCAACTTTCCAGAGTACATGCCCAACAATTCTATTAAAATTACAATAATAATAACTTTAAATACAATAATCCATCAAGTTTGCGAATAATTTCAATCTTATACAAAAATATTGAAATCCTACAAAAGAAACTAATTCCTCGATTTATGATCCCCACTTCAAGACTTGTTAAGGAAAACAAATATATTGGGGTGAGCTAACGCTCAGTGAGGCCAAGACAGCATGCACGCAAGCAAGATAGATCAATACTTTAACAATTAAAACAATTCAAAGTAAAACAAACAATATTTCATGTAAGGCAATTTGATAACACCATATAAAGGATACAGGTGGACACGGGAGGTAGAGGTGTCTACCGTCCTCAGGGACATAGCACGTACCCCCGATCCAAATTTCGGCATTTACCACAATCATATCCTGTCCATTTCATGAGCTCCGACTTCCAATCGAAAATGTTGACACTCCGTTAACCACACTCTCACAACTTGTAGACACCACTTGAAACTCTCACCTGTCTACTTACACCCCTTGTACCGGGCCCGCTAGTCAAAAATTGATAGTTCATAATACTCGAGTATACATTGGTCGGCGAGCACACTCCAACCTACATAAACACTTTTACGACCCATGATTCACCAATCCCTCGACCAAGCCCCTATTGCCGGTCGAAATGAAAGGTTCCCCGATGGGGTTTGGGCGTCCCCACAATTTTCAATATCAATAACAATCATTCAAGCAATCGTAATTCAAGTAACAATTGTTCAAGCGGTCAAACAATTAACAATTCAAACAGTCGAACTTATTTGGAGACAAATGAAATAAGGTGAGCGCAGTAAAGTACACGCTCACCGAGACACACAAGCATGCTTCTCAAATCATTAACATTAAATAAAGCTTTAAATAACATGCACTTGAACACTCACCTATGTAATCAGTCAAGCACGTAAGCAAGATGATTAAGCTTCGGTAGTCGGGCCAACCTCAACAACCTCTTGGTCACCTGAGCCAAAACGGAAATATCACACTCAATCCAAACGGTTAAAACTCAAGATTTAACCTAACTCTCCAAGTTCACTAAAATCATTCAACTATAGCTTCTTTCGCAGGCCATAACTCACTCAATATACGTCAAAATTGAACAAGGCTTAAAGCTACGAAAACTAGATTAACATACTAGAAATCACTAGAAGACATCACTCGAAGATTCATTGAGCAAGATGGACTAAAATGAGCCGGAATATCCACCAGAAACAAAAACAAGAAATCAGGCTAGAAAATCAGCCATTTTTGTGACTTTGCTGGTATTGATAGGAAAAGAACTAGCATGCGAGCCTTATACCATTAGAAATCTTGTGAAGTCTAGTTTTAAACGCCACTGACGGCGCTCAATTTTGACTACCGAGCAAGGAATTACAGTCATTAGAAGAACAGGGGTTCGCATGGACTGACGACAGAATTTCCAGATTTGAAGAGCTAGATTTGGAACAACATTTGGGTATCGAAATGCCATTGGAAAATCACCTAATTTTGTACACTCAATCCTCACTAGGTGGACTATGTGTGTACCAAATTTGACCCAAAAACTCACACGGGAAGGTAGCTTTTTAGATGGCTAAAGTTTGCAAAAAATCTGAACACTAAGTTGCCAGATTTTCCTTTTTTGATTTTCAAACATTTTACTCAACTAAATCAGCCCCAAATCACTCAAATGTTTGATACAAAACTCTAGCAACATTCCTTTGACAACTGAAAATAAAATGGTAGCAAAACTTTGAATCAAAATGCTTCAAAAATAGGTCAATATTTCAGCAAAGTGCAAAAGGGATAAAGTTCGAGGATTTTCACCGTTACATTCAAGGGCTTTTGTTACACCAAATGAACTCACATTTGCAAAGCATTTCACCAACACATTGTGTAACATTTAAGCTTTCAAAACAACCAAAGAATCTACAAAAATAGAAATCCAACACTGAGCTTGAAAAATGGCAAAGTGAACCGGTAGCTTTAAGTATTCAAATTCCAGATTTTGAAGTTTCCTTAGAAGAAGTTTCAATTTTGTGCAGTATTTTTTGAAAAATCATAACTTGAGTTCTATAAGTCCAAAATTTATGAATCTTATACCGTTGGAAAATAAGTTGAGGGGACGAAAACTTTTGAAAATACGCTTGTACAATATTCAAATCGAAAACCAATCAAATTTCAGTTAAAAGCCGCTGCTATAGTGAAAACAGAACATAACAGTCTTGATTTTCAGTCAATTTTGAAAATTCACCAAAATTCACAGAAATCGAACTAGCCCTTGAAATTTATACTTCTAAAAGAACTCAGATTCTAGTTTCAAACGCAACAAATGGAACTCAATTCGGACCTTCCTACACCATGTTACTACAGTTGTAAGTAGGCTGATTCATCAACCCAGTTTTCCTGAAAATTCTAGATTTTCAAACTTTCTTTCTCAACCATTTTGCAACATCAAACAAAGTTATTTTTACATGAAATTCCTCCCAACCTTAGGCAATCATATAAGAATCAAGAATCAATAAGAAAGACATGGAATCATTGAGCTAAAAATGGAGGAAACAAAGCTGCAAAAACCGGCCTCAATCTCTCTCTCTCTCTCGATTCCTCTCTTGTTTTTCCCTCTTTCATTTTCACCAACAAATTTCCACATAAACACCTCACACACACACATTAAGATCATCAACAACCCCAAGTTCATACATGGTGGGATTTCATAGAGCCCACTTTCATCAATTAACAACAAAATCCAACTCAAAGAGCTACAAGCTCTCTTAACCTAGGAAATGAAAGAAATGAGCAAAGTTCTTGGTGGTTAGCAAGCTTACCTCAACTCAATCAAGAAGCTTAGTGAATGGAGGATGAAATAGCTCACACAAGACCTCAATCCTAAAGCTCAACAACCGGTTCCTCCTCTTCTCCTATCTGGACCGAAATCACCAAGAGAGCTAGCAAATCTTCAAGCGTTTTTGGGTGCAAAAATGGAGGCTTTGTGTTGGTGATTTTTTTTGAAGATGGAATGGAGGAGAAAAGAAGAAGAGAGGTGCGGCCAAGCTTGGAGGAAAAAGGAAGAGATTGACTTTTGGGGTTTTTATGAAAAAATGGAAGAAATGAAAGAAAGTTGTGTGATTTGACGTAAGCCACTTTTTGTCGTGTTGGATCAATTTACGTGACACGACACTACGATCCCAGTTTCTCTCATTTATATATCCCAAATACATATTCTAACATTCGAAACTTATGTCTAGTGGTCGACCCTAGACCCGAGTGTGAAATTTAAACATTCAAATAATTAAATCAAGGACATAATTTAAACGTGCACAATGCATTTTAAAACTTTTCGTGCTGTTACAATTGATATACGAAAATCAAATAATTAAAACTAAAATAATGAAATAATTTTATGAAAATATGGGATTTTACAAATTTATAAATTAAATTGATGATACGGGGCCTCACACTTAGGATTCGTTTGATAAAATTGAAATCTGAAATCTAAAAATTAAGTGCTGAAAGTATTAAGTCACCGAATTGATTAAGTTATATCTATTTGGTAACTACTGAGTTATAATACTAAATTGAACAAATATTATTTTTCTATCTTTAAATTAAAACTTGCCTTTATTTATGCATTTAGATAAAGAAAATCTATGTAATGTGTGAGAGAAAAAAAATAATTTAAAGGTAGTGTTCAAGTGTGTGTATTTATGTGTAAGAGAGTGTGTGCATGCGTGTGTTTGTGTGTGTTGAATATAAACAAAATTAATATGCACCATGTGTGAAAATAGCATTAAAGTATATTGTGTGTGTCAGAGGAATCATATTTTTAGTTAATTCAGAAGATTCAGTGAAATTTTTTCACTTAAAATTTTGTACTCAAATTAAGCAGTGCTTAATATATTAAATGATAAGACATTTCTATTATCAAACATGCTAAATTCAAAAGGTTATGAATGATTTAATTTTCAGCATTAAGTAGAATTATCAAACAGGCCCTTAATCCTAATGTTCTATTTCTAAATACTAATTAGTAATTACTAATTAGCTAACTTAGCGATGGCTATATTGGGAAATAATTGGAAGTCAAATTTTTATAAAAGTTGACATACTGGAGTTTAACTTGACAATTAAATTTGCAATTTTTTTATTTCAATATTATTTAAGAATTGAGATTATGAGTTAGGACTTAGGATTGTGAACCTTGTTTAATTTCATATCATGTTTGTTTTTTATTGAATTTTGTTGGAAAAATATATGAAATATTATTTTGTTCCAACAATTCTTTTAGTGAAAGTTAAAATATTTTTATGCACAATTGATATTTCAGATTTTAGCTATTACTGAATTATTGGTTCTCCACTCAAATTTTCTAATATAAAGTTTAGATGGTAAATGGATATTGATTTCAAAAAATCAATTCTCGAAGTGCCCAAATTTTTTTTTACGCAATTTCCGATTGTTGTCCAGTGAGCACCCCTACCTTTCCTTCTTCAAGACGCGAGCGTTTGATGAAATTGATACTATATCTAAGTGTCACGGGTTGCATGTTGGACAACTTGCGGTCCGTGACATAAGGAACCCCCACTCTGCTAGTGCAAGAAATGTGTCCATCAGCCCTTGTGTTAGAAAACCTAGCCCATTACCTTAGAAACCCCCCATAACCCAATTCTAGATGCCTATGGAGCATAATATGGCCCAACCTGATTAAAAAGGTAATTTTGATTTTTTTTTTGGAGTAATATTTTATACATCAATAGTGTCTACACTATCACAACATTGAATGAATCACAACAATGTAGATTTGATCTTGAAATTCAAATTTCAGATGTTTCTCGTGCATCTAATAGTAATTGTATATACAGTATCATTACATACAAGATTTACTCTTTCTTTTCGAGTTCTAAAAAATTTTAAATTATCCTATTAACCACCACATTTTCCGGTAACTATCACATATCATCTACACATTTTGATTTCATCAAATCCTCTAACCATCTACTTGAAAATTAATTTTGTACGAAAAATTTGTTTACAAGTAAATAAGTTTTCATTATTTGCAATCACATTAAGTGCGCTTTAATCATTAGTTCTATTTAACCAAACCTTTCTTTTCTACCCAAAAAAAAAAACCACTAGTTTCTATCAGTAATGGGCATTTTAGTGTAAAATATATATTCTATTTGTAGGTCCCGAAAGCAACCTAAGAGGGGGGGTGAATTAGGTTGATGGAAATTTAAAACTTAATGGGTGAATACAAAAGCACAATTAGAAGAAATCAAGTTCTCTTGTGATATGAACTTTTGAGCACGTAAAGAGATAATCAACCAAGTAGATAAACACAAGTAGAGCACAAATAAAGATAAAAGAGATGAACTTAAATGGACTACCAAGTTGCACCCAACTTGAAGTCCAATACCTCAAATTCAATTGCTACTTCAATTTGATGAAGTTACACCAAGTTGTACATGGAAGGATCACCACTTGCTTGCATCAATCACTCCTTGATCAAGCCAAGAGGTTTTACAACGGCCTTGCTAACCCTCACAATGCTACACACTTGAGCCTTACACTCACAATTGAAAAGCAATGCTTGTTTGCACACACACTTACACTACAAGAAAGGAGGAAGACACAAATTCACTCTAGAATTGTTCTTAAAGCTTGTAAGTAATGGTTGCAAAAAGTTCTTAACATCTCCAGCCTTTATGGTATATATAGGGTGCAAATTTAACCACCCAAACTGCTCCAACGGTTCTGAATTAAATGCAGGAAAATATAGCCGTTGGGTGTGTCGGACGTCCGACACTCAAATCTCGTCGAAGCCATCGTCAAAGCGGTTTGTTGAGTTTACGTATTTGTAGGCTGGACGTCCGAACCAGGACTCCTTCGTCCAGCGAACCGAGAAGCTTCATGTTTCTATCTTCTCAATCGTGACGTCCGAAACTTGGATGATCGTCCAAAGCATTGTCGAAGCTTTGTAAGCGCCGGACGTCCGAAAGCATCGTCACGAGAACGGTGGCTATCCTTCTTTGGCGCATCACGCCGGACGTCCGAACCTCGGTCTTCGTCAAGCGACATCGTCCGACAATTCGGCGGAATATTGAGATTAAACCTGTTTGCTACACTCGGACTTAAAGGGAATTAGTAAAAATCATCATGGTGGTTTGTTAATCCTCAAAATAGCCAACACTATTGCTATCATAAGAAATCACGTTTATAGTACTTGTTGGGATCCAGATGCGAAATACACGACTATTGAGATATAAAAAACACAACAATTTAATGACAAATAAGTCATAAGTATGAAACACAAGCGACATACTGTAGACACCAAATTTTGACTATTTCTTTTGTTTTCCTATGTTTTTATCTGTTAATGTTTAGTTATTTATCTTTGAATTTTCTAATATGTTTTTCTCATTTTTGTAGGTTTTCTTTTTAAAAAAAAAAAAGTCAAAGTCATAAAAGCCTTGGACCGATTACGGGTGAGTCCAGCGTAACTAGTCAGCGTAACCTAATCGACGAAAAAAAAAAAAAATGACGCTGGATTTTTCCGAACTTGAATCATCCTTTTCCAGTTGTATTTTCGATGCTTGAGCGATAAGAAACCTATTTAAACATTCCCCAACTCACCCTAACCCTAACAACTCATCTAACGTTCAAGATTAGCTCACCTCATCCCAAGAACATCAAAACCCTTAGTTCTAGGTTTGGGTGGCTATAAATAGCCTAGATTAGGGTTTAAAAGAGAGGTTGGAAATCTGAGAGAAAAAGAGGCAATTAGGAGAGCTTTGAGAGAGAAAAAAGTAGAGAAAAACGGCTGGAAATTAGAGAGAAAAAAGGAAAAGAAAGAAGAAAAGAAAAGCTAGGGTTTGACACTTGAGGAGCTTATTCTTGGAAATTCTGGCCTCTTTCCTCGGTTTAGATTCAAAGCTTCCGGTTCAGGTAGCATACTTATACTCTATTTACTGTTTTGATCGTAAAAATTATCTGAGATTTGGGCCTTTTGGTGAAACCAAGGTCTTGAATGGTTTTTCTTTTAGTTTGGGATATTTGATGATGATTATCAGTTGTTATATGATCATGTTGTGTTTATAAAGCCTTGGTAAGGCTAGTAGATTTGTTTTTACGTTTAAAATCGGACGTTTTATGCTTCTGTGTTGATGTTGTTGTGATTCCTGAGAAATTTCTGGAAAAATGTTCTTCACGTCTTGAAGATGTGAAGAAGCGCTGGACTTGCGGATGACTTAGCGTAACGGTCAGCGTTCCTCTTGAATGTTTGAAGTTGTGAAGAGCGGACCTCTTGCGTGGACTACTTAGCGTAATCAGCGTTTCTTTTAAATATTTGAAGATGTGGAAACGCTGGGATGTTCAGAGCCGTCAGCGTAACCTCCGTTTCTACCAGAGTTCTTCCTTCCTTTTGTCTATTTGATGATGTTGATGCTTAAGATTTGGCTTTCTTGATTTTAGCTTGTTTGACATGATCGAATGCTGGTGTTTGATGCGTTTAAATAGATCCCCTTGCCTCCGGGTTTTGTGTGATATTGTCGAAAAAAGCTGGAAGCAATCTTCGATATTTTGAAGATGGGAAGAAACGCGGCTGGTTACGCGGCTGAGTCCGCGTTTCTGGTCCGCGTTTCCCCTCTGATCTTTGATTTTTGTACATGCGCGGTTTCGCTTCTAAGTCAGCGTTTACTTTGCGTTCCTCTGGTCTTTGATTTTTTTGCTGCGCGGTTGTTGCCTTGTTCGATCAGCGTTTGATCCGCGTAACCTCATTTGTATTTGATATTTCCTGCTCTTTTGTTCGAATCTTACTCTATTTCCTAGTATTATCATTAGCTTGCAATCTGTTTAGATACCCTTTCTTTGAATTTTTGATTGGTTTTCCTTTAAATTGGTACCTTGATCCCTTTTGTTGACATTGAGTCTTAGATAACCATTCCCATCACCTAAGGATTCAATTAAGGCCTCACATCAAGGGATGGTAACTTCTTTCCCCTATTATGTGCTATTATGTGTTTTTGCATGATTTTGCATGTTTTAAATTAAGTTTTCCTTTGCTTTTATTCATGTCTAGTCTTTATTTATGTCATTTAATTTTTGAGTAAATCATTTGGAGGTCTTGGATGCCAAGTTGTAATAGATAGGTTTAATTTGGCAAAAAGTGTATTTATTCTAGAAGATGTAATAGTTAGATTATTATTTGAATTTCTTCCTTAGAATGTATTTAGGTTTCCCCCAATGTAATAATTAGTTTTTTTTATATGCTTATTTTGCATGCTCGCATGATTATGTGTTTATTTGCTTTCCTAGGGCCTTGCATTTAGATATTATGCCTATGTGATATGTGTTTATGTGTTTTATGTGTTTATTTGCTTTATTATCTTGTCTACATGATTATTGTGTAAATATATTGACGTCACCACACTAGTCCAAGCTAGTTGTGGCCTTCCTTCGATTTCTCACTAATCAATGTTAGTGAGAACCTTTTGACAAGAGCTAGTCAATGCTAGACCCTTAAGCATGCATTCATGCATTAGATACAAATTTCACACACTTTTCACTTTTAGAGTTTCTTTCCCATTTTGTATGTCACTATTATCCCATCCATTATGTGAAACATCTCATTTAGTTTTCTTTTTTTAGATTAGTGCATTTAAGGCATTACCCTTTGAATAGGAAAAGAGTATGGCTCCTAGCCTTATGCGCTTTATTTCCTTCTATGAAAGGAAGATTAAAGTCATGAATTTAGTTCCCCTTTCCGTTATGTTGCATTATCCCTCTTTGGGACATACATGTGCATTATTTTGAAGCTATCAAATTCATTCTTTAAAATCAACTTTCTTCTTCATGTTTTAGCAATTCAAAGTTAAAAAGCCACTTTCTTAAAATTGCATCCTTTTGGGAAATTCAAGTTCCTCTTTGCACTTAAAATTGATCCTTTCAAAAAACTAATTTCTTTTCCCTTGATACTTTATAAAAATTGCATTTTTTGAAAACCCTACTTTCACTTATTCGAGGTCTCATCACTTGCATTTTTTATTGACCTCCTCGGGGATCAAAATTGGATGACACAACTAATGTGATCAATTCAACCACACTCAAGGAGACATTTTGCCCCTCTCGATCCAACATTAGGTCTAGGTTTTGCATCCATATAGACAACATCAAATGTGATAAATTTTAAAGTTAGAATTAGGAAATTTTCAACTAAATCTTGCAACTAGCTTTGGCTAGGTTAGAAGGGTGCCTTAGAGGCAGGTAACATCGAATCTTTGCCTTCCCTTCTTTCAATGTTGAACCTTTTCTCTAGTTTTCAAAGACACGGAGTCTAAAAGGGTTTTCTTTGTTTATTTTCATTAATTAAAATCTTTTGGGTGACTTGGTACACCTAAACTCCATACCAAGTGGCGACTCAACTTTTCAAAAATCCTTTTCTAGACTTTTGTTTTGGGTCCAAACCGTCAGCATTTTATAGTCCCATGACCCTTTCCCTTTCATTTTCAAAAAACAAATAAAATCAAAATCTCTTTCCTCTTCTTCCATACCATCAAAAATGGGGTAATTTAAGCGACTCATGGGATTTTCCTAAGAGGGTCAGAACGATTTAGTTGATTATTTCTTTTCTAACTTTCTTATATATCACATTTGGATGTTTTAGGTTGCATTTCTTTTCTTTTCTCTTTTAGGGTTTTCCGATACAAACACTCCCTACACATCAGCATTACGATGAATGAATTGTGTTTATTTATTTACTTGTACAGCGTTTGCATTTGGGGTGGGTGTGCATCTACCCTAGAGCCTCGAGAATGTTTTTGGTGTTTGAATCCCTCCTCTCAAAGGAAGTCACTTTCATACGTACATATGTATTTTACTTTGACCCTATCTTTTTTACTTTTAGTGGCTTGTCCGCCTCTTCCTATTAGGATTAGGATCGATCCACTTGGACATGTGGCCATTGGCACGCGGCGTAGCAATGTCTAGGGGATCACTCGAACTCACGACTTGGGGCATTTGGATTGATGACCTTTTGCCTTTTGGTGCGAAGGTTTGGGAGCACTGTAACCTTTATCGAGTCTAGATGCATTGTGAGCTCAACCTCATGCATCCATGTTAGAATTACCCAGGGAGAGTCTACCTTACCCTATTGGGATCACTAGACACGAGAGGAGGATTCCACCCTCTTTATTTTTGTGCAATTTGTTGCTCCAACGTGTTATGTGATATTTGTTGATTAAACTAACCTTTCGTCTTCCCTTTTCTTGCATTTCACAAACTCTAGAAGATAAGAGTTTTGGCTCTTTTAAGACAAACCATCCTTCTAGATAGGCTATTACCGTTTTGAATTTATGTTGCATTCAAGTTGTAATTGCATATCACTTTTAGGCTTACCCCGGCATTCAAATGGGGCTCCTATAGGCCATGTTTCATTTTGCACCTTTACTTGCTTTAATAAACTGGCATCATGCATAAACCATTGAGGGAATGCCGCATAGGGAATCCCATGTTAGGAATAAAACTACCCTTTGTGTCTCGGATATATAATCCAATGAGATTTGCATGTTTATGTTTTTGTTAACATCAAAGGGGTAGCACAAGGTAAGGTAGGGTCCGATCCTTCCTATGATGGCTTGAAGATATGGAGTGACCTTCATATGCTAGAATATAATAATCACCTTTTGGCCATTTTATCAAAGTTGGTAAAATCCCATACATAAGGACACTAAATCGAAAAATTCACAAAATAATTTCTCATTGTTGAGATAATAATTTTATCAAGGCCAAATCTTGATTTTAGAGAGCTTATGAGGCTAGTGTGTTGCAAATAAAAGGAGATGTGGAGTTATAAGTAAACAATAAACCAGGTTGACTTTTGAGTAAACCATCAATCCGTCCGATCCATATTTCCCTCAAAAGAAGAAAGTCAAGGCACTACAATTCCCGAGATAATAATATTTTCATGCCTTTAACCTCTCTTCACATATCAATTAAAGTAATAAATCCATTGGACTTATCCTCGTGATACATCAAGGATCACATATTCTAACTGCCAATCCTCAGATTGTTTTACTAATCACATATCGGTGAAGTGATGGACCCATGGGTATTGTATGGTCATTACCCCAGTTGCATTTTCATACTAGGCCTACCCTTGGCATAAGGGCTCTAGGACATGCATCCGAATTATAAGCAATCACTAACCGTTCTTTTTCTTTTCTTTTTTCAAATAAATCTCTGCGCTCCCCTTTGGAAATAAGCTTCTAAAGTGTTTTACGTTTCCCGTTAGGTACTTTAAAATAAGCTTCACTACGAAGCCCATCGTTACCGTTCTAAAGCAAAACTCAAAGCAACCCGTAAGCATGAGTTCGCACGAGAAGGCTGGATAGGAATGCTTTGGTCACTTAGCGATTTTCTGCCTTGGGAGCTTCAGTTAAGTGAAGTATTGGGAAGGTTTAATGAAGATGGCATGAGATGGCGATGCAAAGGCGTGTAATTGATCAATTGGTGGCTGATGGTGGAGGTGGTACCTCGAATGACCATGAAGCGTGTTGTTAGCATTCCCGTGACAAGTAATCCACCTTTTTCTGATATTCAAACCACCCTTGTTCCACCTATTCCTAACCTTCATGAGATTACCTTTTCCCACCACCCTAGCCGGTTTCCATACACTTTTCACTGATTATACCTTCTTTGACCCAACCAAAGAACAAACCCTCATACTCAACCTCAGATCACTCTAAACATGCCTCCCTCATGCTCCAGAGCCTCAATACCATACCGGAACCTTTTGTGTGGATCGACTTCCAAGGAAAACCAGTGGTGGATGACCTTGTTGCGCCGATCGACAAACATTTCGCTGAAAAGGTTGGATAAATTTGATGAATTCATAAGGAAGAACCAAGGTCTCAACCGACATGATGGATTGGATTATAATGATGCATGTACTTATTTCGGCGTCCAGCTACCTATGGGTTTCAAGACCCCAGTTCAGCAAATATGATGGTGCAGGAATCCTAAGGCCTTTAAAATGTTTGCCAACAAACTTGGTAAACAGTGGATGATGAGAACTTGCCTATGCGTCACGTTCCCAGAGAGCCTAGAAGGGGATGCTTTGGATTGCTGGGTACTCGAACACGAAATCTCAAGAGATCAAATCTTGGTTGGATTTGTCAGGACTTTGTGAAGCGGTATGAACTTCAATTGTGAGTTAGCAAACACGAACAACATTGGAAGGAGTCAAAGGAGACCTTGAAAGATCACAAGTCATATGCCAAAGATGGAGAAAGTTGGTTGCTAAGTTGACCTCCATGTGAGGAAGAAGAGATTGTTGTTGCTACATCAAGGCACATGACCCATGTATTTTGAAGAGATTTTTGAATGGTGGGAGCTCTTTTGCTACAATTGTCAATAATTTGGAGGAGTATGATGAATTGTTAAAATTTGGAAAAGATTGTCAATGTGGCCATGCAGAAGCGACAATTGGAAACATTACAGGGGCAAAAATAAGCGGTGGGAGGAGAGCTCAGTTTAGAAAGAATGAAGGAGAAACTTGCTTTTGTATGGGATCAGAACCCACCTTTTAGGCCCAGAACTGAACCACAGCCAATCAACCTCATACTTACATATCCCTACCATGGTCACATTTATCACCCAACAGCCCTTATCTCACCCATCTATTCATTTGGACCCCTGACCTTTGTTTTCAACTTTGACCTATCTCTCCCCCAGTCAAAACTATGCTCCAGACACACTCCCTGAGCCACGTCCAAATTCTTTTTGAGCATAATGAAATGCAAATCAGAAAACCTTTGGTTTTCATAATTGGGCCGTCCCATTGACCGTTTGTATGGTTGAAGGCAGGGAAAATTGGCTTGTCATTTTTGTATCCCAGGGACCCTAGCGGGTATGATCCCATACCATCAAACTTATCATTAAGGCGGGTCATCAAACGATTAATTGTTGGGCCTTGAAGCATAGAATTCAGGGTGGTGGATGCGGGATATAGTTACGAAAAGAAAAAAAGAATGAGCAGGAGCGAGCGTCAATAAGAAATCCTTTCGGAACATAAAATGTGTTTGGAATGATGGTGTGGAGGAGGAACTTTTATTCAGTTCATTAAGGAAGAAGATGAGGTGATGGTGGTGGACCATTTAAGAGAGAAAGATCGATGATGATGTAGAGGCAGGGTTATCTCCTGATTTTATCGGGGTCACCTTGGCCACCGATCCTCTGAAATGTGGAGTTTCCTTGATTCTTTAAGAGCCACACAAGATTGAATACCGATTATCACTTTGCTGAGGAGGTTTTGAGTAAATCGGGGGGTTTGTCCTGAAAAATGAATCATGTTTTAATGTCAATCATTTCTTCAAAGCGATTACTTACTTATCTCACTTTGCTTGTTTAAAATCATGCTTAAATTATGCTTCCATGATATTATCATTTATCTTACTTTTTTGCCAAATGAAATGAAATTTCTCCTTTTGTCCTTATTATGAGTCCACTCATTTTATTTTTTACATTTATTTATTTTCTCTTGGATGATCATGAATAAAACTTTTGACCCTTGGGCGTCATCATTTTGGAATTTGGTGGATGAAAATTCTGATATCTCATGAACTTGGATAATGGTCATTTTGCTGTAGGTTGGCATGAGAAACTACCTTTGGCATATAGAATTGCAATCGAGTTTTCTTGGGGCACACCTCTCTCATGTATGGGATGGAGCGGTATTACTGAAGTTGAAATCCCATCTTCGCATTCTAATGGGCTTCGGTTGGAAGAAAATTTGAATGGACCAAGCAACGTCACGAGCAACATGTCTTTGATCGATGAAAGAAGGTTGAATGCCCATTGTCAAGAGGCAATGTTACCAGTGAGGATGGCTGGGCTTATAACAAGAAAGTTAGACCTCATAATTTGAAGTCGGGACAAAATTTTAAGAGAGCGATCCTTCAGATGCAAAAGGAGAATAGCTAAGGAAATTTGCTCCGGCAGGGCAGTTCATTATTCAAAGATGCTACGGAGGGCATTGGTTCTCATGGAGATGGGCAGGACAGATTTTCCTCAACCAATTAATTGAGACATGTGTAAAGATTTTTCATATGATTGAGCAAAGTTTTCTTTAGAGTGCCTTAAGGGTGAATCCAGACAACCCAGTATTCTTATTTTCATTTAAACACTTCAAACCCCAATTCTCAGGTTGACCTATAAAGAATGATTAATTATTTAAAACCCCTTGAGAATCCAAACCATATTTGGGGCAATTTTGTATTTTTGAAGAAAAAAAAAGAGAAAAAAAAACATTTTAAGGAAAAAGGGACCAAACTGGGGACAATTTTTTATTAAAAAAATTTTACATTCAAGTTTAAACCTGCCCTACCGAACCCTTGCAAAACCTAGTGTTATAGACCCCCACCTTTTGCAAAATTTAAAGAACTTTCTCAATCAAAAGGCAAATGATGCAAATACATTCTATCGAATTTTTGTCGAGAAAGGATTGTCTCTTGATGCCACCATTTTAACAAACATGTTTAAATTGATGAAATTGGGTTTAAGTGCATCCGTTTCACTATACTACTTTATCAGGTCAACTTGATTACAAATCGAGAAGGTACTAAACAAGTTTTGAAAACAGCGATTACAAGCGAGAAAGAAAAAGTTCATGGGACAAGAGGCCGGTGATACGTTTATCATGGGTTTACTTATATCAAGCACTCCTTGCTGCGTGTTAAACTCAAGGAGATGATATCAAAGAGGGTCAAGTCGCGATACTTTTGTATTAAATAATTTTCCTAGCTTTTGGCCATTATTGATTTAAAATGCCATGTTTAGCATTCATTCTATGGTCATGATGTCATTTTAAAATAAAATTGTTTCTTGCACAAACTTTTGCACATATTTTCATCAAAGGGCATTTTAGTCAAGGACAATCCTCTTAGTTTACCATAAAGGTATGGATGTTATAGGTTGAAGCAAGCGAACGTGAGCGGTCACACCCGGTCAAACAAAGAATTCAGGCGACATTCTTCGTTCGGCGTCAAGAACTCATGTTTCTGGGTTGCTTTCGAGATAAAAGGTCAAGCGGTGGCCGGCGTTGTATGCTTTACCATTTCTTATCTTTTCTGCGCGGGGACAAGTGACGATCGGTCAAGTCGAGGAGACCGGCTTCATTTGAGTCATGTCTAGATTGTATGATTAAATCATTTTGAAGATTGATTAATTGCAAAATTGAGGAAGGACAAGTGCTTTTTTGGAAAATGTGGGAAGCGGGTTTTCATCATTACCTACTAGGTGTTATAACCACAGTTCTTTTCAAATTTCTTTCTTACGAAATGTGGCGTGCTTGACATTCGTCGAGCGACTTGTCCAAGAAGACCACGGAGGCAAGGGTGGAAGGGGTCGATAGAACCCTGATTCGAGTTCATTCATTCTTGCTTTATTTCTCTTTGTGTTTGATCTTGTGTTCTGTTTTTTTTTTAGACATAGGTTAAAGCATTAAAATACTTTTGATTCATTTGCTTGCATGAATGTGTATATTTGTTTAAATTGGGCTCTTATATGCTTATTTATGTTTGAAAAAAAAAAAAGAAAGAAAAAAAAAACTTTATGCAGATGCACATTTCTCACAAATTGATTTGTTTTCAAAATTGATTCAAAGGATCTGAATGTCAATTTTGGTTACAATTGCTTTTGTTACTTAAATAAAAGCAGGTGTGATCGAAGATCCTTTCCATCCTACTCGGAAATAATCATTATGTGATTGTGACATTGGCATTTTAGAAAGTATGTTTTGTAAAATAGGAAAAATTATGCCTCAGTATTTTCCTATTAAATGAGATTTCTTCTTTTATTGGATTTTACAAGAAAATGATTGATACTTGTTGGCAAATAATCCTTTTCAATTGATGAAAAAAAAAAAGAAAAAGAAAGAAAGAAAGAAAGAAAAAGCAAGAAAAGCAGCAAAGTGAGAACCAAAATTCTACTTCAATGATTCTAGTACTAAGTAGCAGGAGGTTTAGCATCTAAATGCTTTCCGCATTAAAGCGGTGCTTGAATTATGAGTATGCAAAGCAGTTTGAACAAGTAAAATGTTGAGTAACAGGGAATCTTCACCTAAAGTGTTGATTTTGGCGTCAAAGACATCTTTACTATTTGAGCAAGAGCATATGTCAGTGCTTAGGGTCTTCACCTAAAGTGTTGATTTTGGTCAAAGACATTATACAATTTGAATAAAGGATGTGTTTAGATAAATCCTTTTTAGCAGTAAAATCAGAGAGAATATGGAAAGGCAAGCTTGAATTGACTATAGAGTGGTTCGATTGCAAAGTTTGGTGAAAGTGAAATAAAGTTTGAATTGTTAAAATTGAGGTATGGTGTCTCTCTTTTACTTGACATTATAGGTACTTGATGCAATTGAATAATTGCATTAATGTTTTACTTTTGGTTTATGTAGGGTTGGATTTCCAGGGATCACATGGTTTATTTCAATCCATAACTTACTTTTGATGAATATTCCCATCACTTGAGGAACAAACAATACTTCATAAAGCATAAATATCTCATAGATATGTTTTATTGCATGGTTCGATACGGCATTTTAGTCATTCTAATGGTCAGCATTCGTGATCTGGTTTTTTATACTTTTGAAAAAAAAAAGAAGAGGATTTAGAATTGCCGTCGACTAATTGGTTAATATTTCATGACTTCTGAGTTAGCGAGAGTTCGGTTGACAGGAGGCAATTTTGTTTTGAAGAGATGCTCTCAATTTTGGATAATGCATTCAAAATTAATTTTTTTCGGGAAAAGATTTGCTTGGATCAAGACGATGGCAACATATGTGGATTGTTCCAACCTATGGAGGAGGATTTTTTAGTTACACTCTTCAATTTTTAAAAAATCCATCAATTCTTGAAAAAAAGAAGAAAAGAAAGAAAAGAAAAAAAAGAAGAAAAGAAAGAAAAGAAAAAAAAGAGAGAAAAGAGAAGAAAAAGTCATTGTTCCTATCAATCACTTGCTTTTCAAATCAAGAAAATCAAAATCGAATTACCAAACTTTCATCGAGTGCATCATTACATCGGCATTTACATTTATCATGTTTGAACAACTTGTGTTTTATTTTTTCAAAGTCGCAATCAACAGACATTTATATATCTAGTCATTCGAGGCTTTCCTCGGGTCCAATCCTTTGAATAGTTCTTTTAGTCATTCAAGCTGGGTCAATCCAACTTGAATAGTTTATTTTAGTCATTGGGCTTGGGTCCAATCCCGAATAGTTTTTTTTTAGTCATTAGGGCTGGGTCCAATCCATTTGGGCAAGGTATATCTAGTCATTAGAATTGGGTCCAATCTTTTGAATAGTTCTTCATTTTTAGTCATTCAAAGTCGGGTCCAATCCTAATAAGTTTTTTTTTTAGTCATTAGGCTTGGGTCCAAATCCAGTGAATAGTTTTTTTTAGTCTTCGATTTGGGTCCAATTCTTTTTAGTCATTCGGTTCGGGTCCAACCACGAATAGTTTTTTATTAATTTTTTAATCATTGGGCTTGGGTCAATCCAGCGAATAGCATATTTGCATTTCCATTTAGTCATTGGAGCTTAGGGTCCAATCCCATGAATAGTCTAAATTTGGAAAGAATTTAAATTTACGTTGAGCAGCTGTCTCGACCCTCAGGGCCCTTCTATCCCCGTTCAATTTCAAATTTGTTGGCTCTTTGGCCCTGCTGCACCCTTCTATCCCACACTTCAATTTAAATTTACTTCTGTTGGCTTCTGTCTCCCGGGCACCCTCGCTCTTCCTATCCCAGATTCTTCAAATTTAACATTATTATACGTTGGTGCTGTCACCTCGCCGGGCATTACTTCTATCCCCTTTCTTCAAATTTAAATTTACGTTGGTGAGTTCACTCCGCGTTGTACCTTCTATCTCGTTCTCAGTTCTTCAAATTTAAAATTTGTTGTGAGTCTCACCTTCTCATGGTTTCCTTTCTATCCTAGTTCTTCAAATTTAAATTTCATTGGTGGAGTCTGCGACTCCGGCTGAAGACCTTCACCTCATTCTTCAATTTAAATTTACATTGGGTGAGTCTCAGCCTTGAACCTAGAACACATCTATCCCAGATTATCTTCAAAATTTAAATTTACATTTTGGTGAGTCACCGACCTCCGAGACACCTTCTATCCCCGTTGTTTAAATTTACGTTGGTGAGTCTGGACCTAGGGCTGCACACCTTCTATCCTCTGCTTCCAATTTAAATTTACGTTGGTGAGTCGACCTCAGCGGTACCCTTCTATCCCTTCTTCAAATTTAAATTTACGTTTGGTGAGTCTCGACCTCGGCATGCATTCTATCTCCGTTCTTGAATTTTCACGAGATTAGGTATTCATTTCATTATAGTTCATTTTGCATTGAACCACGTTTGACTGATTCTCATGTCGAGATACGTGAAGGCAACTCTACACGAGTTGGTCACATTATGCTTGTTTAGTTTGAAAATTTGGCAATCTAATATTCCTGCTTACAAATTGATGGTTCCGGACACAACCAGCAAAACGGTAAAGTATTTGGTGTCTCGTCTTTGTCTAGAATTTCTTGAAACTTCGGACAAAGAGGGCAAGCAATGTAGACACCAAATTTTGACTATTCTTTTGTTTTCTATGTTTTATCATTAATGTTTAGTTATTTATCTTTGAATTTTCTAATATGTTTTCTCATTTTTGTAGGTTTTGTTTTTTTAAAAAAAAAGTCAAAGTCATAAGCGGACCAGTTCTGTGGTGAGTCGTAACTAGTCAGCGTAACATGGAATCGAAGCGAAAAAAAATGGCCAGATTTTCAGAACTTGAATCATCCTTTTCCAACTGTATTTTCCAGATGCTTGAGCGATAAGAAACCTATTTAAACATTCCCAACTCCTAACCTAACAACTAATCTAACGTTCAAGATTAGCTCACCTCATCCCAAGAACATCAAAACCCTTAGTTCTAGGTTTGGGTGGCTATAAATAGCCTAGATTAGGGTTTAAAAGAGAGGTTGGAAATCTGAGAGAAAAAGAGGCAATTAGGAGAGCTTTGAGAGAGAAAAAAGTAGAGAAAAACGCGGTGGAAATTAGAGAAAAAAGGAAAAGAAAGAAAAGAAAAGCTAGGGTTTGACACTTGAGGAGCTTATTCTTGAATTCAGCCCTTTCAGGTTTAGATTCAGCTTCCGGTTCGGTAGCATACTTATACTCTATTTACTTGTTTTGATCGTAAAATTATCGAGATTTGGGCCTTTTGGTGGAACCAAGGTCTTGAATAGTTTTCTTTTAGTTTGGGATATTTGATGATGATTATCAGGTTGTTATATGATCATGTTGTGTTTATAAAGCCTTAAGGCTAGTAGATTTGTTTTACGTTTAAAATCGGACGTTTGATGCTTACGTGTTGATGTTGTTGTGATTCTGAGAAATTTCTGGAAAAATGTTCTTCCGCTTGAAGATGTGAAGAAACTTGGACTACTTGCGGATGACTTAGAACGGTCAGCGTTTCCTCTTGAATGTTTGAAGTTGTGAAGAAGCGGACCTCTGCGTGGACTACTTGGCTAGCGCTTCGCGTTTCTTTTAAATATTTGAAGATGTGAAAGCGTTGATATTCCCTTGCCAGGTCCGCGTAACCTCCGTTCTACAACAGTTCTTCCCTTTTTTTTGTCTATTTGATGATGTTGATGCTTAAGATTTGGCTTTCTTGATTTTAGCTTGTTTTGACATGATCGAATGCTGGTGTTTGATGCGTTTAAATAGATCCCCGCCTCACGAGGTTTTGTGCGTGATATTGTTGCGAAAAAGCAATCTTCCGATATTTTGAAGATGGGAAGAAGCGAGGTACGCTGAGAGTCAGCGTTTCAGTCGCGTTTCCCCTCGATCTTTGATTTTGCACATGTTTACGCTTCTAAGTCCAGCGTTTCGCTCTGCGTTCCTCTGTCTTTGATTTTTTTGCATGCAGGATCGGAGTGTTCTTGGTTCGGTCCAGCGTTTACGATCCGCGTAACCTCTACATTTACGTATCGTTGATATTTCTGCTCTTTTGTTCCAGAATCTTACTCTATTTCCTAGTATTATCTTTGCTTCTTGAGAATCTGTTTAGATACCCTTTCTTTGAATTTTTGATTGGTTTTCCTTTAAATTGGTACCTTGATCCCTTTTGTTGACATTGAGTCTTAGATAACCATTCCCATCACCTAAGGATTCAATTAAGGCCTCACATCAAGGGATGGTAACTTCTTTCCCCTATTATGTGCTATTATGTGTTTTTGCATGATTTTGCATGTTTTAAATTAAGTTTTCCTTTGCTTTTATTCATGTCTAGTCTTTATTTATGTCATTTAATTTTTGAGTAAATCATTTGGAGGTCTTGGATGCCAAGTTGTAATAGATAGGTTTAATTTGGCAAAAAGTGTATTTATTCTAGAAGATGTAATAGTTAGATTATTATTTCGAATTTCTTCCCTTAGAATGTATTTAGGTTTCCCCCAATGTAATAATTAGTTTTTTTATATGCTTATTTTGCATGCTCGCATGATTATGTGTTTATTTGCTTTCCTAGGGCCTTGCATTTAGATATTATGCCTATGTGATATGTGTTTATGTGTTTTATGTGTTTATTTGCTTTATTATCTTGTCTACATGATTATTGTGTAAATATATTGGCGTCCACCACACTAGTCCAAGCTAGTTGTGGCCTTTCTCTCTGATTTCTCTAATCCAATGTTAGTGAGAACCTGACAAGAGCTAGTCAATGCTAGACCCTTAAGCATTCATGCATTAGATACAAATTTCACACACTTTTCACTTTTAGAGTTTCTTTCCCATTTTGTATGTCACTATTATCCCATCCCGTATGTGAAACATCTCATTTAGTTTTCTTTTTTTAGATTAGTGCATTTAAGGCATTACCCTTTGAAATAGGGAAAGAGAGTATGGCTTCCTAACCTTGCAGCGCTTTTATTTCCTTCTATGAAAAGGAAGATTCAAAGTCATGAATTTAGTTCCCCGCACCCGTTATGTTGCATTATCCCTCCTTAGGACATACACGTGCATTATTTTGAAGGCTATCAAATTCATTCTTTAAAAATCAACTTTCTTCTTCATGTTTTAGCAATTCAAAGTTAAAAAGCCACTTTCCTTAAAATTGCATCCTTTTGGGAAATTCAAGTTCCTCTTTGCACTTAAAATTGATCCTTTCAAAAAACTAATTTCTTTTCCCTTGATACTTTATAAAAATTGCATTTTTTGAAAACCCTACTTTTCACTTATTCGAGTCTCATCACTTGCATTTTTTCGTGACCTCCTCGAGGGATCAAAATTGGATGACACAACTAATGTGATCAATTCCAACCACACCTCAAGGAGACATTTTGCCCCTCTCGATCCAACATTAGGTCTAGGTTTTGCATCCATATAGACAACATCCAAACGTGATAAATTTTAAAGTTAGAATTAGGAAATTTTCAACTAAATCTTGCAACTAGCTTTGGCTAGGTTAGAAGGGTGCCTTAGAGACGAGTAACATCGAATCTTTGCCTTCCCTTCTTTCAACCGTGACCCCCGAACCTTTTTCTCTAGTTTTCAAAGACCTGGAGTCGTCTAAAAAGGGTTTTCTTTGTTTATTTTCATTAATTAAAATCTTTTGGGTGACTTGGTACACCTAAACTCCATACCAAGTGGCGACTCCAACTTTTTCGAAAAAACCCTTTTCTAGACTTTTTGTTTTGGGTCCAAACCGTCGCATTTTTATAGTCCCATGACCCCTTTCCCTTTCATTTTCAAAAAAAACAAATAAAAATCCAAAATCTCTTTCCCTCTTCTTCCATACCATCAAAAAATGGGGCGCGACAGCAAGATTTAATGTGGTTTGACTCCACCATTAAATCTGCGTCCACAGAGAGAAACCCGTTCTTTATTATAAAATAAAAAGTCCCATACAAGAGTATAACATGCTTACATGAGCCCATGCCTAACCTTATATAATTTCTCTTACATTCCAAGAACCTTCTCTCACTCCATGTATAAGGTTACATGTTGCCCCTTGTGTGCCTCCTTATAGTATGCAAAAACTCACCTATCTATAGACCACATCACTTGGTCAATACCCAAATAATAATAGGAAATAACTATTAATTTCTAACTCTATAAAGAATAGGAAATAACATCCGATTCCTACATTTATACAAATAGGAGATTCTTGACTACTCCAAGTAACTAAACTAATTAGAACACTAGTTACTTCACACATAAAATAAGAAACCTACCTAAAAGAAATAAAACCAGTTTACTAACAAATATCTACCTTGGCGAATATTTATTTTAGCAATTATTTGCCTTTCGACTACTATGTAATATGGTACCGAACTACATATCCTAATCAATACAGTCCTGACACCAATTGATTCAATTGGCAAAGGAATATGTGTAGTTACCCCAAGTCCAACATCTAGTTGAACTGTGAGAAGGTATCTCAATTCGCGATTTCTCTTTGCAAGATTTCTTCTCACCACCACTTGCAACTAAAGATCCCTCTTCTATCTGAAACCATTGAGGCAACCAAGTGGCAAAATAATTGTAATTCTTTCCATCCTTCGGACTGTCTTGCCATGTGTGGTTTCAAAAACTCCACCTACAATGAAAATCTCGTAGCCACTGAAATCTTTTGACACATAGAAATTAGATTCTTTTGTTTTTTAGGACCTATGTCACACCACCTAAAGAACATAATTCAAATCTAAAAACCACCGGGATGAAGTATCAACTACTGAAATTGTGAGAAAGTCTCCACTGATTCACATCTACAATTGGTATTGGACTCCACCTTTTTCTTGACCATTGAATCACCTATTTAGATTTACGGTCAAGAATTTCCATGCTTTTCGACTTCTCATCCTTCACCTTCAATACTTCTTGCCAAACCATTGACACAAGGATGTCATTCATTAACTTGTTGAATTGGTAATGGCCACCAATCCACTCAATAGTCAATTAGGACCCAACTACTAACTATGCTCTGATCCAATTTGTTGGAATCCAGACGTGGATTACACAACTATTGAGATATCAAAAATATAACAATTTAATGACAAATAAGCCATAAGCATAAAACACAAGCAACGCACAAGATTTAACGTGGTTCAACTCCACCATTGAGTCTACGTCCACGGAGAGAAACCCATTCTATATTATGAAAGAAAAAATCCCATACAAGAGTACAACATACTTACATAAGCCCATGCCTAATCTTATATAATTTCTCTCACATCCTAAGAACCCTCTCTCACTCCATATATAATGTTACATGTTGCCCCTTGTGTGCCTCCTTATAGTATGCCAAACTCCACCTATTTATAAACCACATCGCTTGGCTAACACCCAAATAATAATAGGAAATAACTGTTAATTCTTAATTCTATATAGAATAGGAAATAACTTCCGATTCCTACACTTATACAAATAGAAAATTTCTTGGTTACTACTCCAAGTAACTAAACCAAGTAGGACACTAGTTAGTTCACAAACAAAATAATAAACTTACCGAAAAGAAATAAAGCCAATTTCCTAACAGTACTATTGTGTTTTGAATCTACGAATTTAGCTTGGCATTCAAATACAATTAGATGTCGAGGCTGTCCACAATTTCTTCAACATGTTGCTTCTGAGAGCTAATTAACCTTCCCTTTCACCCTAATTTTCCAAAATCAAATCCTCCAATCTGCATAACAAACGTAACCTCTTCAAGAATACTTCCTATATTATTCACAACTTCTGAATTCTGAGATTTCTGTAGTGCTCCGGGTCCGTGCTCCGGGTCCGTTAATTAATCCAAAGTATTGGTCCAATATCTTTTTGATTTGAAACTATGGGTTTAATATAGTTAATCCAAAGTATCTAGTAACCCAGCGGCCCCAAGGCTTGTATTTCATAACTTTCCTCCTCAAACTCTTGATGTGGGATGAAATTGAGGCCTTAAATTCACCGCTCCTTTAGAACCTTTGCATCTTGCAAAGCCAAATCACAATTCAAACTATCTATTTAGTCCTGAGATTTTTTTTTCTTATAGTTTTCTAATCTCTTTTGTTAGATCTAAAATTTTTTAAATTTGGTTGATAGATATGGGATTCCTCAGATTTATTTTTTCTAAAGCAGTTGATTTGCAGATCTAGTGGTTAGAGACCTTCACG
Source organism: Gardenia jasminoides (assembly GCA_013103745.1). Classification (NCBI taxonomy): domain Eukaryota; kingdom Viridiplantae; phylum Streptophyta; class Magnoliopsida; order Gentianales; family Rubiaceae; genus Gardenia; species Gardenia jasminoides. The sequence goes on along the minus strand of CM023104.1, from coordinate 2,634,482 downwards.
TATGTTCTTCATGTTAATGTTTTGTATGATGTTTGAATGCGTGGGAATTTTATAATGAAATTTTTTATTAATTTTTCAGATATGCAGTATTTGTTATTCTTCAAAACCTATCATATTTGGGTATATGGCGAATGTGATTTCTGCTATTAGTGTAGACTTTGTTAATGAAATTTTGATGTCTTATTACATTAAAAAAAAATCCACCAGATGAAAACATGATGGAAGAGGACGAATTAATTAAATAGGATCACATGGTCTCCTATGTAGCACATGGAAGCAAAGGATGGAATTTGGGGCCTAATGTTTAGAGACGTAGTGTGGAATTTAGGGTCGATGGAGGAAAAGAAGCAGAGAAGCAGTGAAGTGGACTCTGTACTTTCGTAACTAATAATACAGTTGGAGTTGCATAGGCACTCAACTACGGGGTATGCATAATTGAAAATTTTCCGAATTTCTAACACAATTTGAATTCAATTAGGAAAATCGAGATCAGAAAAATGGAAATCAAAAAGAAAAATCAAAATTTTTTATTTCGATTGCTGTGAATTTGGTTCGAAATCATGGTTAGAATTTTTGAAATTGAAAATTCTGATTTCAAAATCATAATTTGAAATCGACATCCAATTACCCATTTCAATTTCAAATTCGTATATTATATAATATATAAATATATTTATATTTATATAATATATTGTATCATAATATATATATATATCATATTATGTATTATAATATATATTATATGTTTATTATATAACAATATGTTGATTGATTAACCCATTTAATGAATTCGAAAAATTCAGTTGTTAGCTGAATTCCAAATTGAATTCAAAATCAGAAACATTGAATTTGAATTCAAAATAGGTCAAATTTTGTTCCATTTTTTTGAAAATTTTTTATTTCAAAATTCTGAATTATAGATTTCAATTTCAATATACATCCCTATCAACTAGTTAAGGAAAGGTGGAAAGAGAATAGTTAACAAGGACGAAAATGCTTGCACAAATCATTTAATAGTGGCATATGAGATATTAAAATAAACACCTCGTAGGATATGTTTCTAACTTTGGGACGAAATTACAGTGAAATCTATTTTCCTTTATTTGGAAGTTTAAGTGGAGAAAAAGAAAATAAATGGAAGAATGAATTGCCTAAGAAAACTCTCTCCAATAATGGTGAGAAATGGTAAGAAAGTGAAATTCAACTATTTAAAGGCAGTGAATTGTCACATTTGCCCTTCAAATCATGCTCCAAAAATTCTAAAATTCGAGAGCAAATGTGTAAAATAGACACACTGTTAATCTTTTCTTTCCGTTCCTCTTCCATTACTCACAAACAACATAAAAAAGTGTTTTCATCATTTCTCTTCTCTTTTTTTTTTCTTTATAAACCTAAACTTTTTCTTTTTTATTTTTATATTCTAAACACACAAACTAGGCTTTACATACCTTGATGTTCTTGTGTTCCTAACGCAGTCCGTGAGCTCACAAAGAGACATATATGCATGCATATATTCATGCTAGTATTTAAATATATGTCTATGTACCTATATACATGCGTATGCTCAATTTACATGCGTATGTATGCCAATATTTTTAGAGCTTGATACCCTCAAATTTGAATCATATAAAAATTTGGAATAATATGATGATGGCATTTGTGTCATCTATTAAGCCTATTATATTCACAATATTTAGTTAATATATTATTATTGGTACTCATCTAAAATTAGGTGCTGAGTATGTTGTGCTACTTGCGCTAATTACTGTTATTACTTTCTTTATTTAGCACATGTATATCTGATTGCAATAGGATATGAGTAAATATACGAGTCTATTTGCCTATTTGTGTATAATCCTAAAATTTGAACATAAACATAATGACATAACGATGGATTCCTACTCAGCGTATAGAATAACATATTGTCATTTGTTCATGGCATAACTAGCACATATTTGTCACTAATTCTATAAATACATTAAATGATTATTTTAAGTAATTCACCAAATCAAATAAACGCACTTCTTTTGTGACAGCCCCACCTCTCCCAAAGGCGAACCCAGGGGTATCAACGGACTGTCTGCCCAACTCTCGCCAGGACTCATTACAAACCCTCAATCATATTACAGACTTCAAATAATCACACTTCAAGACCTCTAAAATAATAATACAAGCATTTATTCTTATAATCCTTAATTGAGGTCCAACAATATATGATAGTTAACTTACAAAAGTAAATCCTCAATAATGTCTATTAAAATTCTGATAACATCAATTTTAGGTACAATAAACCATTAACTTCACAATTTAATATTAAGCCTATACAAAATTATGAAAATCCTACTCAAGTAACTAGATCCTCGATCTACGTTCCCCACTCCAAAACCTGTTAAGGAAAACAAACTGGGGTGAGCTAACGCTCAGTGGGGCCAAGGAAAGGCAAGCAAACACATAATCAAGCAAGTAGGAAAGCCGGTAAATTCAGATATAAAAGCATGTAAATCAAACAATCACTTGTACTATTGCAACTTTCACCAGGAGACCGTATTCCCAAGGAATCACTACTGAAGGGCTCACATTAAACAAAAGTCTTGGAGCTGGGTTCGGAGAACCCTCTTCGAGCCTCTCTATCTACAAGAATATGCGCAAGCACAAGGTGGCAAGGTTCAAGCGAGGAAAATACACGTAAGCATGTAGGATGACATGGGCTCTGGGAGCCAATTTCCACCAGGTTAAGCGCTGAGTCCATTCCCCATATGTTGACTCTCCACAACTTAGCAAAGGTAAAGTCAGTAGAATCTCCACTTAGTACAACCTCAGTCCAGCTTCACCCTCTCGGGCCCGAAACCAAGCGGTAAGTATAAAGGTAAAGCTACAACGAGCAATACCGAACAAGACCTCTTCAATAGGTCAAGCTCAAAGAACGATTACTAAGATTCACCAAGTTTCTACCGACCAAGCCTTGCCGGGTCCCAAGGATCCCCAATAGGTTTGGCGTCCCATTTATAACTTTTAAGTCGATGGATTATTCTAATCGACATTCGATCCGCCTCCACATGTAACAGGTCATGTACATACAAGTCAAGTAAAAGAGGATGGCGAGCGATAAAAGTACACTCCCCGCCTCAACAGCTTACTTTCAAATAAACATGTCGTAATTCAACAATTCATGCACTTGACACTCACCAAAGTCAAGAGCCTAAAACAAAAAACGCTAAGATCAATCGAAGGTTCTTCAGGATCTTCTCGATCACCTGAGACAAGTACGAATATAAATTACTTAATTATACAACCAAGGTTTAGTAGCTTTCTCACTACCCTTATTTAAAAGCTAACATTTTCAAGTCATGGGAAATGATCAAGTACTTTAATTCAAATCACTAGGGTAATATTTGATAAATGTCTCTAAAATGTCTCAATTAGACTCAAGTCAAGTTCAAGATTCTCCGATTTGAGAATCAAGTGAAATACCAAGTTGGCACGAAAATCAAGAAAGAGGGTTGACCATTTTCATGTCAAAGTTACCAAGTTTTACGCCCTAAAAATAATTAAAAGAGAATGGAAATAAGTTTTCCTAGTTTTACCAAATTTATTTCAAAAAGTGGAAAGCTCGAAAATTTCCTAGTTTGAGTTGAAATCTTTGAAAAATCATAACTTGAGTTATACAAATCAAAATTTCACGAATTTGGTGCCGTTGGAAACCTCTTTTAAAGTTATAAAACTTTGTAGAAGGTACCCAGTTAAAATTACAGGGCTTAAAACTGAGATTTTCGTTCAACAAAGCTTCAAGATCGAGACGAGACACATCAGGCTGGCCATCCAGGCTGCTTTGAAAATTCACCATAAATTACAGAAAATTATTTAGTCTCTAAAATTCATACACAATATATTAATACATAAGGAGTTTCAACAATGACGGAACTCAATTCCGACACTCGAGCATGAAGTTATAACAGTTCAAACGGAGGGGGTTTAAAATTCTGAAATTCTGTTTTCCAGTTTTGCAGGGTAGATTTCAAGGCTTCATTTGAATGACGAATTCTTGGTCAAAACTCACCAAATTTGGTACACTAATACTTCCATATTAGGATAGGTTCATACCAAAATTCAACCAAAAATTCAAATGGGAAGGCAGTTTTCTATGCGCCTAAAGTGGACTGGTTCGCATATGATCAATCCTGCAAATTCCACTTCCTTTTCTCATCACTACCTTTAATACATCTAAACCACTTCCGATTGACCCCAAATTCGAACCTAAACTAGTATTGAACTTCCTAAGCCTAAGGTTGGTCAAAAAGGATAGAAGTTTATATCAACTTTTAGCATTCAACAGTCCAAGAATTTCGGACAGCATATATCCTCAAATTTCCAGATTTTGCCTCCAACTTGACAACCATTATTGCAACAACTCTTGTAGGACTTTTGTGGGGGACAAATAACAACTTAACAATCAACATTTAAACATCAAATTCAGTCCTTAATCTAGACAAAATACAGACATGAAATTTTAAAAGAAAAATAGCAAAATCAACCCCCATTTTGCACTTCTTCCTCTCGGTTCTTCCTTGAGGTTTCCCACTAACTTTCAACTAACCATTTCCCATATAATCACACACAATGCATCATTATCATGCTAGGAATTACATTCTCATGCTTGTGGGAGTCCAAGAGCCCACTTTTTCCTCATAATCATCAAATTACAAAATAATAAAGCTTATAACTCAATCCACATAATCAACATCAATCAAGGTTCTAAGAACCTATCAACCACCCAAGCCTAATATCATGCTTAAAATTGTAATCAATAGACAAAGATGGAAGATTTAGCAATTTACCTCTTCTAAGAAGTTGACAATTTTCCTCCAAGATTGCTAGCCTCAAACCTCCAAGAGCTCCTCTTCAATGCTCCTCACCGTAATCCCAAGCTTAGGCCAAGATTAATTGGAAGTTTGTAGGTGATTTTAGAGAGGATTTGGAAGAAGAAATTGATGAAAACTCAAGGGAAGAGAAGGAGAGGGAGTTCGGCCATGGAGAGAAGGAGAAGAGGGGTGTTTTTGTTTGATTTTTGAGTGAATTAAATGAAGAAAGAAAGACAAGACATAAAGCTTGTCTTTTAAGCCCCAAAGTCAAACATGGAATAGTAATCCCTTGGCTAATAATTGTGGAGGGAAAATAATTATCCCACTGTAGACACCAAATTTTTGACTATTTCTTTTGTTTTCCTATGTTTTTATCTGTTAATGTTTAGTTATTTATCTTTGATTTTTTTTAACATATTTTTCTCATTTTTGTAGGTTTTTCTTAAAAAAAAAAAAAAAAAAAGTCAAAGTCATAAACGCTGGACCGATTCTGCGGGTAAGTCCAGTAACTAGTCCACTAATCGGCGAAAAAAAATGACGCTGAGTTTTCCGTAGGCTTGGATCATCCTTTTCCAAACCGTATTTTCGATGCTTGAACGATAAGAAACCTATTTAAACATTCCCCAACTCACCCCTAAACCCTAACAACTGATCTAACGTTCAAGATTAGCTCACCTCATCCCAAGAACATCAAAACCTTTGGTTCTAGGTTTGGGTGGCTATAAATAGCCTAGATTAGGGTTTAACAAGTAGGAGGAAAATCTGAGAGAAAAGAGAGAAGAGGGAGGCTGAGAGAAAAGGAAAAAGCAGAGAAAAACGATCAAAAATCAAAGTAAAAAGGAGAAAAAGAGAGAAAAGAAAGAACTAGGGTTTCTTTTTTTGTGAAGATTTTCTGGAATTTTGGGGATTTATTTTCGCTCTTCTCAAGCTTCGAATCGGTAGTCTTCCTATACTCTATCTATCGTTTTTTCCGATGAATCTTGTCGAAAATGTGACCTTTTGGTGGAACCAAGGTCTTGACTATGTTTTGATGTTTTATGATAGTTGATGATGTTTGTTTGTTGTTATATGAGCATGTTAATGTTTATATAGCCTTGGTAGGGCTAGTAGATTGGTTTTACGCTTTAAAATTAGATGTTTGATGCTTACGTGATGATCTTTGTTGTGGATTCCCGAGAAATTTCGGAAAAATGTTCTTCACGCTTTGAAGATGTGAAGAAAGCGCGGACCACTTACACGGATTAGTTCGCGTAATGGTCCGCGTTTCCTCTTGAATGTTTGAAGTTGTGAAGAAACGCGGACCTCTGCGTGGACTAATTGGCGTAACGATCAGCTTTCGGTTGAATATTTGAAGATGTGAAGAAACGCTGGTTGTTACGCAGGCCACCGTAACTGTCCCCCGTTTCTACCACAGCGGTTCTTCCCTTGCCTATTTGATGATGTCGATGCTTAAGATTTGGCCTTCTTGATTTTATCTTGTTTTGACATGATTTGAATGCTGATATTTAATGCTTTAAATAGATCCTTTGCTCTCGAGGATTTTGTTTGTGATATTGTTCGAAAAAGCGGAAGCAATCTTTCCGATATTTTGAAGATGGGAAGAAACGCGGCTGGTTACGCTGGCTGAGTCCGCTTCCGGTCCAAGCGTTTCCTCTGAATCTTTGATTTTTGCACTGCGCTGACTTGTTGTTATGCTGGTTGAGTCCGCTTCCGGTCAGCGTTTCTCTCGTCTTTAATTTTACTGTAACGCTGACTGTTGTGTTCTTGTAGCTCTTACTTCAGTCCGCGAACCTATTTTTTTGTATTCTCTTTGATATTTCGTGCTCTTTTGTTCCAATCTTACTCTACTTCCTATGTATTATGTTTGCTTGCAGAATCTGTTTAGATACCCTTTCTTTGAATTTTTGATTGGTTTTTCCTTTAAATTGGTACCTTGATCCCTTTGTTGACATTGAGTCTTAGATAATCATTCCATCATTTAAGGATTCAATTAAGGCCTCACATCAAGGGATGGTAACTTCTTTCCCCTATTATGTGCTTATTATGTGTTTTGCATGATTTTGCATGTTTTAAATTAAGTTTTCCTTTGCTTTTATTCATGTCTAGTCTTTATTTATGTTATTTAATTTTTGAGTAAATCATTTGGAGGCCTTGGATGCCAAGTTGTAATAGATAGGTTTAATTTGGCAAAAAGTGTATTTATTCTAGAAGATGTAATAGTTAGATTATTATTTCAAATTTTTCCCTTAGAATGTATTTAGGTTCCCCCCAATGTAATAATTAGGTTTTATATGCTTATTTTGCATGCTTGCATGATTATGTGTTTATTTGCTTTCCTAGGGTCTTGCATCTAGATATTATGCCTATGTGTTATGTGTTTATGTGTTTTATGTGTTTACTTGCTTTATTATCATGTCTACATGTTTATTGTGTAAATATATTGACGTCACCACACTAGTCCAACGCTTAGTTGTGGCCTTCCCTTCGATTTCTCACTAATCCAATGTTAGTGAGAATTTGACGAGGGCTAGTCCAATGCTAGACCCTAAACGCGCCTTTCATGCATTAGATACAAATTTCACACACTTTTCACTTTTAGAGTTTCTTTCCCATTTTGCATGTCACTATTATCCCATCCCGTATGTGAAACATCTCATTTAGTTTTCTTTTATTAGATTAGTGCATTTAAGGCATTACCCTTTGAATTAGGGAAAGAAGCGAGTATGGCTTCCCTAGCCTTAGCACGCTTTATTTCCCTATGAAAGGAAGAATTAAAGTCATGAATTTAGTCCCACCGTTATGTTGCATTATCCCTCTTAGGACATACATGTGCATTATTTTAAAAGCTATCAAACCATTCTTTAAAATCAACTTTCTTCTTCATGTTTTAGCAATTCAAAGTCAAAAGTCACTTTTCTTAAAATTGCACCTTTTGAAAATTCAAGTTCTCTTTGCATTTAAAATTGATCTTTTCAAAAATCCAATTTCTCTCTCTGATACTTTATAAAAATTGCATTTTGAAAACCCCATCTTTCCGTTCATTCGAGTCTCATCACTTGCATTTTTTTTGTGACCTCCTCAAGGGATCAAAGTTGGATGACACAACTAATGTGATCAATTCCAATCACACCTCAAGGAGACATTTGCCCCTCTCGATCCTACATTAGGTCTAGGTTTCGCATCCATATAGACAACATCCAAATGTGATAAATTTGAAGTTAGAAATTAGGAAATTTTCAACTAAATCTTGCAACTAGCTTTGGCTAGGTTAGAAGGGTGCCTTAGAGACGAGTAATATCGAATCTTTGCCTTCCCTTCTTTCAACCGTGACCCCCGAACCTTTTTCTCTAGTTTTTCAAAGACCTGGAGTCGTCTAAAAAGGGTTTTCTTTGTTTATTTTAATTAAAATCTTTTGGGTGACTTGGTACACCTAAACTCCATACCAAGTGGCGACTCCAAATTTTTTTCTAAAAAACCCTTTTCTAGACTTTTGTTTTGGGTCCAAACCGTCGCATTTTTATAGTCCCATGACCCCTTTCCCTTTTTCAAAAATCAAATCTTTTCCCTCTTTTTCCATACCATCAAAAAATGGGTAGCGTTGACATTAATCCAACTGGGATTTTCCTAAGAGGGTCCGGCACTTGATTTAGTTGATTATTTCCTTTTCTAACTTTCTTATATATCACATTTGGATGTTTTAGGTTGCATTCTTTTCTTTTCTCTTTTAGGGTTTTCCGTTACAATCACTCCTTACACATCGTACATGATGAATGAATTATTGTTTATTTATTTACTTGTACCACCGCGCCTTGCATTTGTGGGTATGCATCTACCCTAGAGCCTCAAAATGTTTGATGTTTGAATCCTCCTCTCAAAGGGAATCACTTTCACAATGCATATGTATTTTACTTTGACCCTACTTTTTTTACTTTTAGTGGCTTGTCACGCCACTCTTCCCTATTAGGATTAGGATCGATCCACTTGGACATGTGGCCGTGGCGCGGCGTAGCAATGTCTAGGGGATTACTCGAACCACCGACTTGAGGCATTTGGATTGATGACCTTTGCCTTTTGGTGCAAGGTTTGGGAGCCTTGTAACCTTTATCGAAGTCTAGATGCATTAGTGAGCTCAACCTCATGCATCCATGTTAGAATTGCCTAGGGAGAGTCTACCTTACCCTATTAAGGATCACTAGACACGAGAGGAGGGATTCCACCCCTCTTTATTTTTTGTGCAATTTGTTGCTCCAACGTGTTATGTGATATCTGTTGATTAAACTAACTTTTTGTTGTCTTCCCTTTTCTTGCATTTCACAAACTATAGAAAATAAGAGTCTTGGCTCTTTTAGGACAAGTCATCCTTCTAGATAGGCTATTGCACGCGTTTAAATTTATATTTTGCATTTAATTGTAATTGCATATCATTTTAGGCTTACCGAAAGTTCAAATGGGGCTCCCTATAGGCCATGTTTCATTTTGCACCCTTACTTGCTTTAATAAAATGGCATCATGCATAAACCATAGAGGGAATGCCGCATAGGGAATCCCATGTTAGGAATAAAACTACCCTTGTGTCTCGGATATATGATCCAATGAGATTTGCATGTTTATGTTTTCAGTAACATCCAAAGGGGTAGCGCACAAGGTAAGGTAGGGTCCGATCCTTCTATGATGGCACCAAAGATATGGAGTGACCTTCGTATGCTAGAATATAAACCTCTAGTAATCATTTTTTGGCCATTTTATCAAAATTGGTAAAATCCCATGCATAAGGACACTAAATCGAAAAATTCACAAATAATTTCTCATTGTTGAGATAATGATTTTATTAAGGCCAAATCTTGATTTTAGAGGGCTTATGGGCTAGTGTGTTGTAAATAACATGGAGATGTGGAGTTACAAAATAAACAATAAACCCAGTCGACTTTTGAGTAAACCATCAATCTCGTCCAATCTATTTGAGCTAGATCCATATTGACCTCAAGAATAATCCTTTTCATGTCAAATTAACCTTTAACCTCTCTTCACATATCAATTAAAGTAATGAATGCATTCAACCTTCGTCCTCATAATGTGCCCAAACAGTGCATATTCTTTTGGTCAATCCTTCAGTTTGTTTTTACTTACCAATCGCATATCAACGGAGTGATCGGACCCATCAGGTATTGTATGGTGCATACCCCGGAGGATTGCATTTTTCATACTAGGCCTACCCTTGGCATAAAAGGGCCCCCCTCTAGGACATGCATCCGAATTATGTAAGCAATTACTAACTTCGTTCTTTTTCCTTTTTTTTAAATAAATCTCTGCAGCTCCCCTTTGAAAATAAGCGTCTAAAGTGTGTTTCTTTTCCCATTCAGGTACTTTTAAAAATAGCTTCCGCGAAGCCCATCGTTACCGTTCTAAAAGCAAAATCTCAAAGCAGCCGGTAGCATGAGTTCGCACTGAAGGCTCGGATAGGAATGCTTTGGTCACTTCGCCGGATTTTGCTGCCTTGGGAGCTCAGTTAAGTGAAGTACTAGGAAGGTTTAATGAGATGAGTGCCGAGATGGCGCAAGTGTAATTGATCGCTTGGTGTGGTAGTGGAGGTGGTACCTCGAATGATCATGAACACTTTGTTAGCATTCCTCCGACAAGTAATCCACCCTTTTCGACCAATATTCAAACCACCCTTGTTCCACCTATTTCTAACCATCATGAGATTGCTTTCTCTACCACAACACCTTTTCCATACACTCACCCTATGTCTTGTCGAGCCCAACTAAAAGGCAAACCCTCACACTCAACCCAGATCACCTTAAACATACCTCCCAGTCATACCAAGCCTCACCTTCATACCACGGAGCCCTTTGTATGGGACATTGCCTCCCAAGGAAAGCCAGAGATAGAGGAGCCTGTCATGCCAGTCGACAAAAATCTGATGAAGAGATTGGACAGGTTCGAGGAGTTTATAAAGAAGAACCAAGGTGCTGAACCACACGGTGGATTGGATTACGATGATCTGTGCCTATTTCCTGACGTTCAGCTACCTATGGGTTTCAAAACCCCCAAGTTCAGCAAGTATGATGGTATCGGGAATCCTAAGACGCACCTTAAAATGTTTGCCAACAAACTTGGTAAACCGATGGATGATGAGAACTTGCCTATCGCGCATTCCCAGAGAGCCTAGAAGGAGATACTTTGGATTGGTAATTCGAACACTGAAATCTCAAGAAATCAAAACTTGGTTGGATTTGTCAACACTTTTGTGAAGCAAGATGAATTCAATTGTGAGTTGGGCAGACACGAACAACATTGGAAGGAATCAAGAGACCCTCGAAGATCACAAGTCATATGCCAAGCGATGGAGAAAGTTGTGCTAAAGTTGAGCCTCCATGTGACGTAAGAGAGATTGTTGTACTTTCATCAAAGCACATGACCCGCCTTATTTTGAAGAGATTTTCAATGGTGGGAGTTCTTTTGCTACAATTGTCAATAAGCTGGAGGAGTATGATGAGTTTGTGAAAATCGGAAAATTGTCAATGTGACCCGCCGAAACAGACAATTGGAAACATTGCAAGGGCAAAATGGCAGTGGGAGGAAGCTCCCGTTTAGAAAGAATGAAGGAGAAGCCACTTTTGTGTGGGATCAGAGTCCACCTTTCAGGCCCAGAGTTCGGAGCCACCCCACCAATCCAAATTCATACTTACCTATCCCTACCATCACTCATTTTATCACATTGCCGCCCAGGCATACCTTTCGCTCCCGCCCTCTATTCATTTGGACCCCAACCTTTGTTTTCAACTTCCCAACCTATCTCCCCCCGTCAAAACTATGCTCCTAGACCGCTTCCACAAAATCCTGCTCAAAATTCTTCCGCCTAATGAAATGCAAAATCAGAAAACCTTCGAACTTTCACCGATCCGCACCTGATTGACCAGTGTATGGCGGTTGAAGGCGGGAAAATTGGTACTGTCCCTCCCCAAACTGTATCCCCGAGGACCCCCTGCTGGGTATGATCCCCATGCCATCTGCGCTTATCATTCTGGAAGCCCGGGTCATCCGACGATTAATTGTTGGGCCTTGAAGCATAGAATTCAAGACATGGTGGATGCCGGGGATATAGTTCTGAAAAGAAAGAATGAGCAAGGGCCGAACGTCAATAGAAACCCTTTCCTAACATAAAAACGCGTCGTTGGAATGATCGGTGTGGAAGAGGAAATTGTTGACCATGCTCAGTTCATTAAGGAAGAAGAGGTGATAGTGGTGGATCATTCAAGGAAAGGTCTGATGATGATATAGAAACGGGGTTATCTCAGCTGTTTGGCGGAGCCATCTTTAACACCGGTCTTGCAGAGAATGTGGAAGTTTCCTTTGAAGGCCATACAAAATTGGCTATCGATTGTGCTGCTTGGAAAGGTTTTGAAATTTGAGGGGTTGTCCTTAAAAATGAATCATGCTTTGATGTCAATCACTTTCTTCAAAACAATGCACTTGTTATTTCACCTTTTGCTTGTTTAAAATCATGCCTTTAATTATGCTTCCATGATATTATCTGTTATCTTGCTCTTTGCCAAATGAAATGAAATTTCTCCTTTTGTCCTTCAGTTATGGTCCACTCATTTTATTTTTGCACATATTTTTATTTTGCTCTTGGATGATCATGAATAAAAACCTTTGACCCTTGGACGTCATCATTTTGGAATTTGATGGACGAAAGTTCTGATATCTCATGAACTTGGATATCATCATTTGCAAGATGATCGAAACACACCGAAATTGGCATGAGAAACTACCCTTTTGGCATGGAGAATTGCAATCGATCTCTCTTGGGGCAACCCCTTACTCTCTCTCATGTATGGGATGAAGCGGTATTACCAGCTGAAGTTGAAACCCCATCTTTGCGTATTCTAATGGAAGCTCAGTTGGAAGAGGCTGAATGGACTAAGCAACGTCACGAGCAACTGTCTTTGATCGATGAAAGAAGGTTGAATGCCATCCATGTCATGGGCAATGTTACCAAGGCCAGAGGATGGCTCTCGCTTATAACAAAAAGTTAGATCTCGCAGGTTCGAAGTGGGGGACAAGGTTTTGAAACGAATCCTTCCGGATACAAGAAGAGGCTAAAGGGAAATTAGCTCCGGCCGGCAAGGGCCGTTCATTCAAAAGGTGCTACCTGGAGGAGCGTTGGTTCTCATGGAGATGGATGGACAGATTTTTCCTCAACCAATCAATTCAGACATGTGTAAAAGATTTTTCATATGATTGAGCAAAGTTTTCTTTAGAAATTGCAAAAGGTGGTCTCAATGCAGCCGACATTCTTCCTTTCATTTAAACACTTCAAAACCCCCAATTTTCCCATTTGAGCCTATAAAAGAACGGTTAATCATTTAGCAAAGCCCTCTGAGAATCACAAACCCCACACTCGGGCAAATTTTTTATGATTTGAAAAAAAAAAAAAAAAAAAAAACCTAGTTTAAACCCTCGCCTCTACACCACACTCAAACCCTTGCAAAAAGCCTAGTGTTATAGGCCCCCACCTTTTGCAAAAAATTTCTGAAGAGAACTTTCTCAATCAAAAGGCAAATGATGCAATACATTCTATCTGAATTTTTGTCAGAAAGGATTGTCTCACTGATGCCACCATTTTAACAAACATGTTTAAATTGATGAAATTGGGGTTTAAGTCTGTCCATTTCAGTCAACTTCAAGTGCAAATCTGAAAGGGTACTAAGGCAAGTTTTGAAAGCAACGATTAAGAAAGGAAAAGTTCATGGGACAAGGGAGGCCGGTGATTACGTCTATCATGGGTTTACCCATATCAATAACTCCGCAGTGGTAAATTCCAAGGAGATGATATCCAAAAGGTCAAGTGCGGCTTTTTTGTGTTAAATAATTTTCCTAGCATTTGGCTTTTATTGATTTAAAAATGTCATGTTTATCATTCATTCTATGGTCATGATGTCATTTTAAAGTAAAATTGTTTCTTTGCACAACTTTTGCACATATTTTCATCAAAGGGCATTTTCATCAAGGACAATCCTCTTGATTACCATGAAGGTATGGGTGGTTTGGATTGGCAAGCGAACCGACGTAACATATCAAGACCGGTCGAACAAAGGGATTCAGTTGACACCGATCATCACGGCGTCCAAGAACTCATGTTTACGGTTGCTTCGAGATAAAGGGTCAAACGGTGGCGCGCGTTATTATTGCTTTTCACCATTTCTTTTCTTTTGCGAGCGAGGGACAAGTGGCCGTCGGTCAAGTCAAGAGACCAACCTCATTTTGAGTCATGTCTAGACTGTATGATTAAATCATTTTGAAGATTGATTAATTGCAAAATTGAGGAAGGACAAGTGCTTTTTGGAAAATTTGGAAACGGGTTTCATACATACGCTACTAGGTGTTATAACCACGTTCTTTTCAAATTCTTTCTTCTGACAAACGTGGCATGCCTCGATGTTCCTTGAGCAACCTGTCCTAGATGCCCGTGACGTGGGTGGGTTGAGGGGACGATGGATCCCCACGATTTGCGGTTTATTCTATTCTTACTTTATTTCTCTTTTTTGTGTTTGATCTTGTGTTCTGTTTTTTTTAGACATAGGTTTAACTGTTAGAAATACTTTTGATTCATTTGCATTTGCATGAATGTGTATATTTGTTTAATTTTGGCTCTTATGTGCTTCTTATTTATGTTAAAAAAAAAAACATTGTCCAAATTGCACATTTGCCTCACAAATTGATTTGTTCTTCAAAATTTGATTCAAAAAGGGTGCAAATGTCCAATCGTTTGGTTGCAATTGCTTTCATCCTTCGAAAATAAAGCCGTGTGATGCGTGTAAAAATCCTTTTTCCATCTTACTGAAATAATTGTTATGTGATTAAGACATTGGCATTTTAGAAAGTATGTTTTGTAAAATAGGGAAAATTATGCCTCGCTTGTTGGCTATTAAATGAGATTTCTTCTTTTATTGGATTTTACAAGAAAATGATTGATATTGTTGGCAAATGATCCTTTTCAATTGAAAAAAAAAAAGAAAAAAGAAAGAAAGAAAGAAAGAAAAACAAGAAAAAGCAGCAAAGTGGGAACCAAAATTCTACTCCAATGATTCTAGTACTAAGTAACCGGAGGTTTAGCATCTACAAATGTTAACTTTCGCGTAAAACGGTGCTTGAATTATGAGTATGCAAAGCAGTTCGAACAAGTAAAATGTTGAGTAACCGGGGATCTTCACCTAAAAGTGTTGATTTCGCGTCAAAAAAAAGACATCTTTACTATTTGAACAAGAAGGCATATGTCGAGTAACCGAGTCTTCACCTAAAGTGTTGATTTTCGCGTCAAAAGACATTTTGCAATTTGAATAAGAGGATGTGTTTCAAATCCTTATCGGTAAAATCGAGAAAATATGGAAAAGGCAAGCTTGAATTGACTATATGAGTCGTTTGATTGCAAAATTTGGTGAAAGTGAGAAATCAAGTTTGAATTGTTAAAATTGAGGTATAATTGTCTTTCTTTTACTTGACATTATGAGTATTTGATGCAAATTGAATAATTGCATAATAATGTTTTGCCTAGTTTATGAGGATTTGGATTTCCAGGATCACATGGTTTATTTCAATCCCCATAACTTGCTTTTGATGAATATTCCCTATTACTTGAGAACAAGCAATGCTTCATAAGCATAAGTATCTCATGAATGTGTTTTATTGCATGATTCTGATACATTTTAGTCATTCTAATGGTCAACCCATTGATCACAAGAGTTTTTACACTTTATGAAAAAAGGAAAGGAAAAGAAAGAAAGAGAGGAATTGAATTCCATGGACTAATTGGTTAATATTTCATGACTCTGCACGTTTAACGATTCGATTGACACTTGGGGCAAGGGCAATTTTGTTTTGAGAGAAGTGCTCTCCAATTTTGATAATGCATTCAAAATTAATTTTGCCGTAAAAGATTTGCGTGATCAAGAACGATGGCAACATATGTGGATTTGTTCCAACCCCGGAGAAGAAAGGTTACACTCTTCAAAATTTTTAATTTTACAATTCTTGAAAAGAAAAAAAAAGAAAAAGAAAAAGACGCCATTGTTCTATCAATCACTTACTTTTCAAGTCAAGAAAATCAAAAATCAAATTGCACCATTTCAAAGTACATCATTACTTGCATTCCGCTACATCTTGTTTGAACAACTTGTGTTTTATTTTTCAAAGTCCGCAATCCAGATTTATGTTTTCATCTAGTCATTCAGGCTTGGGTCCAATCCCACCTAATAGTTTTAGTCATTCGTGCTCGGGTCCAATCCCACCAATAGTATGTTTAGTCATTGGTCTCCTAGTCCAATCCCTCAATAGTTTTTTTTAGTCATTCGTGCTCGTCCAATCCCAATCAATAGGGATGTTTAATCATTCGTGCTTGGGTCCAATCCCACCGATAGATATTTAGATTTTCCCATCTAGTCATTCAAGCTTGGTCCAATCCCACCGAATAGTCTAAATTTGGAAAGAATTACCCTGCCACATCTCACGCCAGCACCCCTCTTCTATCCCCCCTGCCACTTTAATTATATCGCTGTCTCACCCCACCCTCAAAAGACCCTTCCTCATCCTCCCACTCACTCATCCTCCTCCGCCCAGCACTTGCTATCCCTTCTTCAATTTAAATTTCATATTAGGTTCTCACCACAGACCCTCTTCCTTTCTTCAAATTTAAATTTCACTGGTTCTCACCTTGCACCCTTTCTATCCCATTCTTCAATTCAATGATAAGCTTATGTTGGTGAGTCTCAGCCCACACTCCCGATCCCTCTTCTTCACCTTTAGTCTCTGTTGGAGTCTCGACTCCGTCCTCTTCACCTTCTTCAATTAAATTCATTTGGTGAGTCTCAGCCCAACCCTCTATCTCCCTGTTCTTCACCTGAATTTCCTCACCCCAGACCCCTTCTACTCCTATGGTCGTTTTCCAGACCATTCTCACCTCCGTTTTCAATTTAATTTCACGTTGTCTCACGGTGATCTCCTGTTTCAATTTCCATTGTGAAGTCTCTCCTCTCACCCCTTCTATCTCCCCTTTTGATATTTAAATTTCATAGGAGTCTCAAATCTCACGGCACCTTCTATCTCCCGTTCTTCACCTTAAATTTCTCACGGGCGAGTCTCAGCCTCCGTAGGCACCTCTTCTATCTCCGTTTCTTCAAATTTAAATTTCTCACAGCGACCTCCGCAACACCCTTCTATCTCCGTTTTGATATTTAATTTACAAGTTGGAGTCTCCCACTGGCACCCTTCTATCTCCCGTTTCTCAAAAGTTTACAAGATTGTGAGATTCATTTCATTATAGTTCATTTGCTTTGAACCACGTTGACTCCATTCTCATGTCAGATATTTAGGCAACTCTACACAGTTCGGGTCACATTATGCTTGTTTAGTTTGAAAATTTGACAATCTAATATTCTTACAATGGTTCGGTACAACCAAAAACTTAGGTATTTATAATTTGGTGTCACGCCTTTGTCTAGAATTTCTTCAAACTGACAAAGAGGGCAAGTCGTAGACACCAAATTTTGACTATTTCGTTTTCTATGTTTTATCTATTAATATTTAGTTATTTATCTTTGATTTTTTTAACATATTTTTCTCATTTTGTAGGTTTTTCTAAAGTCGAAGTCATAAACGCCACCGCATGGTAAGTCCGCTGTGAACTAGTCCTTAACCATCGAAGCGAAAAAAAAAAATGACGCTGATTTTTCCGTAAGCTTGATCATCCTTTCCAAATTTTCGATGCTTGAACGATAAGAAACCTATTTAAACATTCCCCAACTCACCCCTAAACCCTAACAACTCATCTAACGTGCCAGATTAGCTCACCTCATCCCAAGAACATCAAAACCTTTGGTTCTAGGTTTGGGTGGCTATAAATAGCCTAGATTAGGGTTTAACAAGTAGAGGAAAATCTGAGAGAAAAGAGAGAAGAGAGAGGCTGAGAGAAAGGAAAGAGAAAACCAACGAAAAAATCAAAGTAAAAGGAGAAAAGAGAAAAGAAAGAACTAGGGTTTCTTTTTTGTGAAGATTTTCTGAATTTTGGGATTTATTTCGCTTCTTCTCAAGCTTCCTCAATCGTGTCTCTCCATACCTATCTATCGCTTTTCCTGGTCAATCTTGTTTAAAATGTGACCTTTGGTGGAACCAAGGTCTTGACTATGTTTTGATGTTTTATGATAGTTGATGATGTTTGTTTGTTGTTATATGAGCTACGTTTATATATAGCCTTGGTAGGCTAGTAGATTGGTTTTACGCTTAAAATTAGATGTTTGATGCTTCTGATGATGTCAAGTGATTCCCCGAGAAATTCTGGAAAAATGTTCTTCACGTTTTGAAGATGTGAAGAAAGCGACCACACTTATGATTAGTTCGCGTAATGGTCAGCTTTCCTTGAATGTTTGAAGTTGTGAAGAAACGCGGACCTCTGCATGGACTACCTGCAGAACGATCCAAGCGTTCGTTGAATATTTGAAGATGTGAAGAAACTGGTCGCAGTTACAGCGGGCAGTCCGCCGAATGGCCCCCGCTTCTACCGGCAGGCTTTTCCCTTCCCTTTGCCTATTTGATGATTCGATGCTTAAGATTTGGCCTTCTTCGATTTTATCTTGTTTTGACATGATTTGAATGCTGATATTTAATGCTTTAAATAGATCCTTTGCCTCGAGGATTTTGTTTTGTGATATTGTTCGAAAACCGGAAGCAATCTTCGATATTTTGAAGATGGAAGAAAAGTTACGGACAGTCCGTTCGGTCCGCGCTTCCTTCAGATCTTTGATTTTTGCCGTAACGCTGGATGCCTGTTGAGTCCGCGTTCCGGTCCGAGTTTCCTCTCGGTCTTTAATTTTGCTCAACGCTGATCGGTTGCTTGTCCCGCATTCACGAATCCTCTCTTTTTTTGTATTCTGATATTTCGCTCTTTTGTTCCGAATCTTACTCTACTCCTATTATCTGCTTGCTTGAGAATCTGCTTAGATACCTTTCTTTGAATTTTGATTGGTTTTCCTTTAAATTGGTACCTTGATCCCTTTTGTTGACATTGAGTCTTAGATAATCATTCCCATCATTTAAGGATTCACTAAGGCCTCACATCAAGGGATGGTAACTTCTTTCCCCTATTATGTGCTTATTATGTGTTTTGCATGATTTTGCATGTTTTGAATTAAGTTTTCCTTTGCTTTTACTCATGTCTAGTCTTTATTTATGTTATTTAATTTTTGAGTAAATCATTTGGAGGCCTTGGATGCCAAGTTGTAATAGATAGGTTTAATTTGGCAAAAGTGTATTTATTCTAGAAGATGTAATAGTTAGATTATTATTTCAATTTTCCTTAGAATGTATTTAGGTTCCCCAATGTAATAATTAGGTTTTATATTTTATTTTGCATGTTGCATGATTATGTGTTTATTTGCTTTCCTAGGGTCTTGCATCTAGATATTATGCCTATGTGTTATGTGTTTATGTGTTTTATGTGTTTACTTGCTTTATTATCATGTCTACATGTTTATTGTGTAAATATATTGATCGCCACCACACTAGTCCAACGCTAGTTGTGGCTCTCCTCTTCGATTTCTCACTAATCCAATGTTAGTGAGAACCCTTTGACGCTAGGGCTAGTCAATGCTAGACCCTTAAACGCCTTTCATGCATTAGATACAAATTTCACACACTTTTCACTTTTAGAGTTTCTTTCCCATTTTGCATGTCACTATTATCCCATCCCTGTATGTGGAAACATCTCATTTAGTTTTCTTTTGTTAGATTAGTGCATTTAAGGCATTACCCTTGAAATAGGGAAAAGAGTGTAGTATGGCTTCCTAGCCTTAGCACGCTTTTATTTCCTTCTATGAAAAGGAAGAATTAAAGTCACGAATTTAGTCCCCCGCACCCATTATGTTGCATTATCCCTCTTTAGGACATACATGTGCATTATTTTAAAAGCTATCAAAACCATTCTTTAAAAAGGGCAAGTTTCTTTCTTCATATTTTAGCAATTCAAAAATCAAAAAAGTCACTTTTCTTAAAATTGCACCTTTTGAAAATCCAAGTTCTCATTGCATTTAAAATTGATCTTTTCAAAAATCTGATTTCTCTTCTCTTGATACTTTATAAAAATTGCATTTTGAAAACCCCATCTTTCCGTTCATTCGAGTCTCATCACTTGCATTTTTTTTGTGACCTCCTCAAGGGATCAAAGTTGGATGACACAACTAATGTGATCAATTCCAATCACACCTCAAGGAGACATTTGCCCCTCTCGATCCTACATTAGGTCTAGGTTTCGCATCCATATAGACAACATCCAAATGTGATAAATTTGAAGTTAGAAATTAGGAAATTTTCAACTAAATCTTGCAACTAGCTTTTATTAGGTTAGAAGGGTGCCTTAGAGACAGGTAATATCATCTTGCCTTCCCTTCTTTCAAATGACCCCAACCTTTTCTCTAGTTTTCAAAGACTGGAGTCGCCTAAAAGGGTTTTCTTTGTTTATTTTAATTAAAATCTTTTGGGTGACTTGGGCACCTAAACTCCATACCAAGTGGCGACTCCAAATTTTTTTTCTAAAAAACCCTTTTCTAGACTTTTGTTTTGGGTCCAAACCGTCGCATTTTTATAGTCCCATGACCCCTTTCCCTTTTTCAAAAATCAAATCTTTTCCCTCTTTTTCCATACCATCAAAAAAATGGGGCGCGACACCCACTTAGCTAAGGATTAAAGGATTAATCTTGATTAGGAGGGAGGAATGAAATGGAATAACATGGAAGGGAATTAGGGTGAATTAAGTGGAGGAAATAATGGCTAAACAAAATTCTAATTTCAAGGAGGTTAATTCAGCTTACACTAAGGTTTCACAACCCTAATCATGTTCGCCCTTATTAACTCACTTCTAGTCCCTTAATTGTATTTTTAGCTTACGAGTGATCATTCTTACACTCCATCGCTACGTCACTCACTGCCCGAATTTTCACCTCGAAAAACGTGTTTTTCTCATTTTCTGTCTAATCGATATAAAAGGACAAATTTTAAATACTAAATGAATTATTGATAAACTACAAGAAATTAAGGGTGAAATAAAGTCAATTCACCTCAAGACGAAATAAATTAAATTAATAAATAAATGAATGAATAAATTGAATTTTCATCTAAATTTTCTGAAAAATTAGTTTAAATATAATTTTAAAATAATTGAACGAATTAATAATAATAATAGCATTATTTAAAATAATAAGTTGTAATAATATAAAAATAAATTTTTGAGCCCTCACACCTTTTAGGTCAATCGTTTAGTTACTATTTCTTTTTGTTAATTGAGCATATTTTTTATAGCAACAAATCATACACTTAAATCAAAGTAAAATAGTTGAATTCACTCAGACTTAAAAAAAAATCAAAGTAAAACAACGAAGTCAAAGTAAAGAAAGGATAATGCAATTGGTATTTTTGTACTCTAATTTCAATTGTAGATATTGGACTTTATGTCAAATAAATAAATAAAGAATCATTTTGATTCAAAACTTGAACCATGTAGTATAAATATTGGCAAATACAATAGTAGGTTGAGTATAAATTCCCAGCAATCATTGACTATGTGTCTAGCACATGGGCTACTGTCTAACAAGCTTGTTAGCATCATAGTTGCCAAAATTTCCTCAAGAAAGTAGGGGTAGCCACGGTTCAAATTTGAACCAGAACCAAACCGGAACCGGAATAGAGAAATTAAAACCGGAACCGTAATCGTGACTAAAGGTTTAGATTCAGATTCATAAAAAATTTGAACCGGAATCTGAACTGGCAGTTCAAGACCCGTTTAAACCGTCTAAAATACACTTATATCCTAAGTTGTTGGGCTTTTTTGATTCAATTTAGAATTCAATTTCAATAACCAATACCCAATATCAAAAAGTTTTAATTTTAGTCCAACAAGCTATCATCCAAATTCATTAATAAATCCGGATATAATAAATAATTTAGGCCTAAATCTAATTTAATCAGAGTGTTAAAGTCAAACCGTAATCGAACCGGAACCTGAGGTTCAAGAATCGTAACTGTAACCGTTCTTGTAAGGGCCGGTTCAGATTTCACCTTTTAGTAGAACCGGACCCAGCGGTTTTGGAACCGTGGTCACTCCTACAAGAAAGTTGACATCCTGTTCAAACCAATTAAGAGTAATCACTCAGAATTTGTTCAATATATAGTTTAAATATGCAACCACACATCAACAAAGATCAAAATTAGTATACATAAAACTTTTTTGGACTGATAAACATCTTTCAATTCTCAAAACTCACATATGGAAAATGGAACTTATGATTGCCTTTTTTTCCGTTTTCTTTTTATAACGTATAGCACAACAATTTTGTATCCTTTAGTTGCTAAATGCTAGCACTTTCTTGAGATAAACAAGATGAATAAGTCCACCAAATAGAATTTTTCTACAGACAAATTTATTTACTTTGCATCCAAATTTTGAGCAAACAAAAATTTTGTTGTCTAATATTTATATAATAAGTTAAGAACATGATAAAACAAATAAGTACCAACGATCATTCATAACAAAATAAAAACCATTGGAACAGCTTGAAGAAAGAAAAATTCCATAATACTTCTACTAGTAGTATTCCAATTTCCACACAAAAAATCCGAACAGAAAAAAAAAATCGTAACAATGAATAAGCATAAATCATTTTCTAGGTAAATGTTCCACATGGGCAGGCAGGCAGGCACGAAGGAAGAATTAGCTTGGCGCCCAAAACCCTCCAAAATATTCCAAAACATTTCGACTTCCCGCTTCCCTTTTTATTCAAACGCGTTTACGTTTTGTATTTATATTTTATTCAATAATTTATTCCGTGATATATACACCCACTCCCCCACTCAGCACCTACTCATTTTCCCTCCCCTTTCTCTCTTCATTGAAAAGCCCTAAATTTTTCTCGGAAAAAAGAAAAGGAAGAGAAGAGGAAACGAGGGGCTTTTCTTTATTTTTTTTTTTCTAATTTTTTCACGGAAAATGGGTTCCGCAGCGCTCTTGGATCCTGCTGGTCTTGATGATGATGGTATGCTTTTGGCCTTGACTCTGTGATTTTTATCGTGCGCTTATTTTTTAATTTTTAATTTTTAATTTTTATCTGTTTTTAAGCTTTGGAGTTCTTGTTACTTCAACGAAGTATGGGAAATCTCAGGTTTTAAGGAGATATTTTTTTTGGTTTTATTTAGAATGTTGATGTTCTTGTTATATCTGCGAATTATCACAAAATGTGGAGTTATAGATGAGTTTTTAATTTTGTTTTTCTTTTGGTTGGATAGTTTGGGATTGTGCGTCTGTTGCTTTTGCGTTTTGTTGACTTTTTTCTGTTAGTTGAGTGGTTTTGGGACTAATAAATAAAAAAATGTGCATTTTTATGTATGTGTGTTGGTGATTTTTTTAAGGATAGGCTGCAGGGGACTAATTAAATCATGCTTGAGCTTGGGCCAGGATTTGAAAAGGATAAAATTCCCTTGTTTTTGATTCTATATTTCCACCTTTTCTGTTTTGCTTGGTTTTGTTTGATAATTTAAGTAATGGGAAAAGGAGGTAATAGTCAATGCAATGGTTTGGTTTATTATTAGGGAAGTTCATAAAAGTGCCGAATCGGCACATTCACAATAGTAACCATTCTTGAAATTATGGTACTAGGGGAAAGTTGAGATGAGTACTATAATGAGGAAGAATGTGAACTATTTGACACATCCTGAGTTTGGCACTTAAGATGGACCTGCTTTATTAAGTTTTTAAGAGTTCTTACGGAAAGTCTAATATCTGATAGTTGAAATATGTCTTTTGCTTTTAGGGGGTGATTATGGTAAAATGGATATATGGAAAGTCTTGAATCTAGTTGGTATAAGTTTGTTTGCCTTTAATACCTTGTGTTTGGAAAAAGCCAAGAAGGCTAAGTGAATCACTTTAGGGAAAATTCTATGCTTGAATGGCTCTAATTTCATAGCTTTTGGTTGCTGCATTGCAATGCACCTTGATTGGAAAATACTAATAATGGCAATATGAGAGAGATAAGTGATCAGTGAATAGACTTATATCTCAAATTTCATTGCCTGGTAGGCATTTCTGGTGTATAATCATTTAGAAACAGTACCAGACTTTAATTTGGGCAGTGGTGAAGTTTCATTAATTATCGCCCGTGAGACTGCGCCATGACTGTATATGGTGTTAAGGATTGCTTCGTAATATGATACTTCTTTGACATGTATCTGAAGCTTAGTACACACCTATGTCTAATTAACAGTACCAGTGGAGTTAGACTGCTGTGTCCTTATATTGCAATTGAAAAACCATTCTTAGTAAAGCCCATTGAAGTTCTGACAAGTTAGCATATTCATATGTAAAACTGAGTACTCTAGTTTAATCCTTTTCTTTTTCCTCTCTAGCTCAGGTTGACATATATGACCTCAAGTTTAAAAAGAAATTATCAAATTTGAAAGAAGGATTGTTCATGTGAAAGCTTGCAGTT
Source organism: Gardenia jasminoides (assembly GCA_013103745.1). Classification (NCBI taxonomy): domain Eukaryota; kingdom Viridiplantae; phylum Streptophyta; class Magnoliopsida; order Gentianales; family Rubiaceae; genus Gardenia; species Gardenia jasminoides. The sequence goes on along the minus strand of CM023104.1, from coordinate 2,610,097 downwards.
GTTGTTCCATTATCTCTCGGTAAAACGTGTAGTTATTAGTTAGGTGAAGACGAATAGCTTTTCTACCATCCGATTCTGCAGCGGAACATGACTTTTTTGATATGTTAGTGTATATTGATATGCTTCTGTCATCTTGCATCTTGATTGTCATTCTAGAATTTACAAATGAACAGTGTAACATGGATTTATGTTCCGTTTTAGATTCTGGTAGCATGTAATTAGAAAATAAACTATTTTGTTTTGCTAGGTCTAAAGCAATTTATGTTTGAAATACAAAAATAGAAAATTTGATATCTGCATCTGGTTAGCTGGGATGTTTCCGGATGACTGATGTGGTGATTTTGGAACAATTTTTGGTATTCTTGATAAAAATTGGCCCTAACTGCAACATTTCCTCAATTATCCTTTTTTCTCCTCAATTATTTCCTCTTCTTTCTGCATGGAAGTAATAGGAGTTATGACTAATCAACGGGTTCAAATTTTGTGCTTTTTTTACTGTCAATTTTGTTTTTGTTCATAAAATTCTTGTGATCAGTTAACTTTTTTCAATCCAAATGAAAGATCTCTCTCTGGAAAAGGATATGAAAAAGAACTTGCCCTGTATTGTCAATCTTGTGGTTTTGCCTGCATAAACATTTGTCTTCTGCACCACTCAGTCTGAACCTTGGACTTGGAATTGGCTTTTGTCAGCTCTCTGTTTTCTTGTATGTTTACCTGTTTTCTTGTCTCTTATGTGGAATTTTTGGCTCTCTATTTTTCTGGTCTCTTATGCATTATAGGTGTCAAAAAGAGCAAAACCAAACCAGGTCCTGCATCTAAGAGAAGCGCTTCTGCAGTTGGAAAAAAGGAAAAGAAGAGATCTAGTTCCAGTACTACAGAGGAACCTACTTCACGGAAAATGCCAAAGCGAGCTGCTGCCTGTTTGGATTTCAAAGAAAAGCCTCTTCAGATGTCTAAAAAATCGGATATCATTGAAATAGAAAAGGACCAATCCGTAGAGGAAGAAGCTGTAGCCATTAGGTTGACTGCTGGACAAGATGATGGTCGCCCTTGCAGAAGACTTGTAGATTACATTTTCCATAATTCAAATGGGGTCCCACAGCCATTTGAAATGTTGGAAGTTGATGACATTTTTATCTCTGGTCTTGTCTTACCTCTTGAGGAATGCATTGACAAAGAAAAAGCTAAAGGAGTCAGATGTGATGGCTTTGGGCGCATTGAAGAATGGGCAATCTCTGGTTATGAAGATGGATCCCCCGTTATATGGGTGTCTACTGATATTGCTGATTATGACTGTCTTAAGCCTTCAGGTGTCTACAAGAAGCACTATGATCAGTTCTTTGCCAAGGCAAGTGCCTGTATTGAGGTCTACAAAAAATTGTCAAAATCTTCTGGAGGAAATCCTGACTTGAGTCTTGATGAGTTGCTTGCTGGGGTTGTACGCGCAATGAGTGGTATGAAGTGCTTCTCTGGTGTAGCTTCTATCAGAGATTTTATCGTTTCTCAAGGGGAGTTCATTTATAACCAACTGATAGGTTTGGATGAGACATCCAAGAAGACTGATCAATCGTTTCTTGAGCTGCCTGTTCTTGCTGTTCTCAGAGATGAATGTAGCAAGCTAGCAAATCTTGCCCGAGTGAAGGCTGGACCCTCAGGTGGGAGTTTAAAAATAGGCTGTGAAGAAAGAGATGGAGATAACTTGAATCCTCAATCTGGCTCATCAAATTGTCCTTTAGAGGAAGATGAAGATTTGAAGTTGGCAAGACTTTTACATGAAGAAGAACTCTGGCACTCAATGAAGCCAAGAAAAAGTCAAGGTTCATCCTCCCTGTCAGGCAAATACTACATAAAGATCAATGAGGATGAGATAGCTAATGATTACCCTTTGCCGGCATATTACAACACCTCTAATCAGGAAACAGATGAATATGTAGTATTTGACAGTGGGGCTGATACATACTACATGGATGATTTGCCAAGAAGTATGCTCCACAATTGGGCATTATACAATTCGGACTCCAGAATGATATCATTGGAGCTACTTCCAATGAAACCATGTGCGGAAATTGATGTGTCAATATATGGGTCAGGGGTGATGACTTCTGATGATGGATCTGGATATCAATTGGACGCTGATCCTAATCAATCCTCCTCAAGTGGTTCTGAAACTTCTGAAATTGATGGAATTCCGATCTTTCTGAGTGCAATAAAAGAATGGATGATTGAGTTTGGATCCTCAATGATCTTTGTATCAATACGAACTGATATGGCTTGGTATGCCTTCTGTATGTCTTCAATGTTACTGTGGGTATTTGCTATTTATCAATTCAAAAGCCTACAATTTCCATTAATATTACCTGGAAGGCGGATTCACCTGTACAATATGGAGTCCCTTTACGAAAAGTTTAAGTTGCTTGTCTGCTTGTTTTTCCTATTCTTGAGGCCCTTTAAATTTCTGTTGTTCATTAATTCTTGGCATATGTTATAACTACTCATCTATAACCGGTAATGTCTCATGTACTCTTCTCCAGGTACAGACTTGGGAAACCCTTGAAGCAATATGCTCCTTGGTATCAACCTGTTCTCAAAACAGCAAGACTAGCTATCAGTATAATCACTTTGTTGAAGGAACAGACACGGGTAGCACGGCTTTCTTTTGCAGATGTCATCAAGAGGGTGTCAGAATATGAAAAAGATCATCCTGCTTATATATCTTCCAAAGTGGATGATGTGGAAAGATACGTAGTTGTACATGGTCAGATTATTCTGCAACAGTTCTCTGAATTTCCCGATGAGAAGATAAAAAAATGTGCTTTTGTTGTTGGTCTTACTCAGAAAATGGAGGAGAGGCACCATACTAAGTGGTTAGTTAAGAAGAAGAAGGTTGTGCAGAGGAATGAATCAAATTTGAATCCCAGAGCAGCAATGGCACCTGTAATTTCCAAGCGGAAGGCTATGCAGGCGACAACAACCAGGCTGATCAACCGAATCTGGGGGGAGTACTATTCAAATTATTCACCAGAGGAGTTGAATGATGGTGTCAATTCTGATGTGAAGGAGGATGAAGAAGTAGAAGTAGAAGAAAATGACGACGACAATAATCTAGAGGAGGAAAAATTTTTCCCTGAGAAAACCCACACGCCTTCCCTACCATCAAGGCGAACTAAGTTGTGCTCAATGAAGGAGATAGAATGGGTAGGAGAATCTGTGGGTAAAACATCTTCTGCTGAGGCATTGTACAAATCAGCTGTTGTTCTAGAAGATGAGATTGCAGTTGGTAGTGTCGTTCTTGTAGAGAGTGATGAATCAGATGAAGTTTCTAGCATGTATTTTGTAGAATATATGTATGAAAAGTTGGATGGAAGCAAAATGTTCCATGGACGGATGATGAAAAGAGGATCTCAAACCATGCTAGGAAATGCAGCTGCTGAAAGAGAATTGTTTTTGACAAATGATTGTAGTGATTTCAAACTGGAAGATGCCAAACAAATAGTGAAATTGGAAATAAGAAAAAGGTCTTGGGGACATAAGCACAGGAAGGAGAATGCAATTGCTGATAAAACAGATAGAACAAGAGCAGAGGAAAGAAAAAGGAAGGGTCTACTGCCTGAATATTATTGCAAAAGCTTGTACTGGCCTGACAAGGGTGCCTTCTTTAGTCTACCTATTAATGATATGGGTCTTGGATCTGGTTTCTGTCACTCCTGCGAATTGAAGAAAACCGATTCTGAGAGGGCAATTTTTGAGATAGATGCATCCAAGACCAGTTTTGTCTACTTAGGGACTGAATATTCTGTTTATGACTATGTCTATGTGGACCCCCATCAATTTGCAGCAAGAAAGGCTGAAGGTGAAACCTATAAAGGTGGGAGAAATGTGGGACTGAAGGCTTATGTTGTATGTCAACTGCTTGAGATACTGACAAGCAATGCAACTAGAAATACTGAACCAGACTCTACCCAGTTGAAACTCAGGAGATTTTTCAGACCAGAAGACATATCTGAGGAGAAAGCATACTGCTCTGATGTTCGAGAGGTAGCATCTATTTCAGTCCTAATGACATGAATTTATACTTTCTACTTCTAATTAACGGTACATGGAAATATGAATAAACTAGCATGTTCAGAACTTCGAATTGCTATTTGTTTTCCCCTTATAACAACTCTTATGAAAGAGTGAATTGGTATCCTTCTCAGATCTATTACAGCGAGGAGACCCATACTCTACCTGTTGAGACAATTGAGGGGAAATGTGAAGTTAGAAAGAAGCATGATCTTCCATCTGAAGAAGTCCCTGCCATCTTTGATCATGTTTTCTTCTGTGAGCATCTCTATGATCCTTCAAAGGATCTCTCAAGCAGGTGATTTCTGATCCCACTTCCAATAAATTTGTTTTTTTTTGGAATAGTTTCTAACTTCCACTAGAAGTGTCACTAGCTTTCAGTTTGAGTCTGTATTACTTGGAACTTCCAGTTTTATATAGTATAAATTCTACTAAATTCTTTATCTTTATGCAGATGCCATCTCATATCAAATTGAGATATAGTCTGCGGAATTGTAATGATGATGATGCTCATAGGAAGAAAAAGGGAAAGTGCAAAGAAGGAGAAAATGATGTTGGAGTTGAAAGAGTAAAACAGACTTCCCAAGAAAACAACTTAGCAACTCTAGATATTTTTGCTGGATGTGGTGGCTTGTCTGAGGGATTGCAGCAGTCAGGCAATTATTGTTTTAAGGATAAGATTTATTCTCTTTAGGGAATAAACATCATGAACTGGCTGTGACAGATTTTGCTTATCTTCTTTCAGGTGTTTCAATCACTAAGTGGGCAATTGAGTACGAAGAAGCTGCTGGAGATGCATTTAAGCTTAACCATCCAGAGTCTTTAGTGTTCATCAACAACTGCAACGTGATACTAAGGTAAACACCCCCCGCGTGCTCTCTCTCTGTGAATGCATGTGCGTAAGGGTAAAAATTTTGCCCTCTCTCCTGCACCAATAACATGGCCATATAAAAATAATAATTGGCAATGACAAACTTCTGTTTGCTTGTATCACAGGGCTGTTATGCAGAAATGTGGGGATGCAGATGACTGCATATCAACTCCAGAGGCTGGTGAGTTAGCTATGAAATTGGATGAAAAAGAAGTACAGAATTTGCCACTGCCTGGAGAAGTCGATTTCATCAATGGCGGGCCTCCTTGTCAGGTTTGTTGAGCCCTGTGGGTCAAGTCACTTGATAAATAAACAACCATTTTGCTTGACTTGAGGTACTTTTCTTCCTGTAGGGCTTTTCTGGAATGAATCGGTTTAATCATAGCACCTGGAGTAAAGTCCAATGTGAGATGATTCTAGCGTTTTTATCATTTGCTGACTACTACAGACCAAAGTACTTTCTCCTGGAGAATGTGAGAAATTTTGTGTCTTTCAACCAAGGCCAGACTTTTCGTTTGACTGTAGCTTCACTTCTTGAAATGGGTTATCAGGTACATGTTGCTGCTTTCATTGGTAATTGCATTAAGGAACTTCACAGTTTTTAACAGAAGAGCTTTTTTGTATACTTGTATCTAACAATCATGTCAATTATAATCAGGTGAGGTTTGGTATTCTTGAAGCTGGGGCATATGGGGTACCACAGTCTAGGAAGCGAGCATTTATATGGGCAGCGTCCCCAGAGAAGGTCCTTCCAGACTGGCCAGAGCCAATGCATGTGTTTGCTGCACCAGAGCTGAAAATTGCATTGTCAGCAAATTCACAATATGCAGCTGTAAGGAGCACTGCAAATGGAGCTCCTTTCCGTTCGATAACTGTCAGAGATACTATTGGTGATCTTCCTCCAGTTGTGAATGGGGCATCCAAAACAAATATGGAGGTACTAAAAATCCTTATGCATTGTCCTGCTCTAAACCTAAGTAGAACAGATATTTTCAGTCGATGAATTAGTTTTAGGCTGCTTTCAAAAGTAAGGTGAAAGAAAAGAAAAAAAGATTCCTTTTTTACTTTGAGATGAAAGCTGGTGTGGCAACTCTCCAATTAGTGAGTCCACTACCTTGTTTAAAAGATCACATCTGGTAGATATGGGTTCTCAGTAACATGTTTTGTATCTACTTTTCTTGTTAATGCAGTATAAAGGTGACCCTGTATCATGGTTCCAGAAAAGAATTCGTGGGGATGCAGTGGTGTTGTCTGATCACATATCAAAAGAAATGAATGAACTTAACCTTATCAGGTGCCAGAGGATTCCCAAGCGTCCAGGTGCTGATTGGCGAGACCTTCCAGATGCAAAGGTGTTTAAATGTCTTTTATGGAATGAGATTATGCTTTTGACAGTTGAAAAAAAAAAGTAAAATAAAATAAAATAATAAACAAATAAAATAAAAATCCAAATATTTTGTACCTTGTGGTTGAACTTTTGCTTGGAAATATGCAGGTCAAATTATCTACTGGGCAAGTGGTTGATTTGATACCATGGTGCTTGCCAAATACAGCCAAAAGACACAATCAGTGGAAGGGCTTATTTGGGAGGTTGGATTGGGAGGGCAACTTTCCCACTTCTGTAACAGACCCACAACCTATGGGTAAAGTCGGAATGTGCTTCCATCCGGAACAGGACAGGATTGTTACTGTTCGTGAATGTGCTCGTTCTCAAGTAAGTCCTGTGAATCATTTTAACTTTTTGCATCTTTACAGTCATATATTTCAGTATTTCCAAATTGTAGTGCATATGGCATCTAATATTGCATCTTCATATTAACTTAAACAAGTTGGCAGCATTTTTCCTTTTTACTCTTGAAGCTAAAGAAAAAAAGAATTTTTTTTGGCTGAATGGAAAATTGCATGCTCTGTGGAGAACTTTAAGTGATTCAAGTATGATTTCTTGAAACCTAGAGTTATAGATTAATCTTTGCTTTTTCAATGAAATTTTAAATCGTGCTAAAAGCTGGTATTTTTAATTTGTCCATGCAGGGCTTTTCAGACAGCTATAAGTTTGCCGGTAATATTCTACACAAACATAGGCAGATTGGTAATGCTGTTCCTCCTCCTTTAGCATATGCATTAGGAAGGAAACTTAGGGAAGCAATCAATGGCAGACGATCTGCCTAATACGGCAACAGCTCATATTTACATGTAATTCTTCTGTATCTTTCCCTTGCAGCCTCAACAGGTATACGTTGTATATAGATTTGGCATTTGGGGAAAGACTTGTTAAAACATTGAATTTATGTTGCCAGTTTTGCAGCAATGAATCCAAGTATAGGTTTTTGGATAAAATGCTTTAAAATTAAGTGCTTCATTTGTGATTCTGTTATCAGGTTCAATATCTTTGCTAATCATTGAATCAATAAACCATTAAACTTGGCAATGTTGGTTCCGGTGGACACCGTTTGTATTAACAGTAGTCAACTTATTAAGCACATGACAGATCATATCTTCATCGACCGGTTTACTGGGGAACTACTTGGGAATATTTTGTTGTACATCTGATTTTGTCTGGGCTTTATACTCCTTCGATTGATGGGTAATTTCACTAGGGACTTGGGCGACAAATACACCACGAAAATTAGTCTCACTAACACCATTGAAGCTGGTGTGAGTTTGAGATCCGTGCTTGAACTTATTTCCTTGGTACAAAATTTGCTTGAGTTTAATCTTCAATGAATTTGTTCTAGATTTTATGAGATTGGCATTTATTTGGTCATACTGTTTGCTCAATCAAAGCTATTTATACTTCTTCTTCAGCTTGTCACAAGAGAAAAAGAAAACATGATTTTTGTTGGCTTTTATAACCAAAATGCTCCACATTTTACTGCAAATATTTTTTCCATTTTACTTCAAGTAATACTCCATGTTTACTGCAAATGGTTCCTGAATTTTGTAGTTTTAAGCAAATTGCCAATATTTTGACGTGAAAATCACAGTAACTTTGCATATCGAGATGTGCGACCTTTGGTTATACATTTTCCCACCCCCCAAGTGAAATATGTTTTTACTTTTAATTTTGACAAATGTATGTGTTTTTTCTTCCCAAATTACCCTCAATCTTCCTATTTTCTTAATGTTCAACTTTTAGTTTGTTGCATTTTCTTATTATATATTCGTCAAAATATTTTACTCTTGCATAATGTGATGTTAGATAGAACTTTAATTAACTTATTACATAGAGTTATATATAATTTAGCATCGGCTTAAATGAAGCCACATCCCTTGCCCTATCCTGCACCTTACATATAATGTAATAGAGGACTAATAGGTATGTATATATTATAATTTAAAATAAACAATCTAATGTTTTATTGTGATAAAATAATATGCCCTTTCTTGGCCATTTATTATGTTTGTGGTAAAAGTATAATTTTATTATATTAATTTTCTTGACTTTTTATTTGTTATATATTGTATATTGTTTGTGAAAAAATCAATAGGTATTGATTTAGATTTCGCATAGTATTAAATGTGAAAAGGTGAATTCAAAAAATCAAAGTAATTTTTGTGTTTTAACGTTGAATTTTTGGATAATTCAAAAGAGTGATAATTGCAATTTTTATTGATGTTATGTATTTTTTTAAAAAATTAGGTCAAATAAAAAAATAGTAATGGTCAACATAGAAGCACCGGAGGATAAGGTAGGAATAAGGTCGAGGCTGGAGCAGTTTTTTTATTTAATTTTAATTGTAATCCAACATTATAGCATACAACAATAGAATATTATGATGAACACATAAAAAGAAAAATGCAATAATCTAAAAGTTGACCATTCAGAAACTAGGAAAATTAGGGGTAATCTAGGAAGAAATATATGCACATGGATTGTTCAAATTTAAAAATACAAATATAAGTCATTTGAGGGGATAAAATGTGTATTTTAGAAATTTAGGGTGGCAAAGTGTTACCACCCCATAGGTTTAGGAGGGTAAAGTGTTATTAACCATATAAAGTATGCTCATATGGACATCTATGAAATCCATTCTCAACAAAGTAAGAACCAATACAAGTATACCAAGCTCGTGAAGCTTGCTTCAAATTGTATAAAGCCATCTTTAATTTGTAAACTTTCTTTTCTTGGCTTCTTTTCGCATAATCTGCAAGTTACTCAACATATATTTCTTCCTCAAGAATATTAGTTAAGAAAGCAGACTACACATCTATTTGACAAATCTTCCAAGAATTATTGATTGCAATAATATGAAGTGTGGCAACTGGGGCAAAAATTTCAAAATAATCAATATCCACCTTTTGCATGTATCCTTAATTACCAATCTCACCTTAAAATAATCCACCTCTCTAGTTAGCTTGTATTTGATCATGTAGACCTACTTGACACCAATTGATTTCATCCTAGGTGTAAGAGAAGTCAAATCCCAGGTATTATTTTTCTCAATTGCATGAATCTCCTCATCCATTACTTGATTCCAGTGATCATCTTTGGTAGCTTCTTCAAATGTAATTGGATTACAATTTGCAAATAAAGCAAAATGTATAATATCTTTATCAGATAATTCATTATCATTACTAACAACATAATCCTTCAAACAAGTTGGCATATGATGTTCTCGCTGTGGACAATTGGATAATTGTGCGAAACTTGATTGCATCCCAGAACATCAAGGATCACTAGTAGGTTGTCTAGACTGCTCCACTAGTTGATCAGAAGAATTCTCTTGATCCAAATATAAATGCGTTGTTGGATGCTTTGGAGTAGAATCTGACACTTTTTAAACCAATCCCAAGCTCCTTGCTCATCAAACCTGATATCTCTACTAATAATCCCCTTTTCAATGTCTAGATTAAAAAGTTTGCAACCTTTGATTTTATAACTATAGCCAAAAAAGATGCATTTTTTTGCCTTATCATCCAATTTCTTCCTAACAGCAACTAGACAAGACAACTAAATACTTTTAAATGAGAAATACTTGGCTTATAACTAGTTCATAATTCTTGTGATGTCTTTCTAAAATTGCATTGCTTAGGAAACTTGTTAGAAACATAACAGCTTCTGCCCAAAAAGCTTTAGGCATATTTTTAGCATACATCATTGATCTCGCCATATACATCAGAGTGCAATTCTTTCTCTTTGCCACTTCATTCTGTTAAGGAGTACATCTATATTTCAAGGGGAGCTAATCCCATGTTTCTCCAAAAAATCATCATAGACAGTACTCTATTAGTTCTTAAAATTTTAATAAAATAGTCGCTTTGCTTCCCTACATACACTTTAAAACTTTTAAAAGTATCACAGGTATCATATTTATTCTTCAAAAAATATATCCAAATGTTTTGCTAAAATCATCAATGAACCTAAAATATTTACTAGCACCATTGGAAGGTACCTCAACTAAACACAGTTCAGAATATATCAACTCCAATGGCTAACTAGCCCTTCAAGTCTTGCCTTTAGGAAAAAGATTTCTGTGTTTATTTCTCACAATATAAGACTCACAGTACTTCGCAGAAAAATCAATGGAATGCAACCTATATATTATATTCTTCCTGGCGAGAAAACTTAAATTCCCAAAATTTAAATGACCAAAGCACATGTGCCACAACCAAATATCATTAAATATAATAGAACTAAAGTAACGTAAATCACGACAATTAAAAGTGACAGGCCATAAACAATTGCTATTCATGTTACCATTACTATTAGTCCAAAATGATCATCAGTAATAGTACCAATGCCATATTTAAATAACAAATCATATCCCTTCTCAAAAAGCTGCCCAATACTCAACATATTATGATAAAGATTCCGCACATAGAAGACATCAAAGATAAAATTAGATTTACCAGTTTTCAAAGTATTACCAATTTTTCATTTTCCAAGCATAGGCACTCTTTCATTTATTACAAATTTAGTAGAAGATTTAAAAGACTTATCCAAATCAGCAAACATATTTTTAACACCACACGTTTAGTTACTGCAGTCAAAATTCAAAAACCAATTGTTTTTCTTATTTTCTTTCATCTCTGAGTTAGAAAATATAAAATTTTATCCTTTTCATCATTATTTTCCGCCATATTATCATGCCTGGCTTTATTGTCAAAATCATACCAACACTCATTTTTATATTGATCAATTTTTTTACAATTATGGCACTGAATATTGCTTCTGGGAGAATTATTGTTCTTTTCTTGCTCACTATTGGGATTATTATTATCTCTCTATTGGTAGAAATAGCCTCCACCACAACCTCATCCCCGTCCTCTAAAATTTTGATTTAACTAATTTGATACCTCGTCTTTCTCCTTGAATTTATCTGTCTGCACCTGCAACATCTTTTCTATAGTTTCTTTTTTTGCACCATATTCTAGTCTCTCATTAATCCTCTGTTCATGAAGAATTAATGAACCCTATAATTCTTTAATGGTCATGATTGAAAAATCTTTTGTTTCCTGAATCACAGGCACCACATGATCAAATTACATGGGTAAAGTATTAAGAGGTTTTTCTACTAGCACCTTATCACTGAGATCATGACCATTGAACTCCATCTCTTTTAATGTCAATCAACCTGAAAAAATATGATTTAATATTTTTTTATTTTTCCATGGTGATCAACTTAAATTTTCTCTTCAATATAAGTAGATTATTTTTCTGCACTGTCAATTCCTTTGTATGTTTTGGCCAAAATATCCCTTGCCTGTTTTACAGTCTTGACATTAGCAATTTTTACAAAAATTGAAGCATCAATTGTCTGGTGAATTTGAGACAACGCCATACTTTCTTGCCTCTTGATGTTTGCCTTAGCATCTGCAGCAATTTCTTACTAAACAAAACAAAGTAAATTATAAGCATCAGGATGAGTTTCCATCTAAATTCTCTAAAAACTGTAATCGTTTTTTCGTGTGAGTTTTGGTACTACATATGTAATATTGGCTGGTACAATTGATGTAATTGGCGTAGATATGTTTTCTAACAAACTAGCTCTGATACCAAGATGCAGACCCTCAAAACATTTATAATCAAACAACTCTCAATATAAGCCACAAGGTTTTGCAATTCAATCAAGCAAGAAAGAAGAAACGAGTTCCCGAGGCCAAAACAAAGAAACAGAGAAGCGGAAAATAGAAAGAACGAAACGCGGAGGCATTTTTTATTATCAAATTAAATGTTTTTTCTCTTGCATAAATGAACTAGTTATAGGTCTTTATATAGACCAACAAATACAAAATCCTATTAGGAATAGACTACAAAACCACACCAATAATTTGAAATTAAAATTAAATAACAATAAAACAAGTAGTTTCCTAAACTAATCCTAAAAGACTTGTTTTAGATATTCTACAAGATGGTAGAGCAGCATTGCATTGGAAAGTCGTGATGCATTATTGGTTTTGCCTCAGTAGTTTCTTATATTTGGCGCTGCAAATATATGAAAGTGTTCCACCACTTAGCAAGTTATAATATTCAACTGAGTTTTTCTGTGGAATCTTTGTGTAGGATGTTAGAGGAATAGTCAGTGGTTGAAATACTATACATAGATTACAGAAAAACTACTATTTGTAGAGGAATAGTCAGTGGTTGAAATAATATACATAGATTACAGAAAAACTACTATTTGTGTGTAGAATTGGGAGATTTATTTTCTATTTTTGATCCTCAAAGGTAAGATAATGGGGTCTGCTTTGTCTACTCGACCTGGAGTATTTCTTTGATAAAAGTCAAGGCTGTCAAGCTTGCCAATGATGATGATGATGATGATGATGATGTAAAATATTATCAGTTTTCATGACATCAATGAATAGTTATTTTTAGAGATTTGATTTCTTCCTGTGAGGACTCAAACTGAGGGCTTAGCTATCTTTCCTTCCTAAGTCCCCACGGCGAACTTTCCTATTCGAGACGTTGAAGATCGAGAAAGCAATTCGAGGGTTTATCTAGGATTCTCATGTGTGTGATTGATTAGAATTGATTTGACCTTGATTACATGATGTCCAGTTCCATACTTAGAATTGCGACTCAGGCCAATCCTCCAGAAAAGGTGACCACACGAGTCTACAAATACCTTTTTACATCCTCTGTTTGAGGTAACTGACACATTCTAACTCTCGACTCTCAAAAGCTTTACCATATTCTTAGCTGACTGGAGCATTAGAGCCACCCCAGGGGACATTCCTCGCTTCTTGGTGTTCACAGGTTAGCAGGTTGAGGTCGCCGAATCATGCTCACACATTTTCTGATCACCTAAACGTTAAATTCAAAATTTTCGATTCTTGACTTCCTACAGTAAACGTTTGTCTTGACTTAATGATTGCCAACATTTCTTATATACAAATTGTTAATCTTCACGTATATACATAGTCGGAGAGTTTCAGCTTGAGAATACCCGTTCTCTCTTTTATCCTTATCGAACTCAAATTCCTTTGCTTAAAAAATATCATCTAGTGTGTTCAAGTTCTTTTACCATCATCAAAGCATATATCAAGGTATGCAATTTGTGTCTAATTTAACTTGCCATTGCCAAAAGATTTGACCATTGGATGTCCAATACCTTTGCCAGATATATATTGTTTTTGTGATTTTTAAAACCGATAAAAATTCTCTACTGGGGAAGGGTGAAATTTGAGTGGAGTGTTAGTGAGTTAATTGAGCATTTATTTTGTGAATATTTCCCTTTCTATTTTGCTTGAATATGATGATAATTGATAGATTCTACTTATTTTTTATCTTTGGTGTTGATTATAGAGCTTTGGAGTTGAAATAGTGTAAGAACTGCATTGAAGGATAAATTATCAGAAGATTTTGTTTAACAAGATGCAACCGTGTTATAGCCTTTTGGGAAGTTCAGACATTGTGAGATGGAAAGTAAGCCCTAGTCGAGATTTCTACTAATCAACTGGAAAGGAATTTTATTTCCCCGTGGAGCTATAATTTGTATTGGAATTTTTAGAAACATTATCGTTTGATTTTATTTATTAGTTTTAGTATTATAGTAGAAAGAGGACTCTTATCCTCTTTGCGGGGAATAACTTAGCTAGGATTAGTAGTAATAGGCTTTCGTAAGGAATCGAGAGGGGAAGTTAGTCAGATATTGGAGACTCCAATTAGGAAGAAACGGATTACTCTTCTTCCCGGGCTTTGCTTTCTTGGCCAAGAAAAAAGGTAATTCCATAGAGAGGAATCGGGAGGGGAAGTTAGTCAGATACGGGCGATTCCAATTAGGAAGAAACGAATTACTCTTCTTCCCTAACCTTCCTTTCTTGACCCAAAAAAAAGGTAATTCCATTATTCCGTTCTTTTCTTTTCTTTTTCTTAAGCATATCAACTCTAATTATCATTTTGGTTGCAAATCAATCATGAGGAGAGGCTTATTTCACCATTCTAGTCAGAGACTAATCGAAAATTTGGTTCATGAAATAATGTGAGATCGAATTGTTTTATATGATTCTTTTTCTTTTTTTTTACAAGTATTTGTATATTTCCTGATTGTTTGTGATTATGATTATTTTCTGCAATGGAGTAACTAGTCACCATTTAATTGTTGAAGAAATCTACTACCATCTAAAATACCAAATCCGTAATTGTTTGATAGTTTTAGTAGTCACGGCGAGTGGTATAATTTGATTGTAGAAAAGGCTTTTAAATTTATGTCATGGAAATATATAATCTAACTTAAATGAATCCATCTCATTTATTTATTGATTAGATGATATGAACCCATGACCACAAGGTTGAACTCGTATCCCACGAAACCCCGGATCTAGACGAAATATCAAAGTTGAAGCGGAATACTTTAACCCCTCTAAAACACGCAGTTATGAGCTAAGTGAATTCTTAACCCACAACTAGATGATTTAGTGAACTAAAGTGAAGGTAGATGACGCCACAACCAAGGGTGATTGCTTGGCTAATAAGTCAAGTGAATACCCACAAGAAAACTCTCAAGTATTCAAACAAAGCTCTCTTAACTAGAAGAGAATTCCGAACAATCAATGCTAGAAATTTGCAGATTCTATTACTTGATGAAAAACGTTGGAATAAGAGCCTTTTATAGGCTTACAACCCTAAATCCGAATTGGACTTGACTCACTTAAAAGAAAACCCAATAGCCAGCCTTATTAGACCATAAACTGGCCAGACCTTACTCCCAATTAATAAAAATGAAATTAACAGAAATTAACAATAAACAACTACGAAAAATAAGACACAACTAATCGGACTTGCTCGTGCTACACTCGAGCTCTTCAATTGAATTTCCTGCCACCTCAAGAACTTGGAGTAAAGTATAGCAAGATGTGTTCATCTCTCCAAGACCTTGAATATTGCTTGCATTGCCAACCCTATCTTGTACTGCACGTACCAACACTTGTAATGATTCCTTGAGCCTCTTAGCACGCAACCTAGTCAACGGACCACTTGGAACTTGAAAGACTTGAACATGATCATCACTAGAAGCTTGGACAGCCTTGCTCCCTTCATCACTCCCCTCCTCTTGAAGGTGATTTGTCCCCAAATCAAGCTCATCGTCTGCAAGAAAAGGACTTAAATCGGCAACATTAAAGGTAGCATGGATGCCATACTCACCCGGGAGGTCCAACTTCTAGGCATTATCGTTGATACGTTCAATCACTTGAAATGGTCCGTCACCCCTAGGAAGGAGTTTGTTGCGACGTTGGATAGGGAAACACTCCTTGCGCATGTGAATCCACACCCAATCACCAGGTTCAAAGACCATCTTGCAACGACCTTTGTTAGCATTTTGCACATACTGTAGGGTGTGCTTCTCAATGTTTGCACGGACCTTTGCATGCAACTTTTGCACATACTCAGCACGTTTAAGACCATCTAAATTAACTCTCTCAGTGACAGGCAAACGAGATAAATCCAAAGGTGTGAGAGGGTTAAAACCATAAACAACTTCAAACGGAGAATATTGAGTAGTGCTATGAATAGTACGGTTATAAGCAAACTCTACATGCGGCAAATAATCTTCCCAATTTTTAAGATTTTGTTTAATGATTGCACGCAATAAAGTAGATAGAGTACTATTAACAACTTTGGTTTGCCCGTCAGTTTGTGGATGACTAGATGTAGAAAATAGAAGTTTAGTCCCTAATCTACTCCACAAAGTCTTCTAGAAATAGCTAAGGAACTTAACGTCCCTATCTGAAACAATTGTGCGAGGCATTCCATGCAAACGTACAATCTCACGAAAGAATAAGTCAGCAACATGCTTAGCATCATTAGTCTTATGGCAAGGAATAAAATGTGCCATTTTAGAAAAACGGTCCACTACCACATAAACTGAATCATGACCCCTCCTAGTTCTAGGTAATCCCAACACAAAATCCATGGACAAATCAACCCAAGGCACACTGGGAATAGGTAAAGGCATGTAAAGACCATAAGGGTTTACCTTGGATTTTGCATGATGACAAGTAACACACCTTTGCACTATTCGTTCGACATCACGTTTCATCCTTGGCCAGTAGAAATGTTCTTGCAAGGTTGACAATGTTTTGACGATTCCAAAGTGTCCCATTAGTCCACCCCCATGAGCCTCACGAACAAGAAGACCACGGATAGAGCAAGCAGGGATGCAAAGCTTATCTCTGAAAAACAAGAATCCTTGCAAAAGATAGTAGTGCTCACGGTGTTGCCGTGGCAAGGTCTTAAACACTTCACCAAAATTAGGGTCAGTAGCATAAACCTCTTTAAGTAACTCAAACCCTAACAATTTAGCTTCTAGGATCGTGATAAGAGTGTACCTTCTAGATAATGCATCGGACCACAACGTTCGACTTTCCATCCCTGTATTTGATTACAAAGGGAAAAGTGTCGATGAAGGCAACCCACCTTGCGTGGCGCTTGCTCAATTTGTTTTGTGACTTGAGATGCTTCAATGACTCATGGTCGGTATGTAAAACAAATTCTTTGGGCCGAAGGTAATGCTGCCATGTTTGCAAGGCTCGAACTAAGGTGTACAACTCTTTGTCGTAGGTTAAGTAGTTCAATGCGGCTCCATTAAGCTTCTCATTGAAATAAGCCACGGGACGACCCTCTTGTTGTAAAACAGCTCCTACACCTATGCCAGAAGCATCACAATCAATTTCAAATGTTTTATTAAAACTAGGCAAACTAAGCACAGGTGCATGTGTGAGCTTGTGTTTAAGCACTTGGAAGGACTTAGCTTGTTCAGGACCCCAAGAGAACTTCTCAGTCTTCTTTACAATAGAGGTTAGTGGTGCGGCTATGGTGCTAAAGTCCTTGACAAAGCGCCGATAGAAGCTAGCTAACCCATGGAAACTCCGTACTTCACTTACATTGGTGGGTGTCGGCCACTCTTCTATGGACTTAATCTTGGCTTGATCAACTTGAATTCCCTGTTCACTCACAACATATCCTAGGAAAACAAGCTGATTAGTATAAAACGTGCACTTCTTGAGATTAGCGTATAGCTTCTCCCTTCGAAGTACATCAAGAACAGCTTTAACATGCTCGACATGCTCTTCTAATGATTGCTATAGATCAATATATCATCAAAGTAAACAACCACAAACTTGCCTAGAAATGGACGAAAGACATGGTTCATTAGTCTCATGAATGTACTAGGTGCATTAGTAAGACCAAATGGCATGACTAACCATTCGTACAATCCATGCTTAGTTTTAAACGCAGTCTTCCATTCATCACCCTCTTTCATACGAATTTGATGATACCCACCTTTCAAGTCTATTTTAGTGAATATAACAGAACCATGAAGCTCATCAAGCATGTCATCAAGGCGTGGAATAGGATGGCGATACTTTACCGTTATAGAATTAATAGCTCGATAGTCTGTGCACATCCTCCAACTTCCATCCTTCTTTGGCACAAGTATCACAGGAACTGCACAAGGGCTCAAACTTTCTCTCACCCATCGTTTGTCCAAAAGTTCATCAACTTGTCATTGTAGCTCCTTGGTTTCTTCTGGATCGGTATGATAGGGCGCCTTGTTGGGTAGAGAAGCTCCAGGAATGAGATCAATTTGATGCTCAATTCCTCTTATCGGCGGCAGTCCACTTGGAATCTCATCAGGGAAAACGTCTTGGTATTCCTGCAAAAGGTCAACAACAATACTAGGCAAAGAGTGATCAAGGTCATTAGTGTTAATCAACACTTCCTTGCACGAGAGTACAAGAAGAGTGCGATTGGCAAGAAAAGCTTTCCTCACTTCTTTGGCTTTTGCTATTAAAACAGTTTTTCCCTCTTGTTTTCCCTCATTGGCCGAGCCTATGTAAGCCTTTTTCTTTGATTTTGCCTCGGCCAAACTCTCTTTTTTTTCTTTCTCAAGTTTCTTCTTTTTTTCAAGTTCTTCTTCAAACTCCTTTTGTAGCTGAGCTTGATCCTCATACACTTGTTGGGGTGTTAGAGGTGCCAGTCGTAACCTTCCTATTACAATGAACAAAAGAATATTTGTTAGTAAAGCCATCCCAACTTATTATTTTGTCAAATTGCCATGGACGCCCCAAGATGATATGAGCAGCTTGCATTGGTGCTACATCACACATAACCTCATCTTCGTATCTACCAATGCGAAATGAAATTAAAGCTTGCTTGTGAACACGTACCTCTCCACTGTTGTTTAGCCATTGCAATTTATAAGGATGAGGGTGTTCACTTGTAGGCAGCCCTAACCTTTCCACCATTAAGGCACTTGCAACATTGGTATAGCTGCCGTTGTCGATCACCATACTACATACCTTGCCTTTGATTTGGCAACGGGTGTAGAACAGGTTTTCCCTTTGAAGTTCATCCTTACCGACATTGGCAGTCAAAGCTCGTCTTGCTACTAAGCCAACTTTGGCTTGTATTGTCTGCTCCTCTATCTCATAGTCATCATCTTCTTCAACTAAGGGGGGCATATCCGCATACTCCTCCTCATCGTCTGTGACAATCTCACCATTAGAAAGCAAGATCATAGCCCTTTGATTGGGACACTGGCTAGCGATATGTCCTCTTCCTTGGCATTTGAAGCACTTATTGTCACGGTTACAAGGACCTATGGATTGATCCTTAGGTTTGGCCACTTCAAACTGACCATGGCTCATGGCTTTGCTTTCAAATTTTTGGTCTTCCTTTCTCAGCCTTAAAGCTGGTTGGTTGGCCGAGCTCTTCTCCTCTCTCCTCGTAGTAGTCCCACGTCCAAAGGAAGGTGTATAATTGGGGGGTGGGAAAATGTATATTTTTGAAGTTTAGGGTGGTAAAGTGTTACCACCCTATAGGTTCAAGGGCGCAAAGTGTTATTAACCCTACTTTATAGATCAAATTAAATTTTGGTGGTGATATTCTTATTATATACTTATATGTGGATGATCTGATTTTTATTGGCAATAATTTCGAGGTAATTTCTGAATTCAGGTAAAATATGATTAGTCATTTTGAGATGACTAACTTGGCCTTAATGTCATATTTTCTTAGCATTGAGATTTCCCAAACAAATGGTGGCATATTTTTTATATAGGAAAATTATGCAAGTCACACATTGAAATGGTTTAAAATAGATACTTCCACGTCTATATTGACTCCAGTTGAAGAGAAGTTGAAGTTGGTGAAAGATGCCAGTTGAGATGACCCCACCTTTCCCTAAGGCGGACCAAAAGGGGTTGGCGGACCTCCTGCCTGACTCTTGCTGAGACTTACTACAATCCTCAATCAAATTGAAGTGCCAGCTTTAAATAATTACAATAAAACTCCAACAATTACATCTAAGTACTTCCTAATAATAACATAACCATACATCTTACAATTTAAACTCCATTACTTATAACCCAAGTATTTCAAAATCATGTTACAATCATGAAATGTTACTTCCCATACTTCAATACAATAAGCCCATTGCCCAAGACACCAGGAATAATATACACAGAAGAACTAGAGTTAATCCAGCTAGTCACTTTAGTAAGTCTCTTCAGTGCTTCCTTTGTCTCGAGTCCCTGTGGAGGGGAATAAAACATTTTTGGGGTGAGCTTAAAAGCTCAGTGAGGTTCCAAAAATTAAGCTAATACACATTTAGTCAAAATCTTAACACTTGAGTCAAATAGCATTCTTCCAAAAGTTTCACCATTCAACTTAAACCATGAGCAAAGCCTTTCATGTAGAACGATAGTAGATCACGTCTGATTTAACTCGAAACAAGAGTAAATCCTTTAGAGAAACTCATTTCACTCATTTAAGCATTCGAACAATAAGTAAACAAACTATTCACTTCAATCAAATCAAAAGTACTAATACGGGATGAGAGGTGCCTACCACCCTGATTTGGTGTGACACATATTTCCGTTCAGATTCAGTTACACTTAAAATACTGAGATGAAATGAGAGGTACCTCCCACTCACTCGAGTGTGGTACATACTATCTCTCAATACATATGGTCGACGAGGCAACGCTCCAATCGACATATTCACAGCTAGGATTAAGGCGGGATGAGAGGTACCTACCACTCATGGAGTGTGGTACATACTGCCGCTTATCACATAGGGTCGACGAGACAATGCTCCAATCGACTTACTCAAAGTTAAGATTCAAGCGGGATGAGAGGTACCTACCACTCAGAGTGTGATACATACTTCCGCATAACACATATGGCGGGATGAGAGGCACCTACCACTCACTCGAGTGTGGCACATACTTCCGCTTATCAACACAAATAAAAATTCATGTCACAGCAAATATTCAACATATAACTCATCTCTAATCACCGTCTCAAAATCACATAAACAAATCACCATCTCATTTAGTATTTTGTGAATCAAGACAAGTAACATACATAGAAACTCACAAACTCTTCACAATTTTATTTCACTTGTAAAGCATTTTGCTCGAAAATAACAGTAAATCCTTTCATTGCAAATATGAGTCGAGCAAATTATTTCACAAGTCATTTTCACATAGTAGTAAAATATTTGATTTATAAACGGATTGGAATACTCACCAATTAATCCCAACTGACAATCCAAGTTAGGATCTGGTTCAAACTCTCCCCCACTTCCTATAATCAAGTACAAGGAGAAATAAGTTTCGCCCCACAAATAGTGAAACTAAACCCAAATAACTCATTCACTTCTCTTATCAAAGTTCTTTACAACAACTCCATTTTCAAATTAAAATTTCAAATAACTAAACCACTTTTTAATCAAAGTACTAACTCATTTTTCAAACGATTTTCACTAGATTTCAATATACACAATTCGTGAAAATTAGCTAAAGTATTTCAAATCCACCAATTTGTCCAAAATGGCATTTTTCTCTCAAAGCTTAGTGACACTCAATTTCTCACCATAAAAGTTCAGGATTTTAACTCTTTTAAGACATATACTCATAAATGAATATAATACTTATATACTTAAACAAAATCTCATCAATAAATGTCATAAAGTTTTGAAATCACACTTCAAAGTTGCCAAGTATTGTTCGGCCATCACTTATCACTTTCCTTCAATATTTTCAACTACAAAATCTAATTTCTAACCATAGGATGAACTCATTTCACATATATCAAACACAATCACAATCAGGTCCTCAAGTCCGCTACCTAAAAGTCACCTCGAGTCAGCTACCTAAGTTGGGAATTCAAGAGCCCAACTCCAATGCTTCATACATAAACCTTCTTAGCAAAATAACCCATAGATCTAACAAATCTACCGCTAATGAGGTTAAAGCTAAGAGATTTAAAGATTATACCTCAAGATCTATTCAGATCTGACAAGATCAAGGAAGATCTGATGGACTCTTCCCAAAGATGACTTCTTGAGCTTAGCAACTCCAAAACGCTCCGACCTTAACTCAAGATTTGCTTGATTTGATGATGGATTTCAACCACAAGCTCAAGAACAAGCTCACGAAAACCCACACAAGCTTTCTTTCCTCTCTCTCCAAATCGGATAGCTCTCTCACACACTCACTCTCTCTTACGGCAGCCAAAGGAAGAAGATGAACCAAGATCATAGCCTTCAATCAAGTCTTGAAGCTTCAAGAAATTTAAGGTAGAAGAAGAAGTTGAAGAAACAACTTGGAAACTCTCTCCTTTCTCTCTCCATGGATGAATGAAAACTGAAGCTTCAAGAAGCAAGAAGAGACATGAAAAACACCTTCAAGAATGTCTTGAAACTTCAAGGAATGGAAGACAAAGAAGATGAAGCAGAAACTCTCTCCAAGTCTCTCTCTTTTCTCTCTCTATAACTGGCCCTCCCTCTCTCTCTTAAAGACAAGTTGTGGCTGAAAGTGTGAACCAACAAGAAGCTTGAAAAGAGGCTTTTAAGGGACAAAAAGTTACCTTTCCCCTATTTTAAGGAAAAGTGGTCAACGACCACTTTTTGTCGAATCGAAACGCGACACACCAACTTTTACTGTATTGTCTCCTTTCAACACTGTCCAACCTTAAATATATCTCGTAATATCTCTACTTATGCTCAGGTTCATTTGAAAATCATTATTCACATTTCGGAACAGAAACTAATGCTTAAACAGGCTGAAACCACACACCGGCAAATAATTCTCAGAAAATTCTATAAATTAGAAAATAATCACTCAAAACATATATTCATTCATATTTCAATAAATAAACACAATATAAACAATATTTGGTATTTTTAAAATAAAATTGGATTTTTCGAGACCCTCACACTAGTGGTGAATTTGTTGATGCCACTAATTTTAGGAGATTGATTGGAAGTTTTAGATACTTGACATCTACAAGAACAAATATCATGTTTGGTGTTAGGTTAATTAGTAGGTTTATACAGTCTCCATCTCAATCACATCATTAGGTGGCCAAGAGGATTTTAAAATACATTAAAGGTATTCAATCTGATGATGTCTTTTATCTATATGCTGACAATTATAGTCTTGTTGGCTTTACAGACAATGATTGTACTTTTGACATGATTCAAAAGAGAAGTAAATTAGGATATGCCTTTTATTTAGACAGTAGTGTATTTTCATGGTCCTTTAAGAAGCAGCAAGTGATGGCTTTATCCACAACTGAGACGGAGTATATGACAACTACACATAGTGCAACTCAAGCATTATCATCGATATGAATGCTTGATTTTCTATGCCATGAACAAGTTGGTCCTACCAAGATCTATTGTGATAGGAAGTCTTTATTGAGTTGTTAAAGAATCTAGTATTTAATGGGAGGAGCGAGCACATTAATATCAAGTTTCACTTTATTCGTGAACTAGTTCAAGATCAAGGAATTGCCATTAACTATTGCGAGACTAAACATCAAGTGACGGACATTTTCACAAAACCATTGAAGGTGAAGCTGTGTCTCAAGTTGACGAAGATGTTTGATATGATGTGGTTTAAAGACATAGATTTAAGGGAGGCAATGTAGAATATTTAAACCAAGTCTTTTAAGAATTAATTTAGGAAACTACTTGTTTTATTTTAATTTAGTTTTAATTTCGAATTATTAGTGTAGTTTGTAGTCTATTCACAATAGGATTTTGTTATTTATTAGTTTATACGAGAACCTATCACTTGTTCATTTATGTAAGAGAGAAAACATTCAGATTGATAATAGAAAGGCCTCCGTGTTCCGTCCTTTGTTTTACACTTCTACATTTCTTCGTTCTGACCTCAGGATCTCGTTTGTCCTTTCTGGCTTGATTGAATTGCAAAGCCTTGCAGCTTGTGTTGAGAGTTGTTTGATTACAAATATTTTGAGGGCCTACACACCTGCTTTTCACATGCCAACTTTCTAGCAACTCTATAAACACAAGCCATTTCCTTTGAATTGATTCTTAGCTCACAGACTTGTATGATATGAGAGAAACAAATGCTCTAGTGTTTCATCAGCTAAAGAAGAGACATTTGGGATCCACATCAAGGCCCCTCAAATCAGCCTGTCTTTTGTGCTAGTCTTTCCTTGCATGCTAGCTACAGTACAGAAGCATGCTCTGGTATGTACATTGTTCCCCAAATAATTTTATAGCACAATACAGATCTAGATGCCGTTCTCAATTGTATATTTACCTGATGGATCAGGTAACCGGACAATTACGTCTTCATGATCAACCAGAGGCACCAAATGCTAAGAAGTTGGTTGAATAACATCAGCAGCTGCACCTCTTAATTTTCTACTAGAAGGCCATATCCAGTTCCAATCATGAATAATTGATTCAACTTCGCATCGGGTCTACTTATAAATAATTTCATATCTGCTCAAAGTAAGTTGACGACAGACGTCCCTTTGTGTGCTACCAATCATATAATAGAAAGAAATCTTTTTCATTTCTAACCACCATTCATACCATCAATATTAATCATTTAAAACAATTACATGAATATGAATGAATCCATATATAATGTGGAACACATTTGATATGATTCCTACACCCAAGGTGAATGCAAGAACGTCCCATAAGTCTAAGAAATTCAAGTGTCAACATTGGTTGCGGATTCGATTTCAAACTTGGACAACACAAGTACGAAACGAAGGGTAGAAGATGCCACAATTAAGAGTTACTTGATTAATAAGTCAAAGATTATCCAAGAATCAACCTTAAGATACTCAAGGTTAGCTTTCACAAGTCAAAATAATTGCTTCTTGAACAAGATGCAAATCTGAAAATTTTCATAAAGAAACTCATGATAATTCTTGTCTTGAACAATGACAACTTGGGCTATTTATAGCCTTCACAAAAAAACCTATTAGAACTAGGAAAATACTAAGGGCAGAAATTTGGCCTTACCCAAGATATTTTGGACTGAAATTCCCTTGGACTAGGACACCCTAATTGGACCAACTATAAATGAAATAACACAAATGGAATTTACTAAAATGCTATTTCTAATTTGGAACCAACAATATTGGTCAAATTGCTTATTAATTAAACATAACAAACGATTAACTAAGGACTAAATAAACACTATAATTCCATCATTAGGCTTAAGATGAGCTCAAGACGAATCTTGCTCTTCACTTTGATCATAGGCTCCCATTGGACTCTTGATTGACTTTCATGATCACATAGGGCTTGATTTGAGCATCGAACAAGAACACATGAGACTCATATCAACATTGCTTCCACAAGGATGATTTTAGAAAGTACTTTATTGTTTTCTCTATTCCATTTCATATACACACACATATGTATGTGTGTATATATATACATATATATGTAAATACGTGTATATGTGTGTGTGTGTGTGTGTTTAACATCTTTTCATTTCCAACCACCATTCATACCATTAAAAAAATAGTTTATTTATTAATCATTTAGAGTAGTTACATGAAATTAATGAACACATATATAATGTGGAACATATTGCGTCCGCGAAGTAGGTCTTATTCGGATAGTAGATTATTTGTCAAAATTTATTTTCTTACATCATCAACACATTTCCAATCACCTATTAATCTCACATACATCATCTAGAAAAATTAACTACAGTATTTTTTTTTTCCAAAAAATGCTCCCAAATAGCGCACTATCCAAACACACTCATTGTTGAATTTCAAATTTGAAATTGGATTACATTGTGCGCATCTGTACCCATTCATGTATACACTGACAATGCACAAAGAATTACTCTTTTAGAAAGGATTAAGTTTTCATCTACTATCAATATAGTAGATTTTTTACAGTAGTAGGTGTAGATGCATGCCACCTATGCAAAAAGTAAATTTTAAATTTGAAATTCACTTTTTGCATGGGTGGCATGTACCTATACCTGCTCGCATATAGATTGATAGTGCATAAAGAAATTATTCTTTTAGAAAGCACGTTATTGTTTTCTCTACACCATTTTTTCTATTTTGATTTTAGATTTTTCGGGCTTAACAAAGCTGAAATTGAGAAGTAGGTCACTTGTTGCTTTAGGACATTGACTGTGGGCTAATTAGGAGTATTCATGGATCAGGTAACCAATTCATTTACAATTTCACTGATTATAACCACAAGTTGCATTTTAACAAAATTGTGTTTCATATCCTCTATTCAATTGGATAATTGCTAGATTGAGGTGGCCCCACGTTCCCCTAAAGCGAACCAGATGGGTCAGCGAACTGCCTGCCCGACTCTCGCCGGGACTCACTCAGTCGCTTGATAGCTTACTTGAATAAACACCACAAAATAACTACCAATTAATACTTAAGAAAATTTACAAATTTATACCTATCTACGTTTACAATCAAAACCAGATTCAAACCCTAGAATATGTAGCAACAGTTTACAAGTACCTAGTATCACAAAAGTCTGACCGTAGAGGTTTATCCGCTAACTCTTTAAAGCACCACGCTAGGCTTCAACCTGGGAAAGGAAACAGTTAAAAGGGGTAAATCTAATATTTAGTAAGTCTCGGTAAATAATAAATAAACATGTTGTATTTCCCAAAAGGGCATGTAAACAATCAATACGTAGGCCCGTTGAACGGGGTCAGTAACAATATCATGTATCACGTATTCCACTATTTGTGAACAAGTAAACAATAACACTTTTAGTAAAAGGATACAGTCCAATACAATTGTTGATGTAACTTTCAGTCTTCCGATCACCGATCCCCTTTCTTCGACTTTTGGGCCCAAACACCAACACCAAACAATACAATAGGCGATAATACTCTAGAGTAAACCTTCAACACTACCCAAGGTTCGTTAACTTGCCCGACCTAACCCGATACCGGCTCGAGTCAAATCACTTACCATTGATTGGGATCCCTTAACAATAAAGCCAGTTGTGGTAACGTATACAATGGCAACAATCAGGCATGTACAAGTACTTTCACATTTAAGGCGAGTGTGATAAAGTACACACTTGCCCTTTTCACATAATCAGCAAATTTGCACGTAAACAAGTAGGCAAGTAGCACGTTGGAAGTAATTAACAAGTAAGCAATTAAAAAGTTGGGTTCCCTCATCTTTAGTCGTCTTTGTCTGATCTGTCGGTTTGGGCGGGTCTCCTAGTTCCTGACTGGATCCTGTGAATAATTAAGTATTAGGTATGAGTTTAGGGCTAATTTTCTTATTTAGGAATAAGGTTGATTAATTTATTTCTGTTAATAAGCTAACAGTGTAGATTAGGTCTCGGTTATAGGTCGGAACCTGGTTTAGGGTTTGGGTTGGTGTCGGGGTCATACAGGTCATGGGCAAATAGTGTTATTATGCTTTCTGCCCTAGTCGGCATGTTTGGTATGCGACTGGTGGTTGTCGGTATTGGTCGGGGAGGTTCTGGGCATGACTGACAACGGTCGGGTCCTCTCGGTGTGTGTCGGCACCAGTCGGTAGTAGTTGGTGCTTGCGGATGCGAGTCGTGTGCTTCTGGCAATGATCGGTCCTGTCTTGTATGGTTCGGTTGCGACTAGCAACGGTTGGCACAAGTTGGCATTAGTCGGTGCCGATTGGTGCGTGTTAGGGGTGTCTGGAAACGGTTGGTGTTGGTTGGTGAGTTTCAGGTGACTGGGCATAGGGTAGAATGAAAACAAAAACGGTTGGCTCCCTGCGACTGTGCACGGCTAAGGTTTTATTTGTCTGCGACTTGGCCGTTTAGGTTGCCACAGGTCCGTTCAATGTCTAATGGGTAAGGTTGGCTGCCTAGGAATTAAGACAGTCTCGAGACTAACGGCTAATGGTTAGGGTTAATGGGTAACTAGTGATAGTGTCGGGTGGTCGGCGAACGGTGCACGTGGGTTATCGGCTAGGGTCGTAGGTGGCTAGGGTTAACTGTCACGGGTATCTACTATTGTAACGGGTGCTTGGTCAAATATCGGTGTCGGGCCTTACTGGCACTGATTGGATGACCGTTCCATAAGTTAGGCATAGAAATGGCTGGTCCCGTGGTTATATACAGGTCGGGTGCCGAGGTTATCGGCACGTTGGCTCCTTTCAGTAGGCTTTCATTCTGGTTGCCGTTTTAGGTCAATGTCTACATACTGGAAAACCTCCCTTGGTTGGGGGTATGTCTACAGACTTGGGTAGTGGTCCGGTAGTCGGTTACCGAAGGTGGTTGGGTATAGTGTGTAGTTTCGCTAACGGGTTGTCAAACTGGGGTAACTAAGTCGTGAATGGGTCGTTTCAGTTGTCAAGGGGCTGGCAGGCTAGGGTTCACTTCTGTTAACGGTCGGCGCACAGGGGCTCGATCGTCCCATTAATGATCTAGGCAGGTCTTTTAAGGGTCGATGTACTGGTGTCAGGTCTTTCGCTAATAGTCTGACACGCTAGGGTTAGGCATTCCACAAACAGGTCAGCACGATGGCTCGATAATCCCGCTAATGGATCGCACAAGGACTTGCAGTCCCATTAGCGGATTGCACGACGACTCAGCAATTCCACTAACGATTGGGCGTGTCGGCCCGACACTTCCGCTAACGGATGCGCAGTCCCGCTAATGGCTGGGCACGTCGACCCAGCACCTCGGCTAGCGGACGGCGCGCGGGATAGGCATATCCGTTAATAGATCGCGCCCTAATGGTGGCCATTTCGCTAATGGACATGCACATATAGATAGCAATTGGGGCTAACGAAGGTGTGCCGGTGCAGCAATGTCATTAACGGATCGCACCCCAACTTGCCTATCCGTCGCATTTTCTTTGACCGGCCATAACTCAAGATTTACAGGTGTATTTTTGGTCCATTTTATATTTTAGAAACAGCACTCAGAGCACTACATTTTCTCAGAAGACATCATTTCCAAATTCAGGTCATAACAGGGTCAAATTTCACCTCAAACATACTGCAGGAACCAGTTTCAGTTCTGACAATCCGAAAAATGGGTAAGTTTACAGGATTGCTGCACCTTGTAGGAATAGAATCTAGGAGTGTATCTTATAGAGATAGAAAGCCCTGTAAGTCTAGTTTCCAACGCCATCAATGGCACTCGAATTTGACTCTCCTATAGCCAGATATGCTCATTTTTCCAAAACTGGTTTTGTTGGACTGTTATTAACCAAACTAGGGTTCTTGGCATGAACATGTCTTTTACTTATTTTAGGGCCATCGATTTCACTTGAACTTCATAGTAAACACTCCACACATATCATTCAACATGTAGGGAATATTTTGTGATCAAAATTCCAGCAACAATCAAGTAAAATAACTACACCAATCATGCTATAAAATCTGAAAATTCTCAAGCAAGCTCAACTAGCTATAGTATCAATTTTCAGCATGTAACTTGCGAATTTTGTTGGGCTTGTTAAGCATAAAATTGAGCCTTGAGTATGGTATGCTATCAGCTTGAATTACCTCAAGTAGATGCATGAAATATCTTGTGGATTGAGCAAGCAAAAGCAAGTGGAATCCAAGCAACCGGCCAAACAAAGTTCAAGCCAAAGTCAAGCCTTGTTGTTCTTGATTTGTGGCTGTTTTTGTACTAGGTATTTGAGGGTTTTATGGGCTATTTTTTTCAGCAAAATTTCACCCAAGAGCAAGAGGGAACAAAATGGTTTAAGTGCTGCATCTCCATGTATTTATAAGCCAAGGTTAAGCATGACAAAACACTCCAAGTGACAACTTAGGTGCTTAACTTCAAGACAAGTGTTTTAACTTGCATTGTCATGCTTGGGGAAAGGATTTTCAAAAGCCTTCAAGGCTTATTCTTGGCTGGAAATTTTGTCCACATGTGAGGTAACAAGATAAGAATTTTATATGTCTTTTGCTATTTTGAGTAAAGGCCTTGGTTGCAAACCCTAATTTATTTTCGGTCCCCAAATTCCAAGTGCGTTATGCTTTGTTCCATACATGTTTTCTAACACTTTTTGCAAAATGATTGATCATCTTTTTAGCCTTATAAATAGGTGTAACAAGTGCTTGGAAATCTTAGCAAAATCCACATTTTACAAGTAAGAGTTTAGCACGATCAAAACAAGATGAAAACGGTCATTTATTCATACGAAACATACAAGTACATTGACCTGCGAGGCATGGTTTACACGGGTGCTCACATTCTCCTCTCCTTAAAGAAAATTCATCCTCAAAATTTTCCTACCTTTACAATTACAATTCAGGATATTTCTGCTTCATTTCATTCTCCAACTCCTAGGTAACTTCCTCTACATTATGATGTCTCCATAATACTTTCACTAGAGGAATCTGTTTGTTTCTTAAACCCTTTACCTTCCTGTCTAGAATCCTTAAAGGCCGTTCTTCATAGGTCAGAGATTCATCCAACTCAACATCCACCGGTGATATTACGTGGGACGGATCTCTATAATAGTTCTTAGCCATGAGACATGGAAGACGTTATGCACTCGGGATAAGTTATATGGTAACTCTAGTTGATAAGCCACCTTTCCTACCCTTTGGATAATCTTAAAGGGGCCTATATACCTTGGCTTGAGATTTCTCCTTTTCTAGCCTTGAGATGTCCTCTTAATGGCGTAATCCTAAGAAAAACTTCATCCCCAACTTCACATTATAAGTCCTTTCGCCTACGGTCAGCATAGCTCTTCTGTCGACTCTGAGCCACTTGGATTCTTTGTCGAATTAGCTTCACTTTGTTGTATGCTGCCTCAATCCATGCAATTCTTTTGGCACCCAGTAACCTTCTTTCCCCAATTTCGTCCCAGTAGACGGGTGATCTACATTTTCTACCGTACAGAGCTTCATATGGGGCAATCTGTATTGAGGAGCGATAACTGTTATTATACGCAAACTCAATGAAAGTCACATGTTGATCATAATTGCCTCCAAAATCCATTACACAGGCTCATAGCATATCCTTCAAGGTTTGTATGGTTCGGTCTGACTGTCTGTCCATTTAGGGGTGATAGGTAGTGCTCAAGTTTAACTTGGTGCCTAATGTTTCCTGAATCTATTGCCATAATCGTGAAATGAAACGAGGATCTTGATCCGATACAATACTGACAGGTACCTGTGAAATCTCACAATTTCATCTATATAGGTCTTGGCCAATTTTTTCAACTTGTATTTCATGTTAACCGGTATGAAATAAGATGATTTGGTCAATCGGTCCACTATAACCCAAATGGCATCATGGCCCTTCTGCGTATGGGGTAACCCTGACAAAAAATCCATTGCAATCTGATCCCATTTCCATTCCGGTACTTCTAATGGCTGTAGCAGTCCTGACGGTCTTTGATACTCTACTTTGACTTGTTGGCAGGTGAGACAAGTTTGCACGAACTGGGCTACATCCTTTTTCATGTCTTCCCACCAATATGCTTTCTTCACATCTTGATACATTTTATTTCTACTAGGATGAATAGTGTACTTGAATTTGTGTGCCTCTTCTAGAATTTCTTTCTTTAGTTCACTTTCCTTAGGCACCACTATTTGATCCCGGTATCTCAAAATTCCATTATTTCTTAGATTAAACTCAGGCAGTTTCCCTTCTTTCACCTTGTCTACCCATTTCTGTATCCTAGGGTCTCGTCTTTGGGCATCCTTAATTTGCTTCACTAAGGCAGGATTGATAACCATATTTCCTAAGAGTACCTTTTGTGGTCCTGGTAGTGGGTTCCAGCTGCTTACTTCCTTCAGCATGTCCCACTCCTTGATTATGAGTTCGGCAATCTGTATTTTTCGGCTGAGGGCATCGGCTACCACATTCGCCTTACCAGGATGATACTTGATAGTGCACTGGTAATCTTCCAAAAACTCCATCCACATTCGTTGTCTCAGATTCTGGTCCTTCTAGGTGAATAGATATTTAAGACTCTTATGGTCCCTATATACCTCAAATACTACCCCATATAAATAGTGTCTCCATCTTTTCAAAACAAACACTATGGCTGCTAACTCCAAGTCGTGGGTCGGGTAATTTTGCTCATGGGTTTTCAACTTCCTCGATGCATAAGCAATTGCATTTCCGTTTTGCATTAGCACGCATCCTAGTCCTTTTCTCGAGACATTGGTGTATACTATGAACCCATCCTTGTCATTTGGTAGGACTAAAACTGGAGCCATGGTTAAGTACCTCTTTAATTCTTGGAAGCTGTTTTCACACTTTGTATCCCAAATAAAGTGACTATTCTTTCTTGTCAGGTTGGTCAATGGTCCAGCAATTCTTGAGAAGTTCTTAATGAACCTTCGGTAGTATCCGGCCAATCTAAGAAAGCTACGTATTTCAGTTGGATTTTTAGGTTGCTTCCAGTCTACCATTGATCTCACTTTGGCGGGGTCTACCGTGATACCTTTCGTAGAGATTACATGACCTAAGAAGGACGCTTCTTCCAACCAAAATTCACTCTTATTGAGTTTTGCATATAACTTGTGATCCTTTAGGGTCTAGAGGACTATCCTCAAATGTTGTGCATGTTCCTCTGGGGACTCGGAGTAGATCAATATATCGTCTATGAATATCACCATAAATTATCCAGATAGGGTTTGAAAATTCTATGCATTAAATCCATAAATGCTACTGGGGTGTTGGTTAATCCGAACAGCATAACTAGGAACTTGTAATGCCGTGTCTTGTGTTCAAAGCAGTCTTCGGGATATCTTTTTCTCTAATTCTCAATTGATAATATCCCTGCCTAAGGTCTATCTTGGAAAATACTATTGCCCCATGTAATTGATCGAACAGTTTCTCGATATGGGGCAATAGGTATTTGTTCTTGATGGTAAGATTGTTCAATCCCCGATAATCTATGCAAAGTCTCAAGCTTCCATCTTTCTTCTTAACAAATAGCACCGGAGCTCCCCAGGGTGATTCGCTCAGTCACAAAAATTCTTGGTCTAGCAAATCCTGTATTTGTGTCTTTAATTCTTTAAATTCAGTAGGGGCCATTCTATAGGGAGTCTTAGAGATTGGTGTTGCTCTCGACATAAGTTCAATCTTGAATTCTATTTCCCTTTCTATCGACTGAGTTCAACTTTTCTAGAAATATCTCAGGATGCTCCCTTACAACTGGCATATTTTTCAACTTCAACTAATCCTCTTGGGGATTTATCAAAAAGACCAAATATCCTTGGGCATAATAACTTCCTGGCCTGGGAATGTGAAACTCAACAGCCTTTGTTCTACAATTTATCCGGCATTGTGCCATGCCAGGCTATCCATTCCAATTATGATTTCATAGCCTTTTATTGGTAAGGCAATTAGGTCAACTAATAACTTCTTTTCCCCTACCCCAATCTCACAATTCCTATATATTGTGTTGGTTATCAAGGCATGATTTTTAGTAGGGGTTTGTATCTCTACATCATAAGGCTTATACTCAGGTTGCATTGCTAAACCATGTACAAATTCAAAGACTATAAAAGAATGACTTGCATCAGGATCAATTAAAACTTTAACTAATCTGTGAAGAAAAGGGGTGGTACCTTCAATTACTTCTGAGGGTCTTGGCATCTCCTGTTGGTCAATTGCATAAACTCGACCAGATACTCTGGGTCTACTTCATTGATTTGTGGCCGACTTGGAGCTAGTCTAGTTGGTGGGTGGGGTTGCCGTCTCACGATCCCGCTTGTTTGGGCAATTACTAACATTGTGTCCCATATTCCCATAGACCAAACATTTCCCATTTTAGCCAGCAATCCCCCTCCGTATGGTTTGGTTTGTTACAATATCCACATACCAGCCAATATTTTGTGTTCTGCCTAGATTGAGATGCTCCACTCCTCTGGCCTTTCCCTGGTTGCCCTTTTCCCCGATCTGCCGACTCCTCTCCCAGTTCTCTGGGGTACTGGATTAGTCCTTGCTCCCCTAAAACTACCACTCGGTGCTACCTATTTTCTGGCATGAAAAGCCTTTATCTGGGTCTTGGTGCTTTCCACTCTTTGGGCTTTCTCTAAGGTATCTGAAAATGTGGTTAATTGCGCCGTAACTAGCGCATCCTGTATCTCCAAATTTAAACCTTGGACGAAGCGTCTCACTCTTCTAGGATCTGTCATTAGTAAATCTGGAACAAATTTGGAAAGTCGAGTGAATTGAGCCTCATATTCAGCTACGCTCATAGTCCCTTGCCGTAGTTTGATGAATTCATCTTCCCACCTTTCCTGGACTAAGAGAGGAAGGTATTTCTCATTGAACTCCTTAGTAAAATTGGCCTAAATCCATGGTGTTCCGTTCCTATTCCACTTTTCTTTGATTACATTCCACCAATTCCTAGCTGCACCCTCAAATTGGAATACAACAAAAGTAACCTGCCTCTCTTTGGAGTAATTCAAAGTCTCAAAAATATTTACTATGTTTTCCAACCACCGTTCTGCCAATTCAGGGTTTGGCTCCAAAAATTTAGGGGATGAAAAATTTTGAAATCTCTCCAAGACTCGGTCTTCACCTGATTCCGTTCTTTCTTGACCTACTCTCCCCTGTTGGTTTGTTACAATTGCTAGTAGGTTGGTTACCCTATGTAAAACTTCTGCTATAGGGTCTATCTTAGGGTCGCTCTGTTCTTGTTCCTGTTGAGTGGCGGAGGTTTCACCCTCTGCCTGGGTGTGGGAACATCTATGGTTTTTACCCGTTGCCTACTTTCTCCCTCCATGTCGGTCTATATTTATAAGTATAAAGTTTAAATTAGATAGTAACTATATTTTTTGAACAAGTATTTAGATAATATACATACTTTAAAACACAAACTTTATTTACATTAGATAGCAAAACATGCTTTAAACATAGCTGCTGCCCTTAGGCAAGCAGAGTAGCACAAAACAGTCATATGTACAATTTACAACAAAAGTCGAGATATCACTAGGCACTATTGCCTACCCTGCTCGAAACTACGAAAGTTGGGATCCTCTAAGAGATCTGTCTCAAGGCGGGAGTGCTCCTGCTTTGGGTCCCTATTGTTCATGGATTTCGAAAGCTGCTCGATGTTCGGGTCTTCCTCACCCTGCCTATCTAACTAGATTCTCACAACCTCTTCCATTAACATCTCGCAATCAACGAGGATGCTTTCAATGCGATCTTGCACAAAACTTGCTATACCAGAGTAGCGATGAGAAATGTCCTCAAACTCGGCTATCCTTGCTCGCTGAGCGTCCACAAGTTCCCTTAAGCCTGCTATCTCTGTCTTAGCCCTCTGAACGTGGTTAAACAGGTTTTTTCTCTCACTAACCATTGCAAGTACAACTTTATTGGGATAAGTAAAAGTCTCCGAGCATTCATACCTTTTCACCTTACTGGCCGGACTCCAGTACAATGCTGGTCCTCTTGACCTAATCTTATACTTGATCACAGGTAAGGGCTTCCTGGGCTGGCTAGTTCTTTCGTTTGCTTCACTCCCGTCCATTTCCTACATTTAAAACCAAATGAGTTTAGAGACGTCTCAAATTAAACTAACTCTAATATCATAATTTAATATTTACAAATCTCCACAGTCCAGATATCTTAAATCTTAAGCTCTGACACCAACTGCGGTGGCCCCATCTTTCCCTACGGTGAACCAGAGGGGTCAGCGGACTGCCTACCCGATTCTCGCCGAGACTCACTTAGTTGCTTGATAGCTTACTTGAATAAACACCACACAATAACTACCAATTCATACTTAAGAAAATTTACAAATTTATACCTATCTACATTTACAATCAAAACCAGATTCAAACCCTAGAATATGTAACAACAGCTTACAAGTACCTAGTATCACAAAAGTCTGATCACAGAGGTTCATCCACTAACTCTTTAAAGCTCCACGCTAGGC
Source organism: Gardenia jasminoides (assembly GCA_013103745.1). Taxonomy (NCBI): domain Eukaryota; kingdom Viridiplantae; phylum Streptophyta; class Magnoliopsida; order Gentianales; family Rubiaceae; genus Gardenia; species Gardenia jasminoides. The sequence continues at coordinate 2,574,571 of CM023104.1, read as the reverse complement.
TTCAACCTGGGAAGGGAAACAGTTAAAAGGGGTAAGTCTAATGCTTAGTGAGTGTCCCGGTAAACAATAAATAAGCATGTAGCATTTCCTAAAAGGGCATGTAAACAATCAATACGTAGGTTCGTTGAACAGGGTCAGTAACAATATCATGTATCACGTTTTCACTATTTGTGGACAAGTAAACAATAACACTTTTAGTTAAAGGATACAGTCCGGTATAATTGCTGATGCAGCTTTCAGTCTTCCGATCACCGATCTCCTTTCTCTGACTTTTGGGCCTAAACACCAAATGATACAATAAGCGGTAACTTGCACGACAACGACAACAATCAGTTGTGGTAGAGTACACAACGGCAATAATCAGGTATGCAAAGTACTTTCACGTTTAGGGCGAGTGCGATAAAGTACACACTTGCCCTTTTCACATAATCAGCAAATTTGCAAGTAAACAAGTAGGCAAGAAGCACGTTGGAAGTAATTAACAATTAAACAATTAAACAAGTTGGGTCCTTCACCTTTAGTCGTCTATGTTCGATCTATCGGTCCGGACGGGTCTCTTAACTCCTGACTGGATGCTGTGAATAATTAAGTATTAGGTATGAGTTTAGGGCTAATTTTCTTATTTAGGAATAAGGTTGATTAATTCATTTCTGTTAACAAGCTAACAGTGTAGATTAGGTCTCGGTTACAGGTTGGAACATGGTTCAGGGTTTGGGTTGGTGTTGGGGTCGTATAGGTCATGGAAAAATAGTGTTATTGTGCTTTCGACCCTAGTCGGCACGTTTGGTGCGCGACTGGTAGTTGTCAAAACTGGTCAGGAGGTTCTGGGCACGACCGACAATAGTTGACACCAGTCGGGTCTTGTCGATACGTGTCGGCACCAATCGGCAGTAGTTGGTGCTTGCGGATGCGAGTCGTGTGCATTTGGCAACGATCGGCTCTGTCTTGTGTGGTTCGATCGCGACTAGCAACGGTTGGCACAAGTCGGCACTAGTTGGTGTCGATTGGTGCATGTCAGGGGCGTCCGGCAGGGATTGGTATTGGTCGGTGTGTTTTCGGGTGACTGGGCATAGGGTAGAGTGAAAATGAAAATGGTCGGCTCCCGGCGACTGTGCATGGCTAAGGTCCTATTTGTCTGTGACTTGGTCGTTTAGGTTGCCACAGGTCCCTTCAATGTCTAATGGGTAAGGTTGGCTACCTGCGGGTTAAGACAGTTTCGAGACTAACGGCTAACGGGTAGGGTTAACGGGTAACTAGTGATAGTGTCGGATAGTCGGCGAATGGTGCACGTGAGTTATTGATTGGGGTCGTAGGTAGTTAAGGTTAACTGTCACGGGTAGCTACTATTGTAACGGATGCCTAGTCAAGTGTTGGTGCCGGGCCTTATCGGCACCGATTAGGTGACCGTTCCGTAGGTTAGGCACGGATCCTGTGGTTATATGCAGGTTGGGTTCCAAGGTCGCCAGCACGTCGGCTCCGTTCAGTAGGCTTTCGTTCTGGTTGCCGTTTTAGGTCAATGTCTGCATACGTTTTGTCAAAAAAGCTCCCTCGGCTAGGGGTATGTCTACAGATTTGAGTAGTGGTCGGGTAGTCGATTACCGAACGTGGTTGGGTATAATGTGTAGTTTCGCTAATGGATTGTCAAACTGAGGTAACTAAATTGTGAACGGGTCATTTCAGTTGTCAAGGGGCTGGCAGATTAGGGTTAGCTTCCGTTAATGGTCGGCACACAAGGGGTCAGTCGTCCCGTTAATGATCTAGGTAGGTCTGCTAAGGGTTGGTGTACTGGTGTCAGGTCTTCCGCTAATAGTCTGACACACTAGGGTTAGACATTTCACTAACGGGTCGGCATGGCATTTCATCAGGCGAGCCTCCGCATGCCTAACCGCACGCCAAGCTGCACGCCCGCGTGAGAGTCCGCACACCCGTGTGCCCTATTGCATGCCCAATGCAACAGCCCTGTCACCAACATAGCGAGCACCTTTTCGGGAGTGCAGGAGTATCTTCATTGGCTATTAGGCCCTCCCATTACCCTTAGTCCTTTGGTTTTGATGTATATATGTAAATAGAATTAGAGTGCATTTTAGCTACCAATTCTAGTTTCTAGTTAGGATTACCTTTTGGGTGACAGTGCTAACCCACATCCAATTGTTGCTTTACTTTTGAGAACGTTGTAGTCATTTTCTATTCTCAATACAAGTACTACTTTCCTCAAACTTTTGTCGCTTTAAAGCATTTTTTGCATTACTTTGCTTACTACTTTAAGTGGGATTATGACGCACATGAGTTGTTGGCAAAGTGGCTCCCGTTGAGTCGTTAGCCTTACGGACCATCTAGTCATTGCCTGGAACTAAGGCGGCCCGTAACAGTTAGTATCAGAGTCTCGGTTCTACTGGGGCCTGAACAAGCAAGACACGCAATGTCCCAGAGAGAGAACGGCTGGATGCTTTGGAGGCGGAAGTGACCCGCCTTAATACAACGTGCTTCGGTGAGACGCACGGAGCAGCGCCCATTGATCAAAGAGTTGGCCAAGTCAAAAAAGATTTGGCCTAGTTGAGTACCGATTTGGATAGACAGGGAGGACTCAACCAACAACTTTTGGAGGTAACTCAAAACCTTGAAGTTAGGGTGGCGGGAAACCAGGAAGGAATTAGTGAATTGCAAACTATCGTTAACAATGCAATCGCAGAGTTACGGGATGCCATTCTTCAGTTGGCTGTGGCCAACAACAACATCGTTCAACCCAATGGAGGGGGTATGAACGGCGCAGGAGGCGCTAGAGTGAAAATTCCTAAACTGAAAGCCTTCGGTGGGGAGCGAGATGCGAAGGAGGTGGACAACTTCCTTTATGATATGAACGACTATTTGGATGCTCTGTACATAGTGGATGAGGTAGAGCGGGTAAGGACTGCTAGTCGATATTTGGCTGGTGATACCAAGCTATGGTGGCGGACAAAGAGAGAAGCCATCAATAATGGTGCATGTCCCATTAGCACATGGGAGGAGATGAAACAGAGAATAAAATAACACTTTTTTCCTCACCATACCCAAACAAAAGTTCGTGATGAACTCAACGAGTTGTGGCATACGAGTACGATTAGAGCATATGTCAACAAATTCCAGGAGCTGATGCTCCAAATTGTTAATATGTCAGAAGTGGATTGGATTTACCACTTCTAAAACAAACTGAAACTGTGGGCCAAATCGGAACTATGGAAACACCGGTTTGAAACCCTAACTGAAACCGTCAAAATAGTGGAAGGCTTTGATGAATTGTATCAACCGAATCAATTTAAGGTAGCTACCGTCACAACCCCAACAAATTGCAACTTTTGTTTTGGCAATGGGAGAGGTAGGGGAGAGAGGACCCCAAATGCTGCCTTCCCTGCTCAGCAAGGAAGGGGAGGGAGAGGTAGAGCCTTCATGCCTCCAAACCAGAATCCTCCCGATCAACTGAAGGCCCTGGCACCTATGAATCAACCTAATGGTAATGGGCCACCTCGTGGATGTTTCTATTGCGAAGGACCTCACTTTGCGAGAGAGTGTCTGAAATATCATAAGGTAGCTAGTGTTTTCATGCGCCAACTAGCAAGTCTTAGTTAGGACGGGCAAGACCACACCGAAAAGTAAGAAGGCGAGGCGGGTATAGGCCCGAGTGAATGAGAGGGATCGGAGAATAGGGACGCTGAGGCCATGGGCGCCTATACATACTGGTGCAACGCGCTTGCTCATACTAATGGTCAAATGCAAGCATGCCCTCCCACTGCCAAGGTTCCCACCAAGGAAGGTCAGCAGGACAACTCGAAACGAGATCGCATCAGTCCTGCCAAGGGGTATCGACGAGCACTATCTGGTCCAGTGACCTTGGTACCACCTGAAACTCTAAAGGCAGACGAGATTGAAATAATTAGACCTAGTCAGAATAAGAATAATGGGCTCATGATCATTGACTTGAGAGTCAATGGGAAGCCCTTCACGGCTATGATCGACACCGGTGCGACATACAACTTTTTGGCCGAGTTCGAAGTCTTACTCTTTGGGCTAATCTTGGAGGAGTCGAATAGTAAAGTGAAGGCCATCAACTCTCCTGCCCAACCTGTAGTGGGAGTGGTCAAGGCAACTGTCATAAGCTGTGGTCCTCTTCGTGTGCAAATGAACATCACAGCTATTAGGATGGATGACTTCCAATTCATCATCTGATTGGAGTTCCTTTGAGACTCGGGACTACTAATGTGGGTAAGGGAGAATTGCCTATTTTGGTTGGATGGAAACCTCTGCGTGATTCCGACTCATTGCATGAACGCCAAGGTGTAAAGCGTTTTCGGCCATGCAACCGGAGAAAGGCCTCAAACAAGGCGAGACCACTTGGTTGGCGCACGTCCGATTAGATGAATTGGAAGAGACCTCGGGGCTAATACCTGCGCCAGTCAAGCACCTTGGAAGAATTTGAGGACGTAATGCCAGACGAACTTCCCAAGCGGTTGCCCCCAAGAAGGGAAGTAAATCATGAGATCGAATTGATTCCTGGTACCAATCCTCTAGCATGAGCGCCATATAGGATGTCGCAACTTGAACTAATGAAACTTCGAAAACAGCTACTGAAAATGTTGGAGGCAGGCATAATAGTTCCTGCCAAAACCCCCAATAGAGCGCCAGTCTTGTTCCAAAGAAAGCAGGATGGGACGTTACGATTCTGTGTAGATTTCCATGCATTGAACAAGATCACGGTCAAAAATAGATATCTCATTCCATTGATCATAGATTGCTTCGACCAATTGAGCGAAGCAAAATACTATACGAAACTCGATTTGTGGAATGGCTATTGGCAGGTGAGAATCAAAGAAGGTGACGAGCACAAGACAACCTGCGTCACGAGGTATGGGGCATATGAGTTTTTGGTGATACCATTTGGGTTAACCAATGCCCCTGCTACCTTTTATACCCTGATGAACCAAGTCCTCCGTGCCTTTCTAGATCAGTTCGTGGTAGTGTACGTCGATGACATTGTGATCTACAGGAACACATCGGAGGAACATGTAGAGCACTTGAGATTAGTGCTGACCAGGTTGAGGGAGCATGAGTTGTACCTCAAACCCTTCAAGTGTTTATTCGCACAACAACGTATTGATTTCTTGGGGCATATCATTGAGACGGGAGAGATCAAAATGGACCCCAAGAAGGTCCAAGCCTTGGAAGACTGGAAGTCACCGAATAGTGCCACTAAACTTCGGTCCTTCTTGGGTCTGACCAATTACTATCAACGGTTCATACGGGACTACTCTAAAATAGCCCAACCGTTAACCGATTTGCTCAAGAAGGGAAAGGCATGGGATTGGGGCAAGTCTTGCCAAGAAACCTTCGAACACTTGAAGAGAGTTTTGTCTACCAATCCAGTATTGGTACTGCCAGACCTAAAGAAACCCTTTGAGGTACACACGGATGCGTCTGACTTTGCTTTGAGTGGAGTCTTGATGCAGGAAGGACACATCGTGGCCTACGAGAGTCGGAAGTTGAATGATGCCAAACGGAGGTACTCAACTCACGAGAAGGAACTACTGGTGGTAGTACATTGCCTACGACTGTGGAGACACTACTTGTTGGGTGCTCCATTCCTAGTTAAGACGGATAATACTACGGTGAGCCACTTTATGACTTAACCTAATCTCAACAACAGGCAAGTCGGTGGCAAGAGGTGTTGGCAGAATTTGATTTCACTATAGAATACTGTGCCAAAAGGTCAAATCAGGTGGCAGATGCCTTGAGTCATAAAGTGGATCGAACCCGCATCTGCCGGTTGGCCGCTCTGCAAGGAAGTTGGTTAACCACGAGCGTCTGAGAGCAGATACGGGAACTCTTTCGGACAGAACCTAGCTTGAAAACTCTCATGGAGTTGGTAGAACAAGGGAAGGCTCGACAGTTCTGACTTGAAGATGGTCTCCGTGGACCAAGAAGGGGAGACTTTATGTCCCAAAAAGAGGGTAGTTGCGGAAAGATATCATAAGGGACTGCCATGACATCCTTTGGGCTGGACACACTGGAATGGAACGAACATTAGCATTGGTTCAGCGGGGCTACTACTGGCCCCAAATGCAGGACGACATTGACCACTACGTGCGGACTTGCCTTATCTGTCAACAAGATAAGGTAGTTCGTCAGAAGAAGGCAGGATTGCAACAACCCCTTCCGGTATCTAAGCGACCTTGAGAGAGCGTCTTCCTTGATTTCATCACCAATTGCTCCAAGGTTGGTGACCTTGCTACAATATTGGTGGTGGTCGACCGTTTCTCAAAATATGCAACATTCATTGCTGCCCCGAAGTATGTTTTCGTAGAAGAGACGGCACATCTCTTCTTCAAACACATTGTTAAATATTGGGGAATACCCTAAGGGATTATTAGTGACCAAGACTCTAGATTCACCGGTAACTTTTGGAGTGAACTCTTCAAAATTATCGGTTCCAAACTGTGTATGAGTTCGACAGCCTACCTCGAGTCCGACGATCAGACAGAATGCTTCAACAGCATGATGGAAGAATATCTTTAATACTTTGCCACTGCCAAGCAAACTAATTGGACCCAACTGCTTGACACTGCTGAATTGTGCTTTAACTCCCAAAAGAGTTCCTCCACGAACAAGAGTCCCTTCGAGGTGGTAACGGGACAGTAAACCCTAACTTCTTCACACTGTTGATGTTCTAGACGACATCTCTCGACCAACTAAGGCCGAGAGTGTCTCCCTAGAGTGGAAGCAGAATATCGACATAGCACGCAGCTACTTGGAAAAGGCTGTGAAGTGCATGAAGAAGAATGCGGATCGCAACAGATGTTTTTTGGAGTTTCAGGTGGGGGACGAGGTTTTGGTAAAGTTGATAGATCAGTGACACAGTCGGTACTTATGGAGGAGGGATCCTAGACTCCTTCAGAAATACATTGGGCCCATGTCCATCCTGAAAAGGATCAGAAGGATGGCATATAAGGTCGATGTCCCAGGGTGGTGGAAGGTGTACCTGGTCTTCCATGTTAGTCTCCTCAAACCGTACCACGAAGACATGGATGATTCAAACAAAGGATGAGACCGTCGTACTACCTTAAGCCACAAGATGATAGGGAAACAAGTCGCAGAGGTGATCCTGGAGGACAGAATCAGCAGGCATTCAAGGAAGGATCACGAGGAATATCTTGTGAAATAGAAAGGATGCAGTGAAGAAGAGAACACTTGCGAGAAAGTTGCGGATCTCAAAGCCTTTGAACTACTAATCCATAAATACCTCAAAAGGAAGGCAACGAGGGGGTTGCCAAAACAAGTGGGGGAGAATTTTCACAAGGTGAGCTTCTGCATACCCAACCGCACGCCCGGTCTCACGCCCAATCGCACGCCCAGCAGCATGCCTGCGCGCGAGTCCGCACACCCGTGTGCCTGACTGCACACCCAATGCAACGGCCTCACGTCACCAACATGGCGAGCACCTTTTCGGGAGTCCAGGAGTATCTTCATTGGCTATTAGACCATCCCATTACCCTTAGTCCTTTAGTTTTGATGTATATATGTAAATAGGATTAGAGTGCATTTTAGCTACCAGTTCTAGTTTGCTAGTTAGGATTACCATGTGGGTGACAGTACTAACCCATATCCGATTGTTGCTTTACTTTTGAGAATGTTGTAATCATTTTCTATTTTCAATACAAGTACTACTTTCCTTAAGCTTTTGTCCTTTTAAATCATTTCTCGCATTACTTTGCTTACTGCTTTAAGTGGGATTACGACACACACGAGTTGTTGGCGGAGCGGCTCCCGTTGAGTCGTTAGCCTTGTAGACTGCCTAGTCATTGCCTGGCACTAAGGTGGCCCGTAATACAACGGCTTGATAGTCCCACTAATGGATCTTACAAGGGCTTGGCAGTCCTGTTAGCGGATAGCACGACGGCCCGACACTTCCGCTAACGGTTAGCGTCGGCCCGACACTTCCGTTAATGGACGCGCAGTCCCACTAACGGCTGGGCCCGTCGGCCCAGCACTTCCGCTAACAGACGGTGCGCGGGATAGGCATATCCGTTAATGGATCGCGCCCCAATGGTGGCCATTCCGCTAATGGACACGCATATACAGATAGCAACTGGGGCTAATGGAGGTGTGTCGGTACAGCAATGTTGTTAATGGATTGCACCCCAACTTCCCTATCCATTACAGTTTCTTTGACCAGCCATAACTTAGGATTTATAGGTGTGTTTTTGGTCCATTTTATACCGTCAGAAATAGCACTCAAAACACTAAATTTTCTCAGAAGACATCATTTCCAAATTCAGGTCATAACAGGGTCAAATTTCACCTCAAACGTACTGCAGGAACCAGTTTCAATTCTGACAGAATCCCAAAAACAGGTAAGTTTACAGGGTTACTGCAGACTGTAGGAATAAAATCTGGGGGTGTATCTTATACTAATAGAAAACCTGAAAGTCTAGTTTCCAACACCACCAATGGAAATCTGACTCTTCTACAGCCAGATATGCTCATTTTCCCAAGACTAGTTTTGCTGGATTGTTATTACCTAAACTAGGGTTCTTGGCATGAACATGTCTTTTACTTATTTTAGAGCCATCGATTTCACTTGAATTTCATAGCCAACACTCCACATATATCATTCAGCATGTAGGGCATATTTTGTGATCAAAATTCTAGCAACAATCAAGTAAAATAACTACACCAATCATGCTATAAAATCTGAAAATTCTCAAGCAATCTCAACTAGCTATAGTATCAATTTTCAGCATGTAACTTGCGAATTTTGTTGGGCTTGTTAAGCATAAAATTGAGCCTTGAATATGGTATGCTATCAGCTTGAATTACCTCAAGTAGATGCATGAAATATCTTGTGGATTGAGCAAGCAAAAGCAAGTGGAATCCAAGCAATTGGCCAAGCAAAGTTCAAGCCAACTTCAAGCCTTGTTGTTTTTGATTTGTGGCTGTTTTTGTACTAGGTATTTGAGTGTTTTGTGGACTGTTTTCTTCAGCAAAATTTTGTCCAAGAGCAAGAGGGAACAAAATGGTTTAAGTGTTGCATCTCCATGGATTTATAAGCCAAGGTTAAGCATGACAAAGCACTCCAAGTGACAACTTAGGTGCTTAACTTCAAGACAAGTGTTTTAACTTGCATTTTCATGCTTTGGGAAAGGATTTTCAAAAGCCTTCAAGGCTTATTCTTGGCTGGAAATTTCGTCCACATGTGAGGTAACAAGACAAGAATTTTATATGGCTTTTGCTATTTTTAGTAAAGGCCTTGGCTGCAAACCCTAATTTATTTTTGGGTCCCCGAATTCCAAGTGCGATTATGCTTTGCTCCACACATGTTTTCTAACACTTTTTGCAAAATGATTGATCATCTTTTTAGCCTTATAAATAGGTGACAAGTGCTTGGAAATCTTAGCAAAATCCACATTTTACAAGTAAGAGTTTAGCACGATCAAAACAAGATGAAAATGGTCATTTGTTTATACGAAACGTACAAGTACATTGACCGGCGAGATATGGTTTACACGGGTGCTCACATAGCTGGTTAACCTAAAGAAAATGATCAAATATACCAGATAACCTAACCCTCTTGTATTTAGAGGAAAAAGAAAAGAAAAATAGAATTAATAAGTGTTTTATCCTATAACTCTAAAAAACTACCAACAAAATAGGAAATCAAAACACAATAAATAATTAAAGCATAAAGTGTTCCAAATATTTGTTTTCATTTTCTCTACTTCTTGAAAACCATTTATTTATTTATTTTTATTAAGGACGGCAGGTTGCTTCACAATCAAATATGTAAACTATAAAAATTAAAAATAAAAAAGTGGTAAACATGATAGAATTTGTGAGAAAGGAAAAGAAATTTTGAATAAAAACAAAAAAGTAGTAGAGTAAATAAAATTAGTGGTAAGGAATGTAGGAAATGAAAAAAATAAATAAAAAATAATTAAATATACAATTTTATAAGTTGTGAAGAATAAAATGTATAACGGCATAAGTCCCGTAACTTAATTATTAGTAAATGACTAAATAATTATGGGTTGAGATTTGGATACTCATTATCTTAACCAATCTTACACATATACGAGTTGATTTGGGTATCTACAGTTTAAAACTTGTAAACCATACCCTAACCTAATTTTTCAAGTGGGTTCGGGAAACCTAACCATTTTGGAAATTAGGAGTTGATTATCCTATTTTTTAGTTTGGACCAATTCTTTTTTTTTTTATTACCTTCCTAGGGCTACTTGTTAGGTATATATAGAAACCTTCAAAATTTTAAATATAATTAACAAATTACCTAAAGTTCATTTATAAGCAAGTGTAAGGGTGATTTATAATTTATTGGTTAAAAGATGAAAACTGAAAAACATTTGACCTGGTGGAGTAGATTTTTGTTGATGAAAACTGCAAAGCATTTGACCTGGTGGAGTAGATTTTTGTTTGACATATGATGTTTTTTTTAGCTCTCCATCCCACTATGTTGATATTATATTGCGTTCTACTTCCTTGTCTCCTATTCCTTTTCACTAAATTGCTCTTAGTTGGTGTTTTCATTCTTAGCAATGACTTAGTGATACAGAATGAGGACCCCTAGGTTTAGCAATCTGCCATCTGTATCAATAATACTTCATTTAGGATTCTATTAGGATTAGTTTTCCTTCTTTCTACTAGTATTTTAGTTTATTCTTGTTAATTGTATTATTATCATCTGTTGTAATTGTGTAATAAAGGTCATTCAAAGAAGCAGTGGAAGAAGGGGTTCTATCGGTGATGTTCGACACAATCTGATCCTTGAATTTATGGACAGATTGTTGAGCCAGATTCAAGGCAGAAAGCAGTGACACGGATCTACTAGGCGAAATGAGGTGTGACTAAGTTGGATTCGTCCCTTCAATGGCGGCCAAGATGCGACTTTTGTTTGTTTTAGGGTTTTACGTTTCATTCGTTTCTATTTTGGCCAAAATCATCTAACCTATAAATAGGCTTCTTGGGACTTTTATATTTATCCTATTATCAACTTTAATGAAATAAACTTTCTGAGTTGTTGAATTTTCCCGTGTCTCTTGTGTGCACACACAAGGTTAAGATTCATAATGAATCTTGTGCTTTCAGAATTTATTCATGTAAAGTTTCTCATACATAGGGTGTTCGTGTGAGGTCATTCACCTTCACATGCTTCTGTGCTGCGTCACCTAAACAAGATGACTCTATCTTATCCAAATGGTGTAGAAAAATTGCAAGTATTAAACTTGGCATTAATGACCCAAGGATTGCCAATTTACTATTCATGCATGGCACACTACTCTTTTAACAAGGCATCTTGGCAAGGAGCACAAACCATTCATACCATTCCCAAATTATATAGAGCAGCCTCAGGCAAAGAAATCAATTTACAAAAGTTTGCCATTGTTTTCATTACTAACAAAATTCCAGCAATTAAATTAAACATTTGCTGTTTTCATTATGATGTTTTTTCTTCCATCAAGAAGAGAATTTGCCAAAAAGTTCAAGGATGGAATGAGAAGCCTCTACCTCGAGCTGACAACGAAGTACTGCTGTAATCACTAGTCCAGGCAATTCCTACACGCTACATATCCTGCTTCAAACTCCTTGATTTGCTACTTTTAAATATTCAAGTTTTCATGAGCAATTACTAGTCGATGATGGTCAGGAACATAATTATACATTGGTGAGTTGGAACAAGCTCTCTTTCTTATGAAAGAAGTTGGACGAATGCATGGGTTTCAAACAACGATGAGATTTTGAATGAAAGTAGGATGTAGTTGAATTTGATGAATATCCCATGGCTAAAGTACAGTTGTTAGTGAGCCTACATATTTAGACAATTGCATGTATTTACTTCTGCTATATATATATATATATGTGTATATATATATATATATATGTATATGTATATGTATAAAAGCTAGCATTTGTTTATCAAATCCACCATCGTAGTTGATGTTTTTTGCATCAATCATATAAGAAATGTTGTTCCCTTGAAAACTTAAACTACATGACCGACCTACAAAACATAGGCTAAAGAAAGAAATAGATAAAGTATTTTGGATAGGTGAGGTGTAGACTAGGTTGCTCTTTTGAGATGATTTGTACTTGTTTCGGGCTTATGACTAGTGTAAAAGGTTGGCGGCACATCGCTTTTGGGATACAACAACCTACTCTTCATTGTTGTTTCTACTGAACGTACACAATTTAGAAAAGTTAAAAATTTTCACAATATCTAACTAATGTTCAATATAGTAGTAAAAAGAATAGAAATAGAAGATAGTTAGAGATAGTCAAAGTGTATAAGACTTGGTTGGTAGAAGTCTTTATTTATAGGTTGAGAAATTAGGATTTAAAAATGCCAATATTAAATAGAATAAATATTTCATTTTTCAGCTATAATTTGAAAAAAATCTAGGTTCATTATATAATGGTAAAAAATCAATAAATGAATTCATAAAACCAACTATTGCATAGGTTACACAATTGTAGACATAAATAACATTTACAGACTTAAGTTATACTTTGAATAGTTGAATTTGTAGTTGAAAATTCTTTAAAGATTTTATAAATTTTAGTGTTTCAATAAAAAAACATGTGATCTTTTTATTTAAAATATCCAACAATCTCCTATTTATTTTAATTCAAATATTTTGAAAAAACAACTGAAAAATTAAAAGGAGCTAATGGACAAAGATTGAATGTTAATTATAAAATATCAAATGTACATGTTCCTAGGAATAAAATTTGTTTTCAAAATACTTTTATACTAGTCAAAGATTTACATCAAGAAGTTATATTAGGAACACCATTTATAACCCAACTATTTCCAATAATTATAACAGAAGAAGGAATTACTACAAAAGTAATCGATCAAGAAGTTTATTTTCCATTTGTAGAACCACCCTTAATAAAGGAAGTCAATACATGTCAAACTGCTCTTAAAATGAAGGAGAAAATTATATGTAATATTTCTAGGCAAATAGAATTCTTAAAAGAAGAAGTAAAAATAAATAAAATTGAAGAAAAGCTACAAGATAAAAATATTCAAAATAGAATAATTGAAATACAAAATAGATTCAAAAAAGAAATTTTTTCAAATTTACCTAATACTTTTTGGGATAGAAAAAGGCATATGGTAAAACTACCATATAATCCAGATTTTAATGAAAACAATATTCCTACTAAAGTTAGACCTATTCAAATGAATCCTGATTTATTAGAATATTGCAAAAAAGAAATACAAACTTTACTTGAAAAGGATTTAATAGAACCTTCAAAATCTCCTTGGAGCTGCTCAGCATTTTATGTGAATAATAGTGCTGAAATAGAAAGAGGAGCGCCCAGATTAGTTATAAATTACAAGCCTTTAAACAAAGTTTTGCTATGGATTAGATATTCTATTCCAAATAAAAGAGATTTGTTAAAAAGAATTTATGGATCGATTATCTACTGAAAATTTGATATGAAATCAGGATTTTGGCAAATACAAATTGCTTTAGAAGATAGATATAAAACAGCGTTCAATGTTCCATTTGGTCAATATCAATGGAAAGTTATGTCTTTTGGTTTAAAAAACGCCCCATCAGAATTTCAAAAAATTATGAATGATATATTTAATCCTTATTCAACATTCATTATAGTTTATATAGATGATGTTTTAATATTTTCAGATTCAATTGATAAGCATTTCAAGCATTTAGAAATTTTTTATAAAATAATTAAGCAGAATGGATTGGTATTATCTGAATCAAAAATGAGTTTATTCCAAACTAAAATTAGATTTCTTGGACATGATATTAATGAAGGACAATTTAAACCAATAGGTAGATCATTAGAATTTGCCAGTAAATTTTCAGACGAAATAAAGGACAAAACTCAATTACAGAGATTCTTAGGATGTCTTAATTATGTTTCAGATTTCATAAAAGACTTAAGAATAATATGTGAACCATTATATTCAAGATTAAGAAAAAATCCTAAACCATGGACTCAAGAACATACAAAAGTTGTTCAAAAAAATAAAACAGATAATTAAAAATTTACCATTTTTAGGCATTCCTCATCCTAATGCATTTATGATTGTAGAAACTGATGCATCTGAATTAGGATATGGAGGTATTCTTAAACAAAATAAGCATATCACATCATATCAGCATATGCATGATTCCAAGAATTATTCCAGATATAAAGAGCAGCTGGTCCGATATCATTCTGGTATTTGGATTGGAGCTCAAAAGAATTATTCAACAATAAAAAAAGAGATATTATCTATAGTTTTATGTATTTCAAAATTTCAAGATGATTTGATAAATATAAGTTTTTTTATTAAGGATAGACTGTAAAGCAGCAAAAGATGTTTTACAAAAGGATGTAAAAAATATAGTTTCAAAACAAATTTTTGCCAGATGGCAAGCCATATTATCTAATTTTGATTTCGATATAGAGTATATCAAAGGAGAGCAAAATTCACTTCCAGATTTCTTGACCAGAGAATTCTTGCAGGGCAATGTCGAAAAGACCAGATTATAGGCCAGAGTTTTAGCCCACTTGGCCCCAGTTAACTTATTCAAGCATGCCTAGTGCTCCTCCGTCTTCTCAAGCGTTAATACCAACTCAAACTCTTACTCCCAGAAACCCTTCTCCAGCCACTTATATTGGTGCCATCAAAACACTATCTCCTCTTATTCCAAAATTAATCCTGCACTGGTGTCAAATAAACCTGCTCCAAGGCCTAATATTTCTTCCCCATCTTCAAGCAGTCAACCGATACAAGCAAATAAATCAGCCTACTGTCAAAACTATTTTTCCAAGATAGATGAAAATATTCTCGGAGAAATAGAACCAGCCTTTTATAATAAATCCTATCCTGAACTTATTCAAATCTTCTTTCATCCTAATTTATTTCACTTTTCTGAAACTCCTTTGAAAACCAGAAAATTCTATGAAAAAGTTCTCATAGAAACAGATTCAATAGAAATTCCTAAATGGTCTCCTGATAATGTTCTTGAAGAACAAGCCAATTATCACAAAATCAAGTTCAAACGCATACTCAAACCCAATGAATGGTCAGTCTCTGGATATCAAACCCAAGTCCAATTCAAGACTCCTTTTAAACCTTCTGTTTACACTTACTATGACTATATCAAAGCCGTTGGAGCAATCCTTTATTTCAAACCATTTTCTCATTCTTGGTTTATGCAGTTATTACCATCAATTACTCATGATGCTCCAATGTGGTTTTACAATTGGTGGCATGATTTTGGAAGAAACTTTGAGATAATGCCAGTCAACTTTCAAGAAGATTTTAAGATATTTGCAAAGGAAGAAATTTTTAAAGATTATACTGAAGAACAGGTCCTACTTCATTACTATATAAAAAATAGAATTCCATGGATTTTCTGTTGGAATTTTAACAAAAATTATTCCCAAGGGATTTATACATTTATCAGACAATTCAAGGTTAAGTGGTGGGATTCTGTCAAAGAAATAAAATTTCCAATGGAAAAGGGTTCGACTCCAAAAGAAGCAGAAAAGATTCATGAATTTTTGACAGCAAAAAATAGATTCCAATGTCTGATGGCAGAAAGTTCAAGCAAGGCAGGTTTCAAGAAAAATTTATTAGAAGTCTTATCTCAGATTGATGATGAAGAAGAACAAAATCCAGATTCAACACAGGAAAATGAAGATGATTGCTATGGCATATACAGTCCAGTGCAATAATTCAAAATTGTCGGCAAAGGACTCAAAAGACTCCCGTGTCTCTTAAAGGACTCCCCATGACTCTCGTGCATGAAAAGACAAAAGCAAAATAAGCACTATCTCATTAGTCAAAAGATGACTCAAGTATGCTGGCTACATTATTCAAGACTAACATCATGACTTATTAAAAAATTCAAAAAGCAAAAAGAGATTGTCGGCCACCTACCAAAGCATCCAACAAGAATAGTTGCAAATCTCCAGCTATAAATAGAGAGAATTCAAGACAAAGCAGGCATCGGAAGTTGCTCTCTGAAAATCCTCTCTAGTTCTTTCCAAAATTCTAAACTTGTTCTCCAGTTTTTATATTTTATTTTAGAAGTGTGTGTTCAAGTTTCAAGCTTGTATCAAGTGACAACTATATCATCTACACATATTGTAAGTTTTAATCTATTAATATTTTCAGAATTTATTATTCAATATCATATCTTCATGCTTAGAAGACATAATCTAGTTCTTGCATTAGATTTGACTAAACGTTTAATATAAAGAATCATTTCTATTCTCGTACACAATGATCTTGATCCACATATTAGACTCAATTTTTTAGACTTATTAGAAAGAGAAATCGAAATTAAACAAAATATTATATATGAATTAGAAATTCTTAGTTATGTCTGAATTTTTATAATTTAAATATTGCCTGGGATCGGTTCTGGTATCAGAGCCGGTTTAGCTTGTTGATCTTATTCAAAGATAAAAACTATTCATAAAAAAATTTGGTTATCTTCAAGTGTTATAGTTGGTCAGCCTTGTTAACATTGGTCAGCGGTAGTCTGAGTGTAAGACCGTGGTCTCGTAGGTGGTCCCTGTAACATTAAAAGAAAATCAGAATCTTTATTATGGCGAGTTTCTTATCAAAGATAGGATCAATGAGACAAACTGGTAATGATAATAGAAATCAATCTCTGGAGGATATAGATAAACAAGGAGATTCAGTAAACAATATTGAAATTAATATTGAAAAAATTGAACAACAACTAAGTAATTGGACTATTCCAGATTTAAAGGTACATAAAGTTTATCAAAAAGGAACATTAGAATTCTTCCAAGACTATTCAATTAAATTAACTGAGCAAACAATTTCTTTGAGAAAAAATCACGAAAAAATCAGATTATTCAATAAAGAATCCATTGCTAAACATGCAAATAAGTATAGATATTTACATATAGGAATGGTTCAAGTTGCTGTCAAACCATTACATAGACTTGGATTAGATTCTCCCATATTACTTTGTCTACGTGATGCTAGACATACTTCATTTCAGAATTCTTTGCTTGGCTTAATTGAATCAAATTTAGAAACTGGACCCGTTTATTTCAATTGTTATCCAAATTTCACTGTTGATCTAAAAGATGCAAACATTCTTTCAGCTCTAACTTCAAATATTCAAACTAAAAATACAGAATTTATAGAAGATTCAAAATCTTTAGCAATTATATATAGAATAGCATATAAAGTTATGAAAACTACCATTAATCCAAAGGCTTTAATTATGCCAGTTAAAGGAGAAACTATGTTATTAGAAGCTAATTTAGAACATTCAAATGTTTTTATTCCAAAAAGATTAACTTGGGATAGTAGTACAAATAGTACAAAATGGAATTTAGAGAAAATAATAACTCCTAAGGTAGTTAAAAGAGAAAATAGTAATATAAATAATATTATAGAATTACCAAATGGATCTATAGAAATAGAATTTTCAAAACAAAAATTATTTACAACCTCTAGACCTTCAACTTCTTCAATTAATACTAAATTAAATTTAGAAGAAGTAGATTTTAGACCAAATATTCCAAAAACTAGATATAAACAAGAAGATGAAGAATCAGAATATTCACCTACTCAATCACAAATGAATGTAAAAATAGATAATTAGTTAAATGTTATAACTAAAGAATTTTTAATAAATAAAAATTTTCTTCAAAAATTATTTTCTTCAGAAGAAAATAAAGAAAAAAGAGAATGGTATTTCAAAACCTTTTCAAAAGAACAAGTTATAGATTTTAAAGAAAAATATTTCAAAGAACTTAATAGAATAGAAGCTCATATTGATTTTTTTAAATGGTTTGAATTATATTGTTCAAAAAACCATATTCAAAATCCTTTTAATAACTATATAATTAATCCTATATTTCAAAAGTCATGGCAAACCACCAATGGCACTAATATTGTCTCAATCCATCCACCTTTAGAAGAAATAAAAATTCAACATAGAAGCCAGACTATTACAGCCTCACCTTTTAAAGCAAATACTGAAGAAAAATTAATAACTACAAAAGAAATAAATAAAATTCTTCAACAAAACAATTATACAAATCAAACATTAAATACAATAGCTAATCAATTAGATGAGTTATCTAATATGAAGCCAGTACTATCTATGACTACTCCACCAAAAGTAGAGTCTTCTAAACCAATATTTCAACCATTTGATTTACCCAAAAATATTCAATTCACTAAAAATACCGATTCTAGTCTTATAAAACAGATTTCAGATAAGCTAGGTAAACTAAGTCTTGAAAATAAACATATTCAAGTAATTTCTCAAACAGATCAATCAGATAATGAAGATTTACTACAACAATTTCAGGAATCAGAAGAAGCTACAATTAACAAAATTAGATCTTCCCGATCTAATTCTTTTTTGCCCCGAGTATATCATGGTAGAAACCTTGAATTGTTGAAATACAAAATAGATTCAAAAAAGAAATTTGTTCAAATTTACCTAATTTTGAAACATTTCATGCAGTTTGAAGAAACTCATTTACATCAAAGTTATTATTATTCAGGAGAGTCAATATATGAATGGAATATAGATGGTTTAACTGAACATCAAATTTTGCAAATAATTCAAAATATGAGTATGGCTGTTAGTTCTTTTAAAGGAAAAGGTCAAAATGATAGAGAATGTGCCCAACTTCTTATATCAGGATTTTCGGGAATGTTAAAAAATTGGTGGGATAATTATTTAAGTCAAGAAGAAAGAAATTATATATTGACTGCAACTAAACAAATGATTCCAGATACTGCAAGTAGTAGTATAACTCAAATAGATCAAGAAATGACTATTACCACTAGAGAATCTGATTCAGTTCCAACTTTAATATTTGCAATACTTGGTTGGTAGAAGTCTTTATTTATAGGTTGAGAAATTAGGATTTAAAAATGCCAATATTAAATAGAATAAATATTTCATTTTTCAGCTATAATTTGAAAAAAATCTAGGTTCATTATATAATGGTAAAAAATCAATAAATGAATTCATAAAACCAACTATTGCATAGGTTACACAATTGTAGACATAAATAACATTTACAGACTTAAGTTATATATACTTTGAATAGTTGAATTTGTAGTTGAAAATTCTTTAAAGATTTTGTAACTTTTAGTGTTTCAATAAAAAAACATGTGATCTTTTTATTTAAAATATCCAACAATCTCCTATTTATTTTAATTCAAATAACTTGGGCGTTTAGTGAAAACATCATACCATATGAAAGTGCTAATACTTTTAAACTTTCATTTAGTGCTTTACTTCACCCGTGCTACAGCTCTAGTGGACTTAAAGTTTAAATTATGACTACATGAGGATATGTGGAATACTTAAAACACATGATATTTGAGGTGTTTCTAAACAAGCTCTTTCGAGACAGCACAATGAGAGCTAGCCCATATTCTTATAGTAGCAGCCAAAGCCCTATGCTCATGTCAAAACTCTATACTCATGTAGGTGAATCTATCAGTGATGCTTCTATGGCTAAAACATCCTATATCTATAAGAGCTATAAAACTTTTTAAGAGATTAATTCTTAATATCTCACATTTGTCACGGAATCCCTGGGACATGCGTCATATATATGATTAGATTAATTAAAAATAAAAATTTTATATGTATCATAACAAAGTGACTCCATGATTTACTTGTCTCCAATCTAGTTTTTGGGATTTCCAGTCCCTAGACGATTACATCCTTATAGGCAGCTTTTATATTTTTGGGCTTTAGTTAAATTCTCTTGATGATTTCTAGATATTTTTGTAGTTAGAACTTTTGTAAATTGATTAAAAAGATTATCATTTGATCTCACAAAATCAACAGTTAGTGAACTATTATTCAAATATGATCTCACAATACCATGTTTTCTCCTTATAAATATGAATTTTTATTATAATATTTATTGTGAAATCTACCAATAGCAACTATACTATCACAATGTATAAAAATAGGCGGTACAAATTTATCTAACATTGGAATTTCAGATACTAACTCACGTAACCAACTTGGTTCTTCGCATGCAAAAGCAAGAGCAATTAGCTCAGATTCCGTGGTAGACTTGACAATCATTTGTTGCTTTTTAGATTGCTAACATATGGGTTCACTACCCAATGTAAATACATAACCAGTAGTGGACAATGAATCACTAAGTTATGAACTCCAATTTGCATTACTAAAATCTTTAAGTATGGCAGGATATTTTTTTTATAAAATAAAATCTAGTATTAACAAGAAAAAAAAGAGCAACTGAGAACTAGTAAAACAAAAAGAGTGCAAAAAGACTTTGGTCTTGATTTTCAAACTAACAACTTATGGACGATCTTATAACTATTTCTGAAGCATTATCATCTTCTAATTCTAGCATTTGGAGGGAAGCACTTGATGATGACATGGAATCCTTTATATCTAAAAAAATTGAAAATTACTTGATTTACCTTAAAGTTCTAAAATAACATGCTGTAAGTGGATATTAAAGAAAAAAATTGAGCCTGATGGTACAGTAGATAAATAAAAAGTTAAGCTTGTTTGTGAAAGGATTTAAATAAAAAGAAGAAATACATTTTTTTATCCTTATTTACCAATTACAAGATAATTCATTATTTAATATCGGTTACAACTATAAAAACCAATGCTTTAAGGTGTTTATTCTACTAATGAGTTTTTTATACGAGAAATTTTGTAATTTAATGAATCATAGATATTAGTGCATTACTTAGTACTTCTTCTATTATATATTAAGAGTAAATTACATGTAACCACACTGTGATTTCGTTTGATGCCACATAACCTCCCTAATGATTTAAAATATTCACTTTACCCCCTATGGTTTTATGTAAAGTGAAAATTTGACAGAAAATAGCCTATGTAATGTCGCTAGTTTTATAGTAATAGTGCCCTTACTTAAATGCTAAATCAGTCGATGGGTTAACCACATTGTATAAAAGTATAGGGAAATTATGTGAATAATTATAAAAATCATAGGGGGTAAAGTGAATATTTATACGAACCATAAGGGGGATACATGGATATTAAGATTTTACCACATGTGCTTTTAGAGTGCGTTTGATAGATACGCCATAACTAATTATGCATTCTGTTCACTTTCTACTTTATATGAAACTATAGAGGCTTAGGGAAATCTTAGGGACGTCACCTGGCATTATGTAATACCACATGGGATTATAAGTATTTTACCCTATATTTAATACAAGTATACATAAGTATTATTAGGTGTGTATAGATTAAATATTAAAAAGGAAATTAATTTTTTGTATTCTTTACTGTATTACCTTTTGTTGCTTAGCCTCTCTAAGAACCCAAGGTATCGTGCACCTTAACTCTGCCAGGACTCACTACAAACCCTCAATCGTATTACAGACTTCAAATAATCACACTTCAAGGTCTCTAAAATAATAATACATGCATTCGTTCTTAAAGCCTTAATTGAGGTCCAACAATAAATGATAGTTAACTTATAAAAGTAAATCCTCAATAATGTCTATTAAAACTCCTATAACATCAATTTCAGGTACAATAAATCTTTAATTTCACAATTTAATATTAAGCCTATACAAAATTATGAAAATCCTACCAAAGTAACTAGATCCTCGATCTACGTTCCCCACTTCAAGACCTGTTAAGGAAACCAAACTGGGGTGAGCTAACGCTCAGTGAGGCCAAGGAGAAACAAGCAAGCACGTAATCAAGCAAGTAAGAAAGCCAGTAAATTCAGATATAAAAGTGTGTAAATCAAACATTCACTTGTACTATTGCAATTTTCATCAGGAGATCATATTCTCAAGGAATCACTACTCGAGGGCTCACATTAGACAAGAGTCTTGGAGTTGGGTTGAGAACCCTTTTCGAGCCTCTATCTACAAGTGAATATCGCAAGCACCGCGAGTTCATATAGGAAAATACAGATGGGATACTGTGGCTCTGGGAGCCAATTTCCATGGTTAGCGGTTGAGTCCATTCTATCCCAAACGTTGACTCTCCGTCAACTTAGCAAAGGTAAAGTCCTAGAATCTCCACTTGGTACAACCTCAGTCCAACGCAGTTCACTCTCTGCCCAAAACCAAGCAGGTAAGTAAAGGGTAAAGTTACATCAAGCAATACCGAGCAAGACCTCTTCAATAGGTCAAGCTCACGACAGCACCTAAGGTTCACCAAGCTTCCGACCAAGCCCTTGCTCGGGTCCCAAGGATCCCAATAGGTTTGTCCCCATTTATAACTTTTAAGTCGATGGATTATTCCAATGACATTGGTTCAGTCAAGTCAAGTACAGTTCCAAATCAAGTCAAATACCATGTACATGTACAAGTCAAGTAAAGAGGACGACGACGCGATAAAGTACACTCTCAATAGTTTACATTCAAATAAACATGTCGGTAATTCAACAATTCATGCACTTGACACTCACGAAGTCAAGAGTCTAAGGCAAAAGCACAAGATCAATCGAGTTCTCCGGGATCTTCGATCACCGAGACAAATACGAGTATTTTAATTCAAATCACTAAAGAAATATTTGATAGATGTCTTTAAAAATGTCTCAATGAGACTCAAGTCAAGTTCAATGAAATTCCATTTTGAGCTGAAATTTTTGAAAAATCTTAACTTGAGTTATACAAGTCCAAATTTTTCAAGCTTGATACCGTTGGAAACCTCTTTTAAATTTCTAAAACTTTGTAGAAGGCACCCAGTTGAAATTCTGGACAGAATTAGCCCAGATTTTAATTTAACGAACTGCTACAGTAACAAAACAGGACATAGCAGGCTGTCCGACCAGACCACTTTGAAAATTTACCAAAAATTGTAGAAAATGAATTGGCCTATCAAATTTTCATGGTTTATAGACCTATCTAATAAGTTTCAAACGCCACTGATGGAACTCAATTCTGATACTTGAGCAAGAAATTAAAGCAGTTCAAACAGGGCAGGTTCACAAATCTGAAATTTCTGTTTTCCAGTTTTGCAGGGCATAATTCTAGGCTATATTTGAGTGACGAATTCTACTTCAAAAATCACCAAATTTGGTACACTAATACTTCCATATATCAACTAGATTCACACCAAAATTAAACTAAAAATTCGATTGGGAAGGCAGTTTTCTATGCATCCAAACAGGACTGGTTTGTGTTTGCTCCAACCTGCAAATTTTACTTCCTTTTCTTATCCTCATTTTTAACACATCTAAACCACTTCCGATTGGCCTCAAATTCGGACCTAAATTAGTATTAACCTTCATAAGCCTAATGATGATCAAAAGTGGTACAAGTTTAGGTCAAAATTTAGCACTAAAATAGCCTCAAAAATCGGACAGCATGCCCTCTTGATTTTCCAGTTTTTCCTTGTTTCAACTAACCACCATCTTTGCTTAACCTTTGAAGAGAATTGTGTGGGCCAAATTAACAACTTAACCCTCCCAATTAACCTTCAAACTTGCCAAAATCACAGCCCACACATTAAAAGAAAAACAGAATTTTTCTCCCTCATTTTCTTCCTTTCCTCATCCGAATTTTCCTTGAGGTTTTCTTCCAACTTTTAGCAACCAAAATTAAGCATAATGCACTTATATAACATCATTTAACCATCTAGCAAATAATTGCACACATTTAGTGGGAATTCCAAGAGCCCACAAATTTTTCATAATCATCAAATTACACAATAATAAAGCTTAGCACTTCAACCATCATAATCATCATCCATCAAGGTTCTATGAACCTATCAACCACCCAAACCTAACTTTTCATGCTTGGAATTTGAAGAAAATGGACAAGGGTGAAGTTGGTAGAATGTTACCTCTTCATAGGTTAGCAAAATACCAAGAAAAATGCAAGCTTGAGCCCACAAAATCCTCTTCCTCAAGCTCCTTGTCAAAGCCCCAAGATCAAGCTCTACTTAGAGCAAGATTAGTTGAGTTTTTAGGGAAGAAAATGGAAGAAATTTTTGAGGGAAAAATGAGAGAAAGAAGAAGAGGGAGTTCGGGTGAGAGGAAGGAAGAAATGAAGCAATTTTTTGGTCAATTTTCTTCGAAGAGTAAATGGAAAAGAAAGACAAGACACAATTCTTGTCTTATCCCCCCAAAGTCAAACCTTGCATAGTAACCTTAATTAGCTATTTGAGGGAAAATAATTATTCCACTTAGCTAAGGATAAAAGGGTTAATCTTGATTAGGAGAGAGAAATGAAAAGGAATAAATTGAGAAGGAATTAGGGTGAATTAGGTGGAAGAAACAATGGCTAAACAAAATTCTAACTCGAGAGGGTTAAAACAACTTAAACTAAAATCACAAATTCCTAATTATAATCACTCTTTTTAATTCACCTCAATCACTAAATAATATTTCTAACCTACGGGTGATCATCCCACATTCCGACAACTTAACTCATGGCTAATTTCCACCTCAAAACGTGTTTTCTCATTTTCTAGATATTTGATACAAAAAGAGCAAATTTTAAAATAAGATGAATGGAATGTTGAAAATCCACCTGAAAAATTAATATAGAGCTAAATTAAGTTTTTCTCAAAATGAAATAAATTAAACAATTGAATTTTCATTTAAATTTTCTAAAAAATTGTTTAAATGTAATTTTAAAATAATTGAACGAATTAATAACAATAATATCATTATTTAAAATAATAGATATTAACAGTATTTAAAATAAATTTTGGGGCCCTCACATTCTTCCCCCCTTAAAAGAATTTCGTCCTCGAAATTCATACTTGAATTATAGATTAATGCTTGGTATTTCCTCCGAATTTCTTCCTCTAACCCTCAAGTTACTTCCTCGTCACCTTGGTTTATCCACAATATTTTCAATAAAGGAATTTACTTGTTCCTCAAAATTTTCACCTTGCTAAACAAATAATTCTGAATACTCTTGCATTTCTTCTTCCACTTCCTAAGTCGCCTCCTCGCCGTCATGATTTTCCAAAGATTCTTAACCAAAGAGATTTTCTCAGTTCTCAAGTCCTTTACTTTCCTGCTGCAGAAGTCTCCTAGAAGTCACCTTGAGCACCTAAGGCGATTACCCTCAATGACCATCAAAGGTGAATTATCTCCAATTAATTCTCTTAAACCATCATAGAGCTCAATTGAAAAGGGAGAACCACACTTAAACAACTACTGTATCGCCTAAAGAGGAGATTAAAGTTTTTGAAAACCATCATTTAAAAGAAGACTTAAAACTATAAAAGACATCATTTCATCCACAAATTCAAACTCAGATCAAATCGACATTTTCAAAGTAAAGTTATAATTTTTAAAAGAACATTTTTTTTCTTTAAACCAGAAAATTCTAACTTTTTATATCCATAAATCGTAAAATTACCAATTGTATACCACTAGAAAATAGACTCAAAGTACTACAACTGTTCAAAAGACATTTTCTCAAAACTCAATTTGTAAATAGACAAACTTGACCTCAAGTGATAATCTTTCGCAAGTAGAAAAACAGATCAAGTCTCACATTTTAGTGAATTCTAAAAACTATTGGTACTTATGGAGATTGAGCAAAAATCTAAAGTTTACAAGGTTGAAAAGTTCTTGTCTAGTTTCAAATCTAACATACAAAACCCAAATTAAATTTTTTTTTTCACTGCGATGTCAAAATTTTCTAAAATTGTGCAATGCTCCCTGACGAGATATCTAGCAAAACGAAGTTCAAGAAATTATCCCTTTTAACTTCTAAACTCACATTTAAAAGCCAACATCGAACAAAGATTATTGAACAATATTTTACCAAAAATTTGTAAGAAAATAGGGCTAAAAGTAGTTGAAAGGATTTGGCCAGTAGGGGGTATTTCGAGAGATTCTTCCAAGATTCTTGCATCAATCTTATGGCTATGATTCATCAATCTCATGAAATAACCATAATGCATAATAACCAACATATATCAAGCTATTAATCATCAAGATTCACCACCATATTCACACTACGAACATGGAAAAGCTTCAAGTCATTTAACCGGGTACTCGGGTTTTCAAGAGATCCTGTCAATAGCCTAAACTCATCTAGCCCTAAATCATTAGATTTAAGTCGTAAAACTTATAAGTCTACAAAGTTCAAGCTCTTCCCGCTAGCATAGTCTCAACCCTAGTCAAGGTAAGTCGTAAACCTCCAAGATTCGCCACAAGATTTACCTTTCTCTCGAACTTGACCAATGACAAGTGAAGTTAGATGAGGTAATGGTCTTGAAACAAAATTTATGGAAGAACGAATGAAATCTTTTCTTCCCTATTTGTAGCTTGAATAACCGGCTAGGGAAGAGTAAACAGTGGAGAAAATTGCTGAAAAATCTCACCTCTCTCATCTCTATAGGACTGGCCACAAGGAAGGAAGAGAATAGAGTTTTGTGTTGGTGATTTTCTCGAAAGATGAAAGCAAGGATAAAGATAAAATATGAAGCAAGACTCTCTTTTCTCTCTCTAGTTATTTTCTTGTGAAGTCAAAAAAAAATGGTAGAATGAAGAGTAATTGAAGTTTTGTAAAGGATGAGTGGTGGAGGTGATGCCAATTGTCACCCTTCCATTGCTCGAGACTCTAATGAAATCTATCTTATTCACTAGTTCGCTTTTTTCACACTTAACTCCCTTTAATTCCAATAAAAGGCAACATACACTCCACGAATTATCTTTTTACCCTCATTGACTAACCCTAGACTTCGGCTCTTGATTCTCTCCCCTACTTTGGGGTTGCCTTGACCCACGCCCTCGTCCTCGACCTCGATCTCAGTTTCGACCTCGCCTACCGTCCATAATCTTTATAAAAAGTAGACATAAAATAAATGTGAAAATAAAATAAAATAAAATACACTAGAGCAAGGTAAAATAGAATAAAAGGGAATGTAATGAATTAACACAAAATAGAATAAGCAAGTTAGCAAATTAAGTTTTTGGAATGAACAAGAGAATTTCCTAGAACCGACCGACTTTCATACATATATATATATCGAGAGAATCAAGTACGTGACGGTGGCATATTTAATACAAAAGAACATACCAAAATGTCACTTGCCCGACCATTTTACCACACAAAAACACAACAGTGAAAGCAGTAAATAAATATTCACCTACCAAGACGAGAATCACCCTGGTGGTTTCTTTTTACAAAAAGGTCACAAAACATACTACACGTAGATGCCACAAAATACAAATAGTCATGTAGTCACAAGCATAGGCCTCACAAGCCTCACCCCAACCAATCCACTTACAAAACATTCAAAAGACTAAGACCTTCATAGTCTAGTTCATAACTAGATTTTCACCCTACATCTAGGTGGATTTAAGACCAAACAATATCAACATTTGGTTGTACTAATCATTACATCAAGTGCCAAGTTCAAAACTCCTAGAATAGATATAACTCTAGGTTTTACGACAGTTTCTTAGTAGGTGTTCGAGGCTTCCACACCTTAAACATGCACCCATCTTTCTCCAACACTCATCTGTAGGATGAGGTTTTTTGACAGAAATCACACTTAGCAGCTCTGAGTCGCCACGCAAGAGGTCCGCTAGATTTTAGTTTCCTTCCTTTACCTTCAGCAGCATGTTCATCTTGGTTAATCTCTTTACGCTTTCCTTTAACATTGAGAGAGCTTCCCTCCAGATTTCTAACTTGAGTGTTAGGGTATCTCGAAATTCAATTTGGGTAGTTGAGTGCACCAGATCAAATTTATGCTGCATCTCCTCTAGTACGGCTTCATATTTCTTCTTCATTTCCACGTACTTGCTTATTAGCTCAGTCTTTTCCTTATATTCTTGTTCCTATCGTCCTTCCCAAAATTTAGCAAGTTCTGTCTGAAACCCTAAATGCTTTCGAAGAGCCTCTACGTCTTCGTGTGAATCCTCCAAGTTCGCCATGTCACTAATTCCTTTAACTCCCGAATTTAACCTGCTAAGGAAACCAAAATCGCCAGGTTAATATTTAATCACAATGGAGCTCTAACCATTTAAAGCTCAACTCTTTGAAATCCAATATAAGGACTCTTATGAACTCGGGAATTCGAATCCTATCTTTTGCTTATCTACCTATCTGAGAGATCCCAATACAACTCGGCAATTTCGAGAGATGCAAAACCGTAGACACACGTATGGCTATCTCAACTCTATATTCGAGAAAGATATCCTTAAATTATCCCAAATAGATCTTTAACCTAGGCTCTGATACCACCTGTAACAGCCCCAACTCTCCCAAGAAACCTAAGGGTATCGCCCAACTCTGCCAGACTCACTACAAACCCTCAATCATATTACATGACTTCAAATAATCACACTTCAAGGTCTCTAAAATAATAATACATGCATTCGTTCTTAAAGCCTTAATTGAGGTCCAACAATAAATGATAGTTAACTTACAAAAGTAAATCCTCAATAATGTCTATTAAAACTCCTATAACATCAATTTCAGGTACAATAAATCTTTAACTTCACAATTTAATATTAAGCCTATACAAAATTATGAAAATCATACCAAAGTAACTAGATCCTCGATCTACGTTCCCCACTTCAAGACACATTGGGAAAACAAGCTGGGGTGAGCTAGCGCCGGTGAGACCAAGGAGAAACAAGCAAGCACGTAATCAAGCAAGTAAGAAAGCCAGTAAATTCAGATATAAAAGCGTGTAAATCAAACATTCACTTGTACTATTGCAATTTTCACCAGGAGATCGTATTCTCAAGGAATCACTACTCGAGGGCTCACATTAGACAAGAGTCTTGGAGCTGGGTTGGAGAACCTCTTCGAGCCTCTCTATCTACAGTGAATATGCGCAAGCATGAGCAGTTCATACAGGAAAAGTACACAGATAGGGATCACGGGCTCTCGGGAGCCAATTTCCCTGATTAAGCGGTTGAGTCCATTCTATCCCAAGCGTTGACTCTCAGTCAACTTAGCAAAGTAAAGTCCGTAGAATCTCCACTTGGTACAACCTCAGGTCCAGCAGTTCACTCTCGGGCCCGAAACCAAGCGGGTAAGTAAAAGGGTAAAGCTACATCGAGCAATACCGAGCAAGACCTCTTCAATAGGTCAAGCTCACGATACCTAAGGTTCACCAAGCTTCCCGACCAAGCCCTTGCCGGGTCCCAAGGATCCCAATAGGTTTGGGCGTCCCCATTTATAACTTTTAAGTCGATGGATTATTCCAATCGACATTGAGTTCAGTCAAGTCAAATGCAGTTCGGTCAAGTCAAATAATTGGTCATGTACATGCAAGTCAAGTAAAAGAGGACGAGCGCGATAAAGTACACTCTCGCCTCAATAGTTTACATTCAAATAAACATGTCAGGTAATTCAACAATTCATGCACTTGACACTCACCGAAGTCAAGAGTCTAAGGCAAAAGCACGCAAGATCAATTGAGTTCTCCGGGATCTTCTCGATCACCTGAGACAAATACGAGTATTTTAATTCAAATCACTAAAGAAATATTTGATAGATGTCTTTAAAAATGTCTCAATGAGACTCAAGTCAAGTTCAATGAAATTCCATTTTGAGCTGAAATTTTTGAAAAATCTTAACTTGAGTTATACAAGTCCAAATTTTTCAAGCTTGATACCGTTGGAAACCTCTTTTAAATTTCTAAAACTTTGTAGAAGGCACCCAGTTGAAATTCTGGACAGAATTAGCCCAGATTTTAATTTAACGAACTGCTACAGTAACAAAACAGGACATAGCAGGCTGTCCGACCAGACCACTTTGAAAATTTACCAAAAATTGTAGAAAATGAATTGGCCTATCAAATTTTCATGGTTTATAGACCTATCTAATAAGTTTCAAACGCCACGGATGGAACTCAATTCTGATACTTGAGCAAGAAATTAAAGCAGTTCAAACAGGGCAGGTTCACAAATCTGAAATTTCTGTTTTCCAGTTTTGCAGGGCATAATTCTAGGCTATATTTGAGTGACGAATTCTACTTCAAAAATCACCAAATTTGGTACACTAATACTTCCATATATCAAATAGATTCATACCAAAATTAAACTTAAAATTCGATTGGGAAGGCAGTTTTCTATGCATCCATACTGGACTGGTTTGCGTTTGCTGCAACCTGCAAATTTTACTTCCTTTTCTTATCCTCATTTTTAACACATCTAAACCACTTCCGATTGGCCTCAAATTCGGACCTAAACAATTATTAACCTTCATAAGCCTAATGATGATAAAAAATGGTACAAGTTTAGCTCAAAATTTAGCACTAAAATAGCCTCAAAAATCGGACAGCATGCCCTCTTGATTTTCCAGTTTTTCCTTGTTTCAACTAACCACCATCTTTGCTTAACCTTTGAAGAGAATTGTGTTGGCCAAATTAACAACTTAACCCTCATATTTAAGCCTCCCAATTAACCTTTAAACTTGCCAAAATCACAGCCCACACATTAAAAGAAAAACAGAATTTTTCTCCCTCATTTTCTTCCTTTCCTCATCCGAATTTTCCTTGAGGTTTTCTTCCAACTTTTAGCAACCAAAATTAAGCATAATGCACTTATATAACATCATTTAACCATCTAGCAAACAATTGCAAACATTTAGTGGGAATTCCAAGAGCCCACAAATTTTTCATAATCATCAAATTACACAATAATAAAGCTTAGCACTTCAACCATCATAATCATCATCCATCAAGGTTCTATGAACCTATCAACCACCCAAACCTAACTTTTCATGCTTGGAATTTGAAGAAAATGGACAAGGGTGAAGTTGGTAGAATGTTACCTCTTCATAGGTTAGCAAAATACCAAGAAAATGCAAGCTTGAGCCCACAAAATCCTCTTCCTCAAGCTCCTTGTCAAAGCCCCAAGATCAAGCTCTACTTAGAGCAAGATTAGTTGAGTTTTTAGGGAAGAAAATGGAAGAAATTTTTGAGGGAAAAATGAGAGAAAGAAGAAGAGGGAGTTCGGGTGAGAGGAAGGAAAAATGAAACAATTTTTTGGTCAATTTTCTTTGAAGAGTAAATGGAAAAGAAAGACAAGACACAAGTCTTGTTTTATACCCCCAAAGTCAAACCTTGCATAGTAACCTTAATTAGCTATTTGAAGGGAAAATAATTATTCCACTTAGCTAAGGATAAAAGGGTTAATCTTGATTAGGAGAGAGAAATGAAAAGGAATAAATTGAGAAGGAATTAGGGTGAATTAGGTGGAAGAAACAATGGCTAAACAAAATTCTAACTCGAGAGGGTTAAAATAACTTAAACTAAAATCACAAATCCCTAATTATAATCACTCTTTTTAATTCACCTCTAATCACTGAATAATATTTCTAACCTACGGGTGGTCATCCTTACATTCCAGTACAACTTAACTCATGGCCCGAATTTCTACCTCGAAAAACGTGTTTTTCTCATTTTCTGTATATTTGATACAAAAAGAGCAAATTTTAAAATAAGATGAATGGAATGTTGAAAATCCACCTGAAAAATTAATATAGAGCTAAATTAAGTTTTTCTCAAAATGAAATAAATTAAACAAATAAATAAATAAATAAATTGAATTTTCATTTAAATTTTCTAAAAATTCGTTTAAATGTAATTTTAAAATAATTGAACGAATTAATAACAATAATATCATTATTTAAAATAATAGATATTAACAATATTTAAAATAAATTTTGGGCCCTCACATTTGTAATATGAAATGAAATAGTGATTGAAAAATGTATTAAGAAAATAATTTTCAACAATTCGTTTGAGAATGTTGTCTGGTTCATTTACCAAACTAAAAGAATTTCCTTTTACTTGTGCCCCCATTAAAATTTCAACCTAACTTCGCCATTGGATTAAAGTATCTCAGATTAAAATTTGGACCAAAGTGACAATCATGATATAGTTTAGCGTCTAAAGTATTCCTAAGTAGAGTTTAAAGACAA
This sequence comes from Gardenia jasminoides, assembly GCA_013103745.1. NCBI lineage: Eukaryota > Viridiplantae > Streptophyta > Magnoliopsida > Gentianales > Rubiaceae > Gardenia > Gardenia jasminoides. The sequence goes on along the minus strand of CM023104.1, from coordinate 2,542,644 downwards.
GAGTCGAAGGCAAGCTATAGTTGAAGGGTGCAAAATAAAATTAACACTTTATTCACTGCATAACTACAATGACAATAGAAAACTCATTGCTAAATCTTTTAGTAATTGAAATCCCAACTTCTAGAGATAAATTTCAGGGCCTTTTTTTTTTTTTTTTTTTTTTTTGGGGGTATCCTTTTTGTTTGAATCAAAGTTACACACGGTGATAGATGTAATATCAAATACCGAAGAGTGACGGGCCGCGTGCTTCAGCGAACACTAACACTTGAGTCCAATATGGGCTGCAAACAAATGTTAGCCTCATGGTCTACAGTGGCTAGAGTCTACAATAATATTCACCCAATCTTTGGGATTCTCTCTTTTGTTATTCTTCTTGTTTTAAAGTTACATTTGAATTATTATTTTTTGAAATTTTTATAGAAAAATATACTATACCAATTTGATGTATGTAAGGTAAAAAAGTGATTAAAAAATGTATTCATAGCAAATATAAAAATCTTTTTGGAGAAAAATTGCAATCCAGACAAAATAATTTTTTTGGCCTACTGGCTTTCTTTTTTTCTTCCTTTGATTTGTCAAATTGCAACCTTTAGTGCCCATTCCATTCGAGGGAGCAACTTCTTTCAATTATTGCATTAGCATTATGTGTCAATAGTCAAATTACTCTTACCCCTCGTTTGGTACAGTGGAAAGGCTTAGAATGAAAAAGCATTTCCACCCAAAATTCTTTTCCTACTATAATGGATAGGAAAATATTTATTATTCCAGTGTTTGGTAACTACGACAGAATGGAATGTTAATTTCTTTTCTCATGTCTGGTATAATTATATTGAGAAGTCATAATGGAATGAAAAAAAAAACTACTATATTTACGTAATTGCCCCTATATATAACATTCTATACACATTTTGATTTAGAGACATATGAATTATTAATTAATAAAGAACTTTTTAATAGTATAAAATCACAATAACTTATTAAGTAAAAACATAACTTTTCAATAGCGTACAATTACAATAGGTGAATACTAACTGTAATATAATTGCAAAAGGTGAATACCAATTGTTATTAAATTAAAATTTTAAATTGCATGCATGTTGAATCCCGTGTACTTTTCATGCATATTAAATCCGTCATTCATGCACGTTAAATTTTCTACTCTTGATTTGCTTTTGAATGGTTTTAAGAACTATTTATAAATAGAAAAATATAATTGTGGCTTAGCAGATGGTCTAGTGGTTTACTCTTTTCTTTTCTTTTTTTTTAATTTTTTTAACTTCATATGAATGTACTTTGGCATGTTATTGTTTGTTTGAGTTACCAAATATTTTCACATAATCCAATGTTGTGAACAAAAATATATTATAAATGTCAACTGAATGTTTTATGTCAAAGTAAGAAGAAAGAAAAGTCATTAAATAAAATTAAAATTATTCCTAAGTAAAAAAGTAATAGACTTATCAACTAAACTCACAAATAAAACTAATATTTGACAAAGCAAATGACAAACTAATATATATGAAAGATAAATACGTAGGCAGGAAATAGAGATATAAAATATAGAAGGGTAATATTGACTCCTACAATTTAGGTATTTCCTGGATAGAGTAGGAATGGGTTTTTTCTAGATTTTTGTGAGAAATGTAATTCTAAGAAAAAGTTAGAATAGTCTTTTTAAGGGGAAAGGGTTTTCCAACAAAAATGTCTATACTAAACACTAGAATGGAATGAAAAAATTAGAAAGACTTTTCTATTTTAGGCCTTTCCACCAAATCAAATGAGGGGTTAAAGCCATCTTTTTCTTTTCTTCCATTTCTTAACGTCGTTAATTTTTATCTACAATGGTCATTGATAACATTCATTTCAAATGTTTATTCATTGTAGATTGTTGAACATGATATTTCCATTAGGTTGCAAAGACAGCAATTGAAGATTGGTAAAGTATGAAGCTCAAATTTTGAAAACAAAAACTGAAATCATGTTTTTTTTTTCTAGCTAGTTGGACTATGCTATGGATTCTAAACAAAATAGGACTGCCAAAATAATAAAAAAGGAAGCAATAGTACAAGAAAATGCTAGTGTCCAAATCATGTTGGTCCCAAATGCAACCTAAGAGGGGTGAATTATATTGTTTAACAAGACAATCAATTATAGCAAGAATTCACCCAATAAAGTAAGTACAAACTATTTCTCAAGTATGCACAAAAGTATGTCATCTTAGGCACAATAAAGATATCACAATTGAGCAATAAAGAAAAGAGATATAGAAAGAATTGCAAACCAAATTTTCAAGTTGCACTGAATTTGGATAAAATCCACTAGTAGCTTCTTCAATTCTTGGTGAAGTTAACCAATTTGTACAAGTGAATGTTCACTCCTTCCTCATCCTAAAATCCTTTAGTTGAGTCAAGGAGTTTTACAACTATCCTAATTAACCCTCAACAAGTTACAATTGAAAGCTCACTTAACCAATTAAGAACTACTATTACAAGTGAGGCAACTTTCACCAAGATTTTACTCCTCATACTGAGTAACCTTACAAACCCCACTTTTCCCATACCTATACAACAAACAAAGAATATTTCTACCCAAATATTTCACTTGTAAGCTTGTATTTCATGTATGCAAAAGTCTATTATCTTCTTGAACTTGTGGGTATTTATAGAGTGTGAGAAATGCCCTCAAGAAACTCTCCAACAGTAAAAAATATGGCTATTAAAAAATAGCCGTTGGAGCTATCGGACATCTGATATAGTGTTATGCGTCCGGTGCCATCGTCCGAAAGGTTCTTCTCAACATTTATCGGACGGCCGATGGGTTGTGTGCGTCTGATGGAGTCTGCATTCAATGCTGGTCAGAGAGCTTGGATTTCATCTTTAATTCTATTGGACATCCGATGATGATGATATGCATCCGATAGGAGTGTCCGATACTTCCCCTGTCTATTGGACGTCCGGTACTACAGGTTGAATGTCCGATGGAGTGTTCTCGACTTTTATCGGACGTTCGATACAAGCTATCGAGCGTCCGACAGAATTTAATGTCCTTTGCTCCTTTTGGTTGAGTTCTTCAATTGCACCATTTGCATTAACAACCTGAGCTGCCAATATACTCAATGGAAAACATCAAATTGATTTCTTCAATTATTTTATAATTGTCAAAATTCCGAGATCACGATTTACATTCTCCCCCTTTTTGATGATGACAAAACAATTGAATTCATTTGGTGAAATGAAAGCTTTTGATAAAAATGTGTACAACTCCCCTGCATTTTGTGAATCGTACACAACTTGTGTTTTGAGCATAGTTTATTTAGATTGAGCATTTAAACCATTTGACTATATCCAATACATAACTCCCCCTTTCTAGATCAACTAGATCAACTATATTTTTGATCAAAATCATCCAATCCAAAAATTCTTGATCAAATTCATCCAACATAATTAGGCCAAACTTCTCCCCCTTTTTGTCATCTCAAAAAGAATCAAACACGTTGTAATCCTCAATGCCAAAAAAGAATCAAAACCGAATGGTTGAAATCTTCAACACCAAATAGTTGAAATCTTCAACACCAAATGGTTGAAATCTTCAATACCAAATGTGTCACAATTCAAATAGCAGAAATCTAAGATCAATACCATCTAATGTGCCATTCAATGCACAATCAGAATTCTAATAATTCACAAGATAAATCCACAACATCCAACAGAACCAAGATCATAATGCAATACAAGGCCATCACATATTCAATAGAACCAATATCTCAACAAGAGAACCAAATCCACAAAACCAAGATGATTACCAAAAACAATTCAACATTGTGAGGGTCTCAAAATTCTATTTTTGTTGAAAAATAAATAATAATATTTATTTTATGTTTATTCACTAAAATGTGAGTGAATTTATGTTTTGAATTATTATTTTTCAATTTATATGATTTTTTCGAGAATTATTTGCCGGTGTTTGGTTTCGGCCAATTTAGGCGTTAAATTTTGTTCCGAAGTGTGAATAGTGATTTTAAGATGAAACCGAGCATATGTAGAGATATTACAGAGATATATTTAAGGTAGGACAGTGCTAGAAGAGGAAAACCAGTAAAAGTTAGAGTGTCGCGCGTCGACGTGACAAAAAGTGGAAGTTTGACCACTTTTCCTTAAATTAAGGCCAACCAAGTATCTTGTCTCTTTAAAGCCATATTCCTTGCTCCTTTTCCCTTCATTTTCAGCTGCCATTTAGAGCTTAGAGAGAGAGAGAAATTCGAAATAGAGAGAGAGAGAGAAAAGAGAGAAACAAATCCCAAGCTTTCTTCTTCTTCTTCTTCTTCCTCAATTTTCCTTGCATCTTGAACACCATTGGAGAGCTTCAACTCACTCCTTTTTGCTGCTCATTCCAGCCGTGTATGAGGGAGAGGAAGAGTGAGGAATCTGAGAGTGAGAAGGAGAGAGAAAGTGAGAAAGAAAACTAGTTTTTGCTCTTCATCTTCTTGTTCCTGAAATTTGTGGAGAAAGCACCAAAGATCAAGCAAATCCTTGGCTAAGATGGAAGCTTTTGAGATTGCTAAGCTATGGGAGATCATCCTTGGTTAGAGCTTCACAAGATCCTACTTGATCTTGTTAGATCTAGATAGATCTTGAGGTAAGACACTTAAATCTCTTAGTATTATCTTTATTAGCGTTAGATCTTTCAGATCTTCGGATTACTTTGCTAGAAATGCTAGTGTTTGAAATATTTGATATATTTGAGTTGGGCTCTTGAATTCCCAACTTAGGTAGCTGACTTGAGGTGACTTTTAGGTAGCGGACTTGAGGACCTGGTTGTGGTTGTGATTGTTGTTTTTTGAGATGAGTTCATTGTATGGTTAGAATGTAGGAATGTTGTTGGAAATTTTGAAGAAAAAGTATGAAGGCTGGCCGAACCTCACTTGGAATGTTTTGATGTTTGATTTCAAAATTTTACAATGTGTCTTGGTGAGATTTTGTCTAAATAAATATGTATTATGTTCATTTATGAGTATATGTTTAGATAGAGTTAAAATCTTGAACTTTAAGGGTGAAAAGTTGAGTTTTCACTAATTTTTGGGTAAATATGCTATTTGGATAGATTTGAGGGTTTTGAAATGTTTTATCTATTTTTCATAAATTTTGAACATTGAGATTTGGTGAAAATTATTCTAAACATGTGTTAAAACCTCAATTTAAGTGAGTGTTGGGTTTAAACTAGAAGGGGTGATTTTCGAGGTGAAAGACCTCACTTTATGTCTTTGTTCTAAAAGTTTAGAAGTCACGAGTGTAGAGTACATCGAGAGAGTATTTTGTTTAAATGATGTATCGATTTGAAAATGGAATCTTTTATGATGATTTTTGACTCGAGTGACTACTTTTCACTCGAGTAAAATTAGAGGAATTTTGGGAGGAATTTTGATAAAATAAATGAATAAGCTATTTGAGTTTAGTTTCTCTATTTGTAGGGCGAACCTTATTTCTTCTTTTACTTGATCTTAGGAAGTGGGGAAGAGTTTGAACCAGATCCTAACTTGGATTGTTAGCTGTGATTAATTGGTAAGTATTCCAATCAGTTTATAAATCAAATATTTTACTACTATGTGAAAATGACTTGTGAAATAATTTGCTCCACTCATATTTACAATGAAAGGATTTACTGTTATTTTCAAGCAAAATGCTTTACAAGTGAAATAATTTTATGAAGAGTTTGTGAGTTTCCATGCACTTCATTTGACTTAATTCACAAATACTAAATGAGACGGTGATTTATTTATGTGATTTTGAAACTGTGACTAGAGATGAATTATATGCTGAATTTGTGTTGTGTTGTGTTGTGTCGTAAATTTTGATTTGTGTGTGATAAGCGAAAGTATGTACCACACTCTAATGAGTGGTAAGTGCCTCTCATCCCGCCATATGTGATAAGCGACAGTATGTACCACGCTCAATGAGTGGTAGGTACCTCTTATCCCGCCTGAATTTTAACTTTGAATAGGTTGATTGGAGCGATGTCTCGTCGACCATGTGTGTGATAAGCGGTAGCATGTGCCACACTCAATGAGTGGTAGGTACCTCTCATCCCGCCTGGATCTTAACTCTAGAATATGTCGATTGGAGCGTTGTCTCGTCGACTATATGTGTTAAGCGGTAGTATGTACCACACTTAATGAGTGGTAGGTACCTCTCATCCTGCCCTAATCTTAATCTTTGAATAAGTCGATCGGAGCGTTGTCTCGTCGACCATACATATTGAGCGATAGTATGTACCACACTCTAATGAGTGGGAGGTACCTCTTATTCCGTCTCAGTATCTTATGTGTGATTAAAGTGATTTGTTTGTTTAGTTAGTGTTCGAATGCTTGAACTCTTGCATCTTTTAATAAACGTATTCAATTGTATTCTAGAGTTTTCTCGCTATAGCACTTCTTAATGAATCATACTTTTGTAAGTGATTTTTAACAACTTAACTGTTTTGCAAAAGTGCTATTTGATTCAAGTGCTATGATTTTAACCAAATGTGAATTTGCTCATTTTTATGAAACCTCACTGAGCTTCTAACTCACCCCAAAAATGTTTTATTTCCCCTCCACAGGATTCGAGGCAAAGGAAAGTAAGTGTTGTGATCGTTCTTAGTGTGACTGGATGGATTATTTCGGGTACTATTTGTAATCATGGATTGTTAGACTTTTAGTGTAATTGGACTAAATGGAAATGTAATTATTATTTTGGAGATCTTGCTTTGCACTTATTTGGGATTTGTAATATGATTGAGGAACAGTAGTGAGTGTATGTTTTGAAGTTCAATTAACTTGTGGAATGTAAATTAGTGGAGTATTTGATATAAATATTTGAAATTGACATTGTAATTCGTTTGAGGACTGTATCTATTGAAGTTCAAACTTTAATTTGATTGAGGATCGCAGTGAGTCCTGGCAAAAGTTAGGCAGACAGTCCACGGATACCTTAGGGTACGCCCTAGGGAGAAGTGGGGCTGTCACAAACATCACATAAGTTTCAATACAATACCATAAATACCATATAGCAAGAACAAAATGCTGAATTACTTAATATCCAAAACATCTAACAGAAATACTTAATACAAAGTAGCAATAAGGAAAGTAGCAAAGTATTTAATACATTATAGCCCAAAGTTTTTTTTTTTTTAAACTAAGAGAACATTATGAATGAGAGTTAGTACAACATGATCTAATAATCCACATAGATTTCATACCTTTTCTTATATTTTTCTTCACATAGCAATCATTTTGCATATATCGAAATTGGCAACAAAAATGACACATAATACTAGAATCATTCACAAAAGTAGGTTTAATAAATTTAGTTCCTCTTTTTCTAGAAATAATAAAATCATTTTGGCCATATAAAATATGGTTTTCTTTTCTTTGTAAAATATTTTGTTTCTCCTTTTGGAGAGAAGCATTCAAATCATTAATTCTTTTCTTTAAAAGATTTTGTTCCTCCAACATTTTTTCATAAAACTTTGTTTTATTTTCCAACTTCGTTTTCAAATCATTTTTGCAATTAAAATCAATTTTGTGCCTTTTCAGATCATCATTGTCTTTTCTCAATTTCTTATTTTCTTGAAAAAGTTTAGAATTTTCTTCCAATAAAACATTTATTTTTATTTTTCAAATCCTTGTTTTTGGCATAAGATTCTTTCAAATTTTTATGTATTTTGATCATAAGAACTTGCATATCATCATTATCATTATCTTTGTGAGGACCCAGTTTATTCCCTATTTTCTCACCATAATTATTTATAATAAGTTCGGTGTGAACTTGTATGCTCGCGAGAGTTAATTAAAGTAATTGGGTGATTAGTGACCTAGCTAGGTGTAATTAAGTATTATTGGACTAAGGTGGATTACAACTTATGGACTTAATTGCTGGGAAATGAAATCACTTGGGGCCAAGGTGAAAGATCATTGAAGTTGCTAGGGTTGGCTTGATATTTTTGACCAACCCTTTGACCAATCCCTTAAATATCTCTTAGGCTTTATCTTATAACCAAATTGATATAAATTAAGAGATCAAAGAGAGGGGAGAGTCGGGTGAGCTGTGGCCGAGAGTACTAAGGAGGGAGAGGGAGAGATTTTTCTCCAAAAATTACCATCAAATCTTGAGAAAACCAGGAAAAATTCCAGCTTGTTGCCTTGCTCCAAGCAGCTGAAACCAAGAGAGGGGAAAAGATTAACTGCTGGCTGCTCTAGTTTCCAGTTCCAGCTTTGGTGTCTTGAAGGAGAAGAGGTAAATGGATTCAATAACCCTATATTCTTATAGTAGACCTTGAGTTGATGATTGAAACTTGAATTTATTTAGCTAGGAACCGAATTGGATGGCTGGAAATTCGTTGGTATGGATGAACTCCAAGTATTAAATTTCTGTTCAGATTTTCTGTCCGAATTTGGTCTGATTATTCGAATATGATGGAGGCTGAATTAGCTTTAGCACAAAACATGAAAGTTGTAGAGAATTGAGTGAGAATTCTACCTATAAATTTTCAGATGAATCGGAGCACTGTATCATGTGAAATGACTAAAATACCCCCGATGACCTGTTTCTGTCCGAAATGTTATTTTGCCACTGTAATGGGTCATTTTGACCGGGAAGATGAATGTTTTGGTTTTTGATGTCTTCTTAATCATTGTAGCCTTGTATGTTAGCTTTCTAACGGCTTTAGAATCACTTGATTTGGAGCTGTGAGTGTCGAGTTATGGCCAACTGAATCTGTCCTGCTCATATCTCTGCGATAGAGTAAAAAGCCACTGTTTTGGTCAATTTCGACCTAGTTCAAGATGGAATTGGGTTTCGACTTCTTCATGAAAGTTGTAGAGGGTTGAGTGTTCTTTCTAAATGTTAAATTTTAGACCATTTGGATATTGGTAGCCTAAGAAACAGTTAAAACAATTGAAGCTGCTCAAAATGTCCAGAAATGAACTGAAGTTATATGGACAGTTCATTTGGCTACTGTTTCGGCCTGATTTGACTGGGAAGGAGTCTGTTTGAGTTCTTGATGTCTTCATGAAAGTTATATACTGTTCTCTTAGCTTCAAAACGGCACCCCATGCACTTTAATCCGATACTTGTAGCATGAGTTATGGGTAAAGGCGCACAGGGTGTCAAAACTGCCTTTTACACCTTTTAATGTATGTTTTCCGTTTTCGTTCCGTTCTCGTCCATTTTTAGTCGAACGCCCATGCATGTACCTTATTTGCTATTTTAATTATTTTTCATGGTTTTGGCATTTTAGTGATTGTTTGAGTAATCTTTTGGCTTAACTTTTCACAGGAGGTAACAAGGTCGAGGAGACCGGGGAACCTTTCTGACTTGTTTGCTTTTGTATACTACTTTTGGTGAGTAATTAGGACTTTATATGTGATTATATTGTGAAATGTGATAAGTGGGCACTTGGATGAGGATGTACTTTATCGCACTTGGCCTAAACTCCATATATGGATCTTGAATGCATGTGTTGTATGATATATGATCTGTGAAATGTGATATTGTTAGTGATAAGTGACCAAGTGGATGGTCTGATCCCAAGGGATGCCTTTGGGGTCTCAATGTCAATGTTGCTCTCTGACCACTTGGATGGTCTGATCTCAAGAGATGCCTTTGAGATCTCAATGTTAGTGTGGCTCTCTGACCACTTGGATGGTCTGATCTCAAGGGTTGCCTTGGGGTCTCAATGGTAAATGTTACTCTCTGACCAAATAGATGGTCTAATCTCAATGCCTTTGGGATCTCAATGTTACTATTGCTCAAGCTGCTATGTATTGTAGATTGGCTAGAGTAGGTTGATAAGGTGGACGGTAGGAGTATAAGTGGGGTCTACGGATTATCGGTTGACAGAGTGTCAACGAAAGATTAAGCGTGGAAATTGAAATGGCTTTGAAGCCACCCGTATCCTTATTTTGTGATGTTACTTTTTGCTATTGATTTGAAATATCTGTGGAAATGTGATTTACATGTGCCCCCCTAATTATTCAATAAGCATATAGTTTACCCTTTTCAATTTGTTTTCCTTAGTAGGGGCCGAAGCGGGAATTGACGCGTGGGAGGCATAGTGTAGCCTTTTAACTTTAGTACTTGCTTTGGGTTGAAGTTTTGGCCATGTATATTGTATTTTGGATAGTGGGTGTGAGAAACCTTAACGGGAGTTACTCTTTGACTCTTGTGGTCTTGTAGTGGATATTATGTATATATATAATGTACATACCGTACTTTTGTGAGAATTTGACGCTTTTATCATTTTTTCTATCGAGTCCTGGCGAGAGTTGGGCAGGTGATCCGCTAAGCCCTTTGGTACGCCTCTGGGTACAGTGGGGTCGTCACAATCTTCATCACTAAGAGACTGATTAGAGTTTACCTCATTATCTCCAAAGGCCATAAGTGCCATTTGAGTCGATTCTTCTTCTTCTTCCATTTCTTCATCCAAATTGCATTCATCCCAAGTGATTTTGAAATTCTTGAATTTTTCTCCTCTATCATTACTTGCTCTTCCTCCTCTAGAGCTCCTTTTATTTAGAAGCTTCTTCAATGTCCTTGCCATGTTATTTAGCTTCACGTCTTCATCATCTTCTTGTGAGGCCTTGAATGCTATGCCTCTCTTGATCCATGCTTCATCATCTTGTGTTTTTAATTTCAACTCATAAGAGGTTAGTGAATTTACAAGAGATTCAATAGACATAGAATTTAAATCTTTTGCCTCTTCTATAGTGGTGACTTTATTTTCCCATTCTTTTGGCAAGGCATTCAAAATTTTTGTATTTTTTTCACCCAAAGTGTATACCTTGTCAAGCAATTCAAGATCTTTAATAATATCATTGAATCTACAAAACATTTTATCAATATTTTCATGAGGATGCATTTTAAAAGATTCATATTGGGCAACAAGTATAGATTTTCTTTGTTCTCTAACTTTGTTACTCCCTTCATGCATGTCTCTCAACTTATCCCATACTTCCTTTGCCGACTCTAGTAGATTCATTTGCATCTAGGGCATTATACAATACGTTCATGGCCTTAGCATTCAAAGAGAGATTCATTCTATCTTGAGCACTCAATTTACTTCTAGTTTTAGTTTTATTTCTACCTGTTGTTTCATCTATAATGGTAGCCTCATAAGGTCCTTCACTAACAATAAACCACAACTCTATATCTATAGATTGCAAAAATATTTCTATTCTATCCCTCCAACTAACATAATTTATACCATTGAACATGGAAGGTCTAATGATGGATTGCCCTTCTAAAAACAATACATTATTGGTTGCCATCTTTACTCCTAAACCGATTGAGCTTAATCTCAAGGAGACCAAGCTCTGATACCAATTGTTGGTCTCAAATGCAACCTAAGGGGTGTGAATTATATTGTTTAACAAGACAATCAATTACAGCTAGAATTCACCAAATAAAGTCAGTACAAACTATTTCTCAAGTATGCACAAAAGTATGTCAACTTAAGCACAATAAAGATATTACAATTGAGCAATAAAGAAAAGAGATATAGAAAGAATTGCAAACCAAATTCCAAGTTGCACCGAATTTGGATAAAATCCACTAGTAGCTTCTTCAATTCTTGGTGAAGCTAACCAACTTGTACAAGTGAAGGTTCACTCCTTCCTCACCTTAAAAGCCCTTAGTTGAGCCAAGGAGTTTTACAACTATCATAGTTAACCCTCAACAAGCTACAACTGAAAGCTCACTCAACCAATTAAGAACTACTATTACAAGTGAGGCAACCTTCACCAAGGTTTTACTCTTTCTATTGAGTAACCTCACAAACCCCACTTTTCCCACACCTATACAACAAACAAAGAATATTTCTATCCAAATATTTCACTTGTAAGCTTGTATTTCATGTAGGCAAAAGTCTATTATCTTCTTGAACTTGTGGGTATTTATAGAGTGTGAGAAATGCCCTCAAGAAAGCTCTCCAACAATAAAAAATATGGCTGTTAAAAAATAGCCGTTGGAGCTATCAAACGTCCGGTGCCATCATCCGAAAGGTTCTTCTCAATGTCAATCAGACGGCCGATGGGTTTTGTGCATCTGATGGAGTCTGCATCTGATGCTGGTCAAAGAGTTTGGATTTCATCTTTAATTCTATCGGATGTCCAATGATGATGATATGCATCCGATACTTCCCCTGTCTATCAGACATCCGGTACTGTAGGTTGAGTGTCCGATGGAGTGTTCTCGACTTTTACCGAACGTCCGATACAAGCTATCGAGCGTCCGACAGAGTTTAATGTCCTTTGCTCCTTTTGGTTGAGCTCTTCAATTACACCATTTGCATTAACAACTTGAGCTGCCAATATACTTAATGGAAAATATCAAATTGATTTTTTCAATTGTTTTGTAATTGTCAAAAATCCGGGATCACGATTTACAAATCAATAATTTGATGACAGAAAGTAATTTATTTAGATCTAAATTTACAGCTTGCATTGATATTATCACAGCTTTCTAAATCCTGGTAAGATGTCTGAAAGATGGTTTATCATTGATTGACGAAGACCTTAATCCATTCATCGTTGTGCCCCAAGTTAAATCCTGATTACGAACTCCTAAAATTCTTATGTTATTAGCAGATCACAACCTTGTGTAGTTTAGTTATGTTGATTTTGTTCACAGAATCTAGACCTGTCAATGGGTCGGATCCGAGACAAAACTGAAAGTTTCGGACTCAGATCCGTTAATTATAAATCTATTTGATTTAGCCCAAATGCCCGACAGGTCTTGCACTTATCTTCCTGATCTGGAACTGGATTCGGATTGGGTATACTATGCTAGAACTATTGAAAGAGAAGTTAGCTAAACAGGCCCAAATTGCTAATCTTACCTTCATTAAAAATCATAATTCCAAACATACATTACAAATATTCAAGAAAATCATTTCAAACATGTATTACAAATATTCAAGAAAATCATTCTAATCCCAATATTAATAGACATAATGACAAATTAAAACTTAGAAAAAAATTAAATTATTGATACATTATGAAAGTAGTTTCACTAATACTCAAATCAACTCCAGAGTTTGAATACAAATTTGATACAACACCAAATACAACTACATCAAAATAAACAAAGAGAAAGTTGTCTCAAATCTTTCTCAACACATTCAACCTCCTGTAACAAAAACAAGAAAAATATATGTTAGACAAAAATTTATAACATGCAAAATAAAAATCAAGAAAGATTCTATTATTTTGTTACCTCATTATTTGGAACTTTTGAATTCATCTCCATAATCATCCTAATTTGAGAACTTTAGAAGAAATACCAAATTTTCTTCAAGAAACTCTAACAACACAAAGAAATAAATCAGAAGTGGCATGTTCTATTTTTCAAGAAATTATACTAGTACTGACTGGTAAATTATTTACTTTAAGTGGCATGTTCTATTCTTCTCCAATATACATGTATGTTTGTAAACTACTGGCAGTATAATAGTCCCTTTGTTAGAGTAGCATGGCACATGAAGAAACATTAATCAAATCTCTACATTAATCAGAAGAGATACATTATTCATAGGATGACATCATATTAATCTTAGTCAACCAAGTAACATGAATGTCTGATGGAAAAAAAAACAAAAAAAATATAAAATTATATGAATAAATGTAAAAAAAACTTCTTTTCTTTTTTGGTTCTAACCAATCATTAGTTGTCATCAGTGTTTTAACATATCAGGAAGCAAAGAAGCATGAGTCTCATCTATTAGTCTTCCTCCAACACTAAATGCCGATTTCGATGTTACAGTGGTAGCTGGAATTGCAAGAACGTCACGTGCCATCTCTCCAAGAATAGGAAGTTTTGGACTATTTGCTTTTCATTAGGCTAGTATGTCAAAATCATAATTTCTTGGGAAGACAGGCTCCTCTAAATATGACTGTAATTCAGACTTTTGGTAGGTAGAAATGATAGAAGAATGAGACTGCTTATACTAGTTGTCAAAATCAGACAATTTATCATCAATTTTTTTTTTCTGAATCTAGATTTTTATTCCCGGAAGTTCGCTCCTCCACATTATCTCCAATGTGACTTAAAAACGGAGTAAGGTCATCCCCATATTCAACAAATAAATTAACCATCGTATTACGAATAAGTCCATATATCTTTGACTATTTTCCCCATAAATTGCCTTATAGTAGTACTCTAACAAAGCTAATAATGGCTAATCCATCTTGCACAATTAGATTAAGAATGTGTGCACTCCATCGAGCATGAAAATTTCACCTCCTAAATTAATCAATGACTTGTCCAAGAGCCATGATTTCAAGTGCCTAACCACAGAGTCATTTGAAAATGCATTATCAACACACCACAGAGAACAATTTCTTATCAACATTCCATTCCAAAATGATATATAAATCTAAATAATGTTTCACCATCATGAGGATATGGAACAGATTTGAAAGCAAAAATATTCTTTTTTAATTCCCAATTTTCAGTAATATAATGAGCAGTCAAATATGCATAGGCAAAATCTGAATGATCCAATGTCTGTGAGGCCCCGATTTTTTCCCAATTTTTGGAAAATATTAAATAATGTTAATTATAGTTATTTTGGTTTGCCAAGGTGTTTATATGGTTTGTTTTGCTTTTAAAAAGTGTTTGGTTTTGACTCGCTTGTGTTACAAAGTTTGAAAACACTAATTTGATTAAAACCCTAGTTTTTTCGAAAACCCTAAATTGGGATAAAACCCTAATATGCATATGCAAACCCCTAGTTTGGATTTGTAAAACCCTAATTTTGAAAATACATTTAAGTTTTACGTTTAATGACAAGTTTGTTATTTCTTGATTTTACGTGTGTCAATGCATGATTAAGAAGAGAGGTTACGATTCCTAGGTGATTAGTGGCCTTAGTAGGTGTAATTAAGTTTTGATAGACTAAGTTGAATTGAACACTTACGGACTAATTTGATAGGAAAAGAAACTATGTGGGTAAGAGTGGAAATAAACCTAAGTTGTTAGGTTAATTTGGCATGATAATTTTGACCAATTGTTGACTAGGCAAAAATATCTAAATGAAGTTATCTTTTAGCCAATTGATAGCATGAAAGAGCCGGCCAAAGCAAGGAAAAAGAAAAGAAGGAAAACCGTGAGAAAAAGGGAAGAAAAGAAGAAAAAAAAGAGGAAAAAAAAAAGAAGAAAAACTTGGAGTTTTTTTTGCAAGTTTCAACCATCCAATCTAGGAGGAGGTGATTGAATCTTGGGAGTTTGAGGTTTCATCCGAAGTTCATCTTCTTGAAGGTATCAAAGCTGGAATTTTCTTTAAGTTGCTGGAATTTGATCTAAATTGATGAAGTGTTGGATTTTTTTGTTGTTTTAGCTTGATTCATGATCATTCTTAGCTTCTAAGATGATTCCATGGATTGGTTTGGTTAATTTTGATGTATTTATGCCTAGCCATGAATTTGAGTTAGGGTTGAATTTCTGCCCATTTTTCTATCCGAATTTGCTTGATATTTTCGAAAATGATGAGGACAGAATTAGCCTTAGAGTAAAGCATGAAAGTTGTGGACAATTGAGTGAGGATTCTACCTGTAAATTTTCAGGTGAATCGGAGCACTGTATCTTGTGAAATGACTAGAATACCCCTGATGTCCTGTTTCTAGCAGAAATGGTTTTTTTGCTACTGTAATGGGTCATTTTGACCGGGAAGATGAACGTTTTTGCTTTTGATGTCTTCTTAAGAATTGTAGCCTTGTATGTTAGCTTTCTAACGGCTTTGGAATTTCTGGATTCGGACTTGTGAGCGCCAAGTTATGATTGTTTGGGTGTAGCCTGTCGGCAATTCTGATGGCAAAATTTCTGAAACTGTTTCTGCGTTTTTGACCTAGATGGAGTAAATCTGGGTTGAATTTGTCTTCGTGAAAGTTGTAGCTTGTTCTCTTAGCTTCGAAACGGCACCTCGTGCATTCTAATCCGATACTTGTAGCCTGAGTTATGAGCATTGGCGTACAGGATGTCAAAACTGTCTTCTTCACCTTTGGTGTGTGTTTTCCGTTTTCGTTTCGTTTTCATCCGTTTTGGGTCTAACGCCCATGCATGTGCTCCTGTTGCTATTTTAAGTGTTTATAAGTATTTTCAAGAGTTTTAGTTCTTTGAGTACGTGCACGTCACGTCATTTCACATGTTGCAAATGGATTTTCTTAACTCAGGTGATTCTGTGGACATCGAAGAGCGTGTGTGATCTCTTAAATTTTCCTCGCTTGTTCTCAACTGTTGGTGAGTGTTCCTTGCATGTTTGTGATTAAATTGCTCCGTTGACGTGTTTAAATGCTTTTAATAATTATGTGAAGGGCGAGTGTGTACTTTATCACACTCGGCCTACTTTGTATTCTATTGTTCAACTGTGTGCTTTTCCATTGCTTGTATATTACTTGCGCATGATGTAGGCCATGTGTACTTTACCACATGAGCTGAATAAGGCCTTTTCCCCTTATCGACCTATTCGAGCCAGGCGGACTTCGGTCGGGTAGGTTGGTACTTAGGCGGTATACTTGAGTATTACCACTAGGAGTTATAAGGTGGAGTAGGGGTTGAGTATTGAACAAGACGGACTGCAACTACTTCTGGAACCTGTATCCTTTCAGGGTATTTTCCCGGTTTATGTGTTTATACATTTTATGCTTATAAACTGAATTATATTAACCTACTAAGTGCTTAACGATATATTTTGCTCCACTATTACGTGATTTGTATGATATTAGATCACTCTTGGGCTTTTAGCTCATCCCTTTCAACTTTGTTTTCCTTAGCGATTTGAGATCGAGAGCTTCCAGGGGTTACACTAGGTCGATTGGTTTGGAGACCTAACCTTGTATTTTGATGTAGCCCTTGTATTTTGAATTGTACTAGTGGAATGTTGGATGGATGGATAAACTTTTGTATCTGTAAATAGTTCGGGATGTTTGTGGATCGTTAAGGAAATTTTGGGGTTTAATTGTTACAGTTGATTTGAGGATATCGATGTATTTTGTTATTTGCATTTGAACTAAGGATGGTAGTCCAGAGTCAAGGTGCAGCTTTGATACCTTAGGGTTCGCCCTAGGGAGAGGTGGGGCTGTCACAATGTCCATATATCAGTATTGAGACTTATTTTACCATTAAAATCATCCAACTACTTATTTAGTTTCTCCTTCTCTGCTTTGAAAACATTAATCACATCTGATCTAATTGTATTTCGAGAAACAAGTTTGAAATTTGATTGCAAGTTGTTGAGAAAAATCTTAAAAAACTCATGCTTAACAGTCAAAAGGATAATTATGCTTAATGATTGCTCTTGCTAAGCCCAATCTACTTCGCTTCTGATCAGACTTGAAGGTTTGGACCTTAACATTATCATCCAAAGCATTTTTAGCAAGTTGAAATAGTTGCTGTCCACCACTCCACCACTCCTATGCTTTCTAACAACACAGTTTTGGATGTGTTTTCTCAAGTGAGTAGTCCTTTTTGAACTATCCCCTATAAATTTTCTGTTACAATGCTTACATATAGTCACAGTATCATTAGCCTCCTTTCTAATCATGTCAATCCAAATATTAGATGTTAATTTTTTTTTTCCACGAGTTTGGTTACCTTGATCACTTTCAATGATAGCCTCTTCTTCCAATTCCACAGCATCAATGACCTCATTTTCATCAGTCATGCTACTAGGAAGTGATGACATCCTACAGGTAAATTAAAGCAATAATAAGCAAAGATAGCTTCAAAATTTCAAACTTACTGGATAAAAACAAGTAAAATTCAGCAAGCATGTTATTAAAAAAAAAAAAAACCAAATTGACACATTCTACTAAATCCTTTTTTTTTTCTTTTTTTGGGCCGACTAGATGATGGATGATGCATCCAACTTTAATTTTATTAAGGTTTGCTTCTCACTTTCGAGAAACCAATCAACCAATCTACAAAATTATGACCGTTAGATTGACTAGATGGTTCAACAACATAGGTTGGAATTATAGCTTGCTATATTTGACATTTGAATTAGTTTGGTACTTCAGTTATAGTACTTAAATTTAACTTCAATTTATGTACTGCATCAAGTTTTTAGGAAGAAAGATAGGATTCCTAACTAATACAATTCCATTACTTCTCTTTATGCATATATATTTCTAAGAACATAATTCCATTACGTTTGGACTTCTAAACTAGAATCAACTTCTTCGAATTATGACTAGATATAAGTAAACTTTAATTCCCGACTTCTGTTTAGCAATTCCATTGAGATTCTAATTAAGTAAACTATTCAAAATATAGGATTCCTAGTTAAAATTCTATCATAGGAATTTATATAACTAAATCAAACCCAAACATAATTAATGCAATTTTCTCTTAAGATTCTATCATAGGAGAAAATCATTTGACCACTGCTCAAAAATAGAAAATAAATAAAATTCAAGAAAGCATCTCTTGTGAAAATCTTAGTTGTTTCGGTGAATTCTCTAGTAAGGAGGGATGAAAGTATCTGTGAGAAATTCCTAATCTTCAATCACAAAGGTTGATGGAGAATTTAGAAGAGCTTTCAATCTTTCGCTGATAATTCCTGAACTTCAAAAAAATACTCGAGAATTCACTGGGCTCTCATTAATTTTTCAAAGATGAAAGAAGAATTTTTAAATCTTAGTTAGTCTAATGAATGATGAGATTGAGGAAAGGAGGAAGAGTTAGCTGAAGTTGGAAGAAGTCAGGAATGATGTCTGTTGTGACTACAGTTAGAGTATTTGTGTGTTAGTAATTTAGTATGATATATATACATATATATATATATATATATATATATATATATATATATAAAAAATATTATTTATGTATTTATCTAGATCTAGATCGGATCTGGATTGGAACACATCATTCTATATCTGACTCGTTTATAGAGTGAAACAAAACGGATCCGAGTCAGATTCAAGTAAATGGATTTAGACACCTACTCATATCCAAAAATATGGATCGGAACTGGATCAGGTTCGGATCCAGACCTGATTTATTGACAGGCCTAACAGAATCTAATAATCTATATTGGCTTATTCTTGGAAAATCTTTTATTACTAGCTGTTTTAAAAATTACAATGCTTCATCCTCATATTATCAAAGGATATTGGCAAAATGCCCATAAACAAGGATATGGTTGCTATTTTTCCTGCATCCCCTCAACTTTTTATAAACTCTAAAATAGCCTATAAAAATTTTAGAAATTTAGTATTACCCCAGTTCCCTTTGACCCTGCAATTGCCTCCCAATAAGAGTTAAATTTTTTTACAATTTTCCTTATACAATTTGCATAGTCGAGAACTTGGAATTAAAATATAAGATGATGATATTTTTTTCCCTCTCTATTAAATGTAATTTACATTCTATTTTAAAGAAAATGTTATTTAATTAACATTTAAATTTTCTTACATGTCCATTTTATATCAATTACAAGCCAACCAAACATGCATTTGATAGTTTGACTGTTATTTACTTAATATTTAAATTTTCTTGCAAGTCCATTTCATATCAAGTACAAGCCAATCAAATGTTCATTTTACAATTTGACTATGTATAAATTATCTGCCTATTGTATATGTTCATTAGAATATACATCTTGTATTCTTATGCATAATTTTTACCATAAGATGACTTGAAAAATAATAAATCTCAAGCTCAAGGATTTTTAACCAAATAGATGGATTTTTACAATCTATAAAAAAAACATTGCTCTTACAACTTAATTCCCATGGAATTGTAATACAGTGACATACAAAGCCAGACAATTTTGAACTTGTATTTTGAGGTGTTTTTAGAATTTAAAATTTTTTGAGTATTTTTTATAAATTTATTAAAATTTTTTGTCACCCTCCACTACCCACGGACTACAATCACCAGTAGATACCTTTCTCTCCCTTCTCCTTCTCTCTCTCTCTCTCTCTCTCTCTCTCTCCCTCTCCCCCCCCCCTTCCCTCCTCCCTATTTTCCCTCGTCCTCTCATTTTCTCTCCCTTATTCTCCTCTCCTCTACTAACAATGGTGGCTCATGATAGGTGGTGATGGGGGATGGTGGTGCGTGGAAGAAGAAAGAAATCTAGAGTTTATTTTATTTTTTTAATATATTTACGATTAAATATTTTTGGAGTTATCTTTAGAGTTTATTATTTTAGATCCCACTGATAATGATTTATTTTGTGACTATTTTAGGGTTGTTTCATGTTGTTGTTAGTCATTTTGTGAGGTTATACGGTTCAAATGGTTCATTTTGCCTTAGAGTTGTGCGTGGAGTGGATAGGATGAAACACTCGTGATTTTTCCATTTTACTAGCAAACACTGTATCTTTCTGTAGGGTTTCATGATTGAGTTGCAATCTGGAGTTAAATGGAAGAAGTTGGAAGAAACCTTGATACATTCAAGAGTCATAAGTGCTAGTGGAAGCATTGCGCAACAAGAGGAAAAGTGCGGAAGAGTTTTCTCACGAAGATTGTTAAAATCCGGTATGGATTTTTGGGACAGATTAATCTATCCACGAATTGTACAAGGAGAAGGCCAGATTAACCACTGGATTCGAGGCAATGAGCAAACCAACCGAGGAAGAAACTGGGGCGTACAATTCGGCCATGGATTCAAGTCAAGTGCACTGGATTCCTTAATAAGCTTACAACTGGTCGAGGTAGAAGAAGGAGAATCTGGCCGCGGATCATATGCTTGTCGGTCGGATTCCTTGAACGGATACAAGGTAGAAGGTGAAAATTCATAGAGTAAAAATAGAGCAATAATCCAATCAAGCTAAAGGACAGAATCTGTCCACAAAATGTCGACCAGATTCATTGCAGCTGAGCACATGTAGCACCTCTCACTTATCTTATTCTCACACTTTTCAAGGGGAGTGTGAAGGGACATTTTGTAGTTGCATTTTGGGGCTCTAGAACTCTTTTTTCTTGACTCTTTCACAACAAAAACATAGGAATTGTTGGCAAGACATAATGTATAGATATAGAAAGAATGTATGGATTAGCTATGACTATGGTGCACCAGCGATCGCGAGTATTAGGAAATTATGCTACAGACAATCAAGATAGTAGTACTCAATAATTCAAGAATTGCACTTGCATTAGTTAAGGATATCATGACCTGAGAAACTTTCCACTATTATTTTCTTGCACATTTTTAGCATAGTTTTACTTTTCTCCAATTTGCTGATAGTTTCAATAATAAAGGACTTCAAATAACATTGATAATCGATCAATTTTCCCTGCAAAATTGACACTCGAACATTCACTATATTCATGTGTGACTTGTAGTAGCGATACTTTGAGTTTAATTAAAAATTCTTGTCATGCACAAACAAAAACAATTTGTGAGAAAAATAGCAAATAGAGCCAGTCTACATGCTGAATGGTGAGCAGAAACAAGAATTTACAGTCATTTTTGAAAGAATATATTCAAATAAAAGTAGTGATGTAACTGCCCAACACAACGCTTGTGAATAAGGAGCAAATTGCCCGTTTGTTAGATTCTCACTTCGTACAAAAACTATGTTTTTTGAACTTACACTTTGAAAATATTAAACGTCCCACTAAAATCTAAGTTAAAAGTACATTTTCAAAGGTAATACACAATTGCTAGCGAATAGAACTCGAAATCTTAGTATAAGTACAGTATGTTAATATTTGTTGTCGGTTAAGTATGACTTCTAACAACATCTTAGAAGGCTTAGCAGACCTGGCATTTCAATCGGACTCAGTCTCCCTGTATATTTGAAATTATACTTTTTTAATCAAAAAAACAAAATGTGTAAGCTCATAAGCCCAATGAGAATTATGTGTGCACATATAGTATAAATAATATTTATAATTCCAAAAATAAATATTTTCTTTAAACAAAATATATTTGAACTCTAAACGAGTTTTGGAAAATTTATAAAACTGGAACAAATAGCAAAACTTGATAATATTCAAGCTTAACCAAACAAAGAAAAGCAATCAAATTGTTACCATTATTGATAAAATACCTTTCTTATCTCCCCTGCCAAAAGTGTGTGCATGACTTATTTAACAAAACAATCTGAATTTTCAAAATACCCAATACGAACAAAGCTAACCTCCTAACTCTTACGTAATGACACATATGTCAAGGGAGATATCAATCCTCCGTTAATCCACCACTTTCCCGGAGGACCTAACGAGTACTTAACATGGGTCCAAACTCCTCAAAATTTACTTTGGGTTCACAGCCTCTACAAATATCAACTTGTGTCCACATTCTCTCCAAAAATTTAGTTTTGGATTCTTGATAATCACAAATAATGTATAGAATAACTGATGAAAAAAGCATAAATCCAATTGTTATGCTAAGCATGCACAATGACAAATATGTACACATCATCCAAATGGCAATTTGCAAATCTAATGGTAACGATTCATCTCATCAATTTACAACCGGATAAAATATATACCAATGAAGAAGTTTACACATAAACTATCATGAAATTGTGATAAAAAATTACTTTATTTTCTTAATCTTAAGATTTTGATCATCTACTTCTTAAAATAAAGTATCTACCAGTTTCAAGTTCAACTTAAGACTCTCAAATTGTCAAAAAATTTTTGCAAATTAATTATCTAAGAAACCTTCTTCCAAATGTCAAGTTTATCATACTAAATACTAAATCATGGGCAAAATTACAAAAAATTTTAAGTGACAAAAGTAAATAATTTGGAATGGATACTGTAAACGCCTATGCTCCCTAACCCTTGCTAGTACATATATATATATATATATTGTACGAAATGATGACCGTTTTGCCTTGTCTATGATCGTGTAAAATTCTACCTGTGACATGTGAAATTCTTGCCAAAAATTGGCACTTACCAAATATGTTTGTGATACTAAAATGGTGCTCAATCCCTAGCAATAGTGCTAGAAAACTATGAGGGGAGCAAAGTATAATACTACTTGAAACTCAAAGGTTGAAAAATAAACTAAATTTTTGCAACTTCATCCTTTACTAAAAATAGAAGCACGAGGTGGAATTCTTGTCTTGTTTTTTTTCTTCTTGGCCAAATGCTTGAAGCTTGGAACGGCCTTGTTGCTTCTTGAATTTTAACCTTCAAGCACGAGGAGGAATTCCTTGAACACTTGTCCAAAAACTAGTTCATGAGTTAGCAAATTGTGCCAACTCATCCTCGGCCTTCTTAAGCTATAAAACTTGGAGTCTTTCAACATTTGAACTATTTTATTTCTTCAAGCAATCTTTGGCCGAAAATTTGAAGAGAAATACTAGCTAACTAAACAAACTCCTACTACTACTAATCGAGAGCAAGAAGGGTCTGATTTTTGGTTGATTTCGCTTGGTGATTCTTCCAATCTTTCGTGCTCTTATAGTAGGTATGTTGAACTAATGATTTTCCTTATTTTTGGCCCAAATATGCGTATATATATTCAGCAAATTGTGAGCTTTTATCGCTGAAATTTTGTGCCACGTATAGCCAAGCATGCTTAGTTAAATTTCAGCTTTGAAACATGACTTGTATAATGAATTTTGATTCCGGTTTGGCATGAAATTTACTTGTATGTTGTTGCACGGTTGCCTTGTGAATTGGTAGTAAAATTCGTGCAACTTAAGTTGGGATTGTGCCCCTAGCATACCAATCCATTAGTGGAATTGCCCATCCGTTAGCGGAATGCTGACCCTAGCATGCCAATCCGTTAGCGGAATTGCTGATCCGTTAGCATGCCGGCCGTTAGCAGAATTGCCGACCCGCTAGCGGAATTGCCTACCCTCCGTTAAACGAACGACCCTGAATTTAATTGCACAACCGTTAAGTAGGCCTCTATATACCTAGGGAGGTTTCCGACAAAACCATGTCTAGATTTGGCCAAAATGGCAACCAGAACGTTAACATGTTAAGCAAGACCGGTCGTGCCGACGGCCTCAGCCCTGGCTCGTGCATGGCTGTGAAACCGACTGTTTCTGTGCCTATCATGTGGAACGGTTACCCAACAGGTGCCGACAAGGCCCAGCATCAACATCTAGCCAAGTACTCGTTTAAATGACACACTATCCTTGACTGTTAACCTTAGTGGCCATAAGCCTTAAAGTTGACCAATGCCTAGTCATTCGTAGTGCCGGCCGTTACCCAACCCTCAACCGACCACTAGCCATTAGTTGGCCAACCGTTAGTCATTTTCCCCAATAAGTGGTGAATAGCTAATAGATGTTAAACCTTAACCTATTATTGATATCGGTTGCTAGCCGACGTTCAAACTTTGATCGTTAACTAATCCCTTGGTCGTTAATCGACGCCCCGACTGTTGGTCACTGGTCAGCACATAGCCACTACCCGACCCTAGCCGCTAACTGGTACGTAGCCATCAGCCAGCCACGACCATTAGACAACCACCTGTCGTATCTAAAATACCAGTCGACCACGATCTTGACCTAACGGCACTTAGCTGTCTGGGCAGTACCTGACCTATAAGCATCGTCTAGGCACAGGCCAATCTGCGACCAACATTTCCACCTAACACCCGTCGTTAGCCAACAGTTGAACTATACTTAGCCTTATCCCGTGCACGACCCCAAGCCTACCTGGCCAGACGCATGACCTTGTTGAACGACCATCAACCTTACCAGATAACCGTTAACCACCAATTGCTAGCCACCCTTTAGTCAACTGCTAACGGCAGTAGCCATTAATTGTTAACCTCAGAATGACCCTTAACCCGTAAAGCATTAACCCTTAATCGTTAAACATTAACGGACTCGTAGCCAATCTAAAGATGGTCAACGACCCTGATTACTAACCCGCAAGCCAAAAGGCTGTCCGACCACCTAAAAGCCCCTAGCTAAAGCACTTAACGACCAATTTACGTAAAAAATGATAGGACTACTAAATGGACATTATGAACACTTGAAACTCCTAACTAGCACTACTTGCTTACTAAACGAACAAAATACAGTGAATTGGTCAAAATTGTTTTAATAGGAAAAATTTATCAAAGTTAGTTAAGTATCTAATACTTGATTACTCTCAGGACCTGACCAAACACTAGGAGGAACGTCTGAGCAAGAAAACCAGAGATAAACTACCGAAGGTGAGGGTCCCTATCTGTTTAGTATTTACTCGCTGTTTATATCAAATGTGTTACATGCCTAATTGCTATGTGGAAAGTTCGCCGATTATGTGAAACTATTTATGAAAGGGGCAAGTATATACTTTATCACACTCGAGCTAAATGATTAAACTTATTGAATTACTTGTGCATGACTGATTGATGCCATTGTATACTTTACTGCAACTAGCACTACCGTTCCAGGATCCCAACCCCATTAGCGAGTTGGCTTGACCCGAGCCGGTAACGGTTTAGGTCGGGCAAGTCGACAGAACTTGGGTATTGTTTAAAGGTTTACTCAAGAGTATTACCGCCTATTGATTGATTGTTGGTGTTTGGGCCCAAAAGTTGGATGTAAGGGAGCAGGTGACAAGAGATTGTTAAATCTATGCCAACATTGTACTGGACTGTATCCTTTTACTAAAAGTGTTAGAGTTGCTTATTTTCCGCTAATAGTGGAAACTGTTATATGAAAGTACCGTGATACATGATATTGCTATTATTCCCGTTCGACGGGCTTACATGCTAATTATGTACTTGTTATTTATGGAAAGTACTACTTGAACTATGTTTAATTGATTGCTTGTTGGGACACTCACTAAACATTCAACTTACCCCTTTAACTGTTTCCCCTCCTAGGTTTGAAGCCTCATTCAGTAGTTCAGTAGTAGTGGTCATAACTTTTGAGACGATAGGTACCTGTACATTGATGTTCAAAATTTAGGATTCAAGTATATCTATTGGTTTGTAAAATGGATATGTATAAGTTTGTATCTCTTTTCAGTACAATTTTCCAGTTCCTTAGTATGGTTGATGTCTGAATGAATTTATCGAGTGATCTATTGAGTCTCGGTGAGAGTCAGACAGTTAGTCCACTAATCCTTCTAGTTCACCTTAAGGGAAGGTGGGGCCCCGCAATTTGATAATTTTCAAAACAACGAATAATTTTGAGTTAGGAGAACAAGAATTCTGCCACTTTGCTTTTAAAATAATTTTAGAGAAGTTCAATCTAATTTTAACACTCAGGGTGAGAAAATGAGTTTAAACAAATATTGTAAGAATGCCTTTAATAGTCATTAGAACCTTCATTACTAAATTGAAAGTAATATTTTCTTGTCTTGAATTGCTGAGTTTTAAAACAATTTAAATTAGTTTCGTTCACGTTGGAAGATTATATAAAAGTCAACGTTAGGTTGTACAAGATAATTGTGAATAATGTAAACTCAGTTTCGTGCAAATCAAAGATTAATCTAAAAAGTTTTTCATATTATATTGACTTTTGTGTAATTTATAAAATTTCAATCACTATTTTTTATTGAATATTAAACAATGATTTTGAAGTGAGAAAAAAATTATTAAGTTGTGAATATTTTCTAAAAATTCATCCAAAATTCAACTATTTTATTTAGATCCTTTAGTCTATAAACTCATGTAAATCACAACTACAAAATTCTATCAATAGTTTATTAATATTAATAAATAAATAAGTGATACGAGTTTCGCCGAGATGACGAAATTCGTTCCACAAGCTCGGGATCTAGGTGTTTGATGACCAGATTTGGAATAGCGGAAGCAACCTCTTAGACCCTTCTAATCCCCGTGGTGCGAACAATTTTGATAAGATCTCAACCCGCGACCAAACGAATTAGCGAATCTAGGTTTCGGTAGAAGGCAACAGAATCAAGTGCGTTTCTTGATTGCTAAGCCAAGGATGAACACTTAGGTTGTTTCTAAGTTGTTCAAAAGAAACTTTTGAAAAGCTAAGAGAATTTGCTCTCAATTTTGTTGGAAAATTTGTAATTAATGTCAAGAGAGAAACAGCTAAACCTTTTATAGGCTTTACATCAAGAAACCTAATGCAACTAAGAAATGGACCGGTCGGCCAACCTAATGCAACTAGGAAAAAGTCCAATAGTCCTTTTTAAAGCTTGTTGCTGGCTGAATTTCCTACACTTCAACTAACCTAGGAAAGCTAAATAAAACAGCAAATAACCTCACTAATGCAACATGAAAGCTGGTCGCTTATTCAAGAAAACTTCCTATGAAACAAATGACAAAACTAAGCAGAACCTTCAAGCATTTGATGCATCCAAGTCTTGATCAAATTGTAAGAGAATAATACATGGATGCTCATCAGCTTGAAGACACCATGGAACCTTCATTTGACTTGTGCATAGCTCAAACCAATGCTTGCAATGACTCATTGAGCCACTTATCATGCACATGTGTAATCGGACCATTAGGCACTTGAACTTGAGGTGCGCGTGCATCTTGGACAGTTTGCACATCCACATCATTCCCCTCCTCTTGAGAAGGATTTGTTCTCAAATCGAGAGCTTGCTTTGTGATAGCCCCACCTCCCCCTAAGGCGAACCAAAAGGTTTAGCGGACTACTTGTCCAACTCTCGTCAGGATTCGATAGCTAATGGAAAACCAACAACCGAAGATTTGCCAAACTAAATTCTCCAAGTTCAAAATTCAAACCAATACAATTGCATAAAATCTCAAACCAAAATTCAAATTTAGAATTCAACAAGGGTTTAGGGTTACAAACCAAAAGATCAGCTTATAATCCAAGGTAGGGTTTTCTAGTACCACAACCCTTATACAAAAGTAATACAAAAGTCTATACTAACTGCATGCACTTCCAACCCCAAGCTCAAGCAAGTTCCCTATTAAGGAAAACAAAAGAAAAGGGGTGAGATAAAAGCTCAATGAGGTCCCAACAACATGCAGCCAAGTAAACAATTAGAATTTACTCAATAACCAAATATCACAATAAGAACACCAAATAAATCGAACATAATCAAATAAAGGATACGGATAGCTTTCAAAATCTAACTTTCCCGTAGCTTGATCACGTCACAACTGGTTGACTCTCCGTCAACGTTTAAAGTTCAGAACCAAAACAGTAGATCCCCACTTCACACCAAAAACCGTCCACCGTTTCACCCCCTTACCAGGCCTGAACACCTCAACAAATCAGATTTTAGATAATACTCGAGTATACCATTTTCTAGATTCACATATTGAGAAATTTCCAAAAATGTTATGGTTTTTAAAATTTTTCTACAAATAGGGTGATTTGGTTGGGAAGTTCCATCCAGTGATGTTTGCATTTGCAAAATGCGAGTTTCGGTGAACTCGTATTTGCTGAATGCGAGTTCACTGAATAATGCAATTTAAAAAAAAAGTTAATTTTTTAGAACTCGCATTTGTTGAATGCGAGTTCACTTAAAAATGAAGTTTTGAATTTTTCGAACTCGCATTTACAGAATGCGACTTTATTCAAACTCGCATTTACGGAATGCGACTTTAATGAAACTCGCATTTCATGAATGCGAGGTCTTTGAAAAATACAATTTAAAAAAAAACTAATTTTCTAAAAAATACAATTTTGAAAAAGCTCGCATTTGTGGGATGCGATTCCACATGAACTCGTAGTCACTAAATGCGAGTTAAAAAAAATTAGAGAAATACCTGGAAAATTAAGGAAATACCTGGAAAATTAGGGAAATAAAAAAATTAGGGAAATACCTGGAAAATTAGGGAAAATTAGGGAAATACCAATTAGGGAAATAAAAAAAATTAATGTCCTAAAAATCGAAATCATAAATGAACTCGCAAAGAATTAAATACCAATTAGGACCCTACCTACTGGGATTGAAGTGAAATCTCACAATGTCTAGCCAAAGACATTAAAGAAAGGCGCTCTTGGGAGGCAACCCAAAGATTCTGTTATGTTGCTGATTTTTTGAGTTCTTTTTAGTTTAAATTGCTAAGTGTGGTTTAAGTAATTTCTTTTGGTCGTAGGCACTTGGTTGCGGATACAAAGTTGTGGTCATTCTTGGTTTTGACTTCGATTCAATGTGGTGGACAGAAGACTCTTAGTTGTTAGGACGTGCCCATGTCCCGATGACTGATGCAATTTCAAAGGTGCAGTAGGCAAACTGTGAGGACCCAGAATTTCTTGAATTATATACCCAAAATTTCTTGAATTATTTGCTTATATTTCTTGCGAGAAACCTTAAATTTTTCATGAATTATTTCTCATTGTATTTATTCAAGTGCAAATCATTTTCTTTAAACATAGGTAGCATACAATTTTCATTAAGTACATTATTTTTCCTTAAGTACTCTATTTTGTAGGTATTGTACGAAATTAATTTGGAATTGTATTTTACATATTTCATGTAGCCAAATACATAAACTTATATGGTATTAAGTGGATCACATTTTACATTAAGGGATTTGATGGCAATTTGCATAGATTTTATTCCATTCTTGGCCAAGATAATGCCACTTGTCAACCACCTACAAAGTCTTGACTTAAGACTTTCTATTTAACCTCTTGTTTTCAAAAATTCAAATCAATTTTCCCTCTCATTTTCTCTCTCATGGCCGAACCTCAAGGAAGGAAGAAACACCAAAACCCTAGTCTTGAATTAAGCCAAACTAGTGAGGAATCAATTGGAGAGATCATCTAGTGAGTTCATCTTCAACTTTCAAGCTTGGAGGAAGTAGGATCAAGCAATCTTGAAGGACTTCTCTCTAGCTTTGTTTCAAGGTAAACTTTCTTTAAAAACCCTAGCTTGATGATGTTAAATTGAAGGTTATGGAGTGTTTAGTTGGTGTTTGAGAGTTTTAGAAGCCTAAACCAAGGCTTGCTTGGAAGAATTTCTAGTAATAGCATCATTGGAAGTGGTTTGGAATTATGTCTATGAAGTGTTTGATGAAATTCCTAAGAGTCTTAGGATGAGATTTGCGTTAAGTTCCTTTGGTAAGCATGCATAATCTCCACTTTAGAATATGATTATGACAAGTTTTAGTAAGTTGTGTGCATGTGTAATTTGGAAGTTGGAATTGGAAGAGAGCTAGTCTACTTTTGCACTCTTGCTGGCCGAATGTTCTAGTTAGGAAAACTAGCTTTGTTCCCTCATATTGAATGTTGTTTTTGGTGCATTTGTGCTTGGAATACTTGGAAGTATGTTGAGGTTTATGGGGTTGCAGCATTTGAATGGTTTTGTGATCGTTTAGCTAGTGCTTTAGCAAAAACTAAACCAGATTTTCTGCTCAAAGTTAAGCGTGATCAGGTTTGAATTTCAGTCACTTTGAACTACATATTTCTCTGTGATAACGGCCAAACCAGCTCTTGGTCAAAACATAAGAGTTGTATAGAATTGAGTTAAGTTTCTACCTGTAAAATTTCAGATCAATCGGAGCACTGTATCCTGAGAAATAGCCAAAATACCCCAGACTGTTCTGCTCCCCTGTTTACCCGACAGTCTCTAGTTTCAGCCAACTTGTCGGATTTTCTGGTATCAATTGGCAACGAACTAGAGTCTGATTTTTGTACCATTGAAAACCCTATGAACCTAGTTTTAAACACCACTAACAGAGCTCGATTTTGATTTTCCTACATCGAGTTATGGCCATTCTTCCGAGACTGTTTGACCAACCTGCCATTGACCCGACAGTTTTCCTGTACTTCTGATTTTTCCAATTTCGACCATGATCAATTCTGATTTGAGATTCGACCTCTTCATGAAAATTGCAGGTCTATGTCTTAGCTTCGAAACGCCATAAAATTCATTTCAATCTGATAAACGTAGCACCAGTTATATCAAAATGCCGAGGGGTGACAAAGCTGTCACCATTTGTTCTTCACCGTTGCATTTCCTTTCTTCACTTGTCTTAGTTCAATCCCTTTTATTTGGTTCAAATGGATATTTTTCAGTCCATATTGTACTTGAATCATTAACCTAGTTTGTACTTGATTCTTCTTTGATTTCCACTTCCAATTCATTTTGTACCTTGGCGACACTTTTGAACCATGGATAGACTTTAGTTTATCTAAGTTGGATCGGTTAGGCTCTAATCGCTTTATATGGGACACCCTAGACTTGTATATTTTGGTTTGTCCATTTTCTTAAGTTAAGCTTTATTGTGATGATGAATTTTACTTCAGGGATTGATTTTGATCCAGAAAATATTCCCGAGATTGACGTGTACTCCTCTGCTATTGGTGAGTGTCCCAACCTCTTTTAAAAGGGAAAATCTTATTATTGTTTACAAATGAGTGTTTTGATGAAATGATTTGCTAGTAATTATAAGGAAGTGATTTACCACTATTTCCAAGCAAAACGCTTTTACAAGTGAAACCATTTATTAAAAGTTTATGAATGTTCAAACCCGTTTTAAGTTAAATATTTTACTATTATGTGAAAATGACTTGTGAAAGGATTTACTCGACTTATATTTGCAAAGAAATGAGTTTGTGAGTGTTCCTTGTATGTTGTGTGAATTACATGCCTACGTGATGAATACTTGATGTTACTTGATTTCATAAGTGTGAAATACTTGTTTCTTGTGTGAATTACATGCCTACGTGATGAATACTTGTTGTTACTTGATTTCATAAGTGCGAAATACTTATGTCTAGGCGAGTGTGTACCTTATCGCACTCGACCTAACTGGTATTAGCTGTTCAACTGTTTACTTTTCCATTATTTGTATATTACTTGCGCATGATGTAGGCCATGTGTACTTTACTACATTGGCTGAATAAGGCCTTTCCCCCTTCGTTATCGACCTATTCGAGCGGTTCGGTCGGGTAGGTTGGTACCAGACGGTATGGTATACTCGAGTATTACCTCGGAGGCATAAGGCGATGGCCGATGAACTAAGGGGATTGCTCAGGAGTTATAAGGTGATGTGGACCAGTAAAATAGCTCCAAGTGAGCGTTGTATCCTTTTATAATTGATTTAATGTTTATTAAGCACTGATCACCTAGTTGAGACAATCCGAGCAAGTCTCCTCGTGAGCACTGATCTCCGAGTCGAAGCGGCCCGAGTATTGTTATCTCCTAGTTGAAAAGTGTACTATGAGTGTGCTTGATTATTTGTCAAAGAGCTTGTGTGATGAAGTGAATTATTTCGTGAATTGTTTTTGTCTTGCAAATTTCTAGTGAAAAATACTCTTCCCGTGATTTCAAAGGTTTGAATGTTCCAATGTTTTTGTACTCTGATAAAATAGTGGAATTCTAAGATATTTGTTTTCTCGGAACCTTACTGAGCTCTAGCTCACCCCAAAAATATTTTATTTTCCCCCCCAGGGCTCGAGATGAAGGAAAGCTGGAAGTGATCTTTCATAGTATGACTGGCAGGATTATCTCTTGTACTATTTGTAGTTTGGATTGTTGGACCTTTGGAGTACTTGGATTCATTGGAAATGTAATTATTATTTGAAGATCTTCCATTGTAATTATTTGAAGTTTGTAATATGATTGAGGACTGTAGTGAGTCCCGGCGAGAGCTGGGCAGGCGGCCCGCTGATACCCTAGGGTTCGCCCTAGAGAGAAGTGGGGCTGTCACACAAACCAGAAGACTTCTAGTGGTTAGGACGTGCCCACACTGCGATACCTTATACGTTTTTCCGAGAATAAATTGGGTCGACCAGAAGACTTTCCTTGGTCAGGACGTGCCCACGTCAAGAGTCCCATAGCCATGCGGAATTTCTCCATGCCTCGACCAGAAGACTCGAACCATTTTGGATGTGCCCACGTCTAGTAGGATCCCTAGGTTGTTTAAAAAGAAAACCAAAATTTATTATTATTATTATTTTGTTTTTCTTTGTGTGCTTTCAGCAAAAAAAAAAAAAATCTAATTTACCCAAAAAACCCTAATTCTTTTTCCTTTTTTTATTTCTCTTCTTTCTTTCTTTTCTTTCCTTCTTCTTCCCTATTCCCGATCAGCAGCCACCATCACCTCAGCCCTCATCACTGCTGCTTCGAAGTTGGTCCCGACCGGCCACTGCTGCTGGAAATCGTACCGGCCGTTGAAGCTGCGTCCGTTGCCATTGCTCTCCAGTCACTGCTGTTGCACCGCCGCCGCTGCCATTGCTCTCTAGCAACTACAATTGATTTCAACTCGTCCATCTCATAACATAAAATCGACATACATTAGACAACGCTATGTTTAGCATACCTCATCAAAAGGCTTACCGATCATTATGTAATGAAAACATTATATATGATAGTCGTCACAAACTTTACAAATTGTATGTGAAAATGAGTTAAAAGACAACATTTACAAAATTTTTGTAATGCTTCTTTAACCTAAAGCTCCACCATAATCTAATCTAGTACATTATATTTCATTAACAATTTTTCTAATTAGATTAAGAAGTTGATTAACAAATTAGCGAGGCTGTTGTTGAAGTAAGTATTATTAACATTTACTTAATAAAAAAAAAAGGTCCGAAATATCAAACAGAATGGTTAAAACAGACCTAAAACTCCCTGCCAACAAATCCAATTGTTGACTCGACAAATGCATAACATATTATTCATAGCTATATGAGGCAAATAGAATAAGTGTAATTTAAAGTTTGGCTACAAATCATACAAAAAGCAAATCAATAAGACAAGATTAAGGTCAAGCAGATCCAAAACAAAGATGCAATAGTTGAGCATAATCAGAAGAAGAAGAATGGAAAATAATTGACAACACCATACTTGCTCATACTTGCTCATGGACAACCACATATTGAATTCAGAAAGGACATTATGTAAAAAATATTTGCAAAAATTTCAGCAGAAGTCTCCCCTATAAAACGAGATTTAAACTCCCTGCCAGCAACTACAATTGATTTCAACTATCATTGCATAACTTAAACTCAAGGTACATTCGACAACGTGATGCTTAGCATACCTCACCAAAACCTTTTTTTTTTTTGTCGAGTAGGTTCCTTTCCACCCTCTAAGCACTGAAAAATGGGATTCAATTAACATTAATAGAGAAAAATAAAATGAAACACAAAATTCAATTAAAAATTGTAAAATATGTTGACGAATTTAGAAAGGACATTATGTCAACAAAATTTATAAAAATTTCGGCAGAGTCTCCCCTATAAAATTACTAAAACTCCCTGCCAGCAAAAACAATTATTTTCAACTTTCATTGCATAACATAAACTCGAAGCACATTGGACAATGCTATGTTTAACATACCTCGCCAAAAGGCTTACTGATCATTGTTTTTCTGTCATTTTTTTTAATATAATACAAAATCTTTTTTTTAAAAGTAGGTGCTTGTCCACCTTCTAAGCATGGAAAAATGTAGATAGCCATAGGCAGTTGTATAGTTCTTGTTCGAGACAAACAATTCCTAAGAATACATATGGTTATGTGCAAACAAACATTCCCCACGTATGAGCATGGAAAATTGGGATTCAATAAACAGAAATGGAGAACGAAGAGTTATACGTTTATGTATTGCTGACAGAGATTTATCAATTCAACGCACAATCCAAATAAACAAATAAGAGTAGACCTACATCACTAGATTCCGTTGCATAACATTTTTTGAGGTGGCATTAAAAATCTACAATACAAATAGCCCGAAAAAAGGACATTCTAGGATTTGTATCCAACCGTGCCAACTTTAACATTTTCTCCCAAACAGTAAACAGGGTAGATTTAAAATCCGCCCATATCATGCAAATTCATATATGTATTGCGCTTGACATCAACTTTGCTCCTACAATAAAGTCTATAACCAACCAAAAAATCAAAAAAATTAAAACAAAACACAGGGTTCACCTATATGACGAAATAGCGGCTAGCAAAATAGTGATAATGATGGAAAAAGCAAGAACACTGGAGCAGAATGATTAATTTGGACAGCAAAGAAAAAACCATACAAATTAGAGATGAGATTGCATATGGCGCAAAAAGTGGATTTTACGCCTCACCAATGAAAATCCCAATCAGAAGCCAATCAAAACAATCGTTTACTTGCAATACATATAAAAATTCTCTAGCAAATTATGTAAGAGCATGTTAGGGGAAAAAAATCTGCATTAAAGTTGAAGAAATCATTAATATTTTTTTCTTTTCTCCAGAAACGACTTCAATAAAGGTACATATGCATGTGCAGTTTATGCTTTGACTTGGGAAACGGCAATGCTTCCCAGTTCATCTAGTTGTCAATTCTCCTATTATCTCAAGGTATTTTATAAGATAACCTTTGACTATAAAACTATCCTATAAAGTCACAATTTAGAAAATTTTCATGGTTACTTATGAAGTGTTTATTAATCATATGTGCTATATTTTGATTCATTTTATGGTTACTTTTAAAAACCTTATTCTATAACTTAATGAACAAAGTACTGTATGGGGAAAAGATTTCTCCTATGCATCAGGGGTAAAAGCTCGCCTATTACAGAAGTTGATCGACTATTAAAAGCATCAACAGTAAGAGCTTGACTATTAAAACCTCGGCCATTCCCACAATTCCTTTTATTTATCCTACTTTTTCTCCATTTTCTTATTTTCTCGAGTTCAACTGAACATATGTTTGTCTTACAACACAATATTTCTTAACTTTTTCTTATTCACATAATTTATCCTTACCAAAAGCTCGACTATAATTTTTCTTCCGTTCTTATTTTTACAAATTTAGTGGGTAAGCTGATACAAAAATAAGGTCACCTTGGAAAATTAAAAAAAAATTCACTTATAATATTTAATTAACGACAACGAAACATTTCAGTCCAGCTTTCATTAATTAGACCGAACATATGTTTGTCTTACAACTCAATTTTTCTTAAATTTTTCTTATTCACACAATTTAACCTCACCAACAGCTCAGCTATAATTTTTCTTACTTTCTTGTTTTTACAAATTCAGTTGCTGAGCTGATACAAAAAACAAGCTCACCTTGGAAAATTACAAATTTTTTTTTTTGCTTTTAATAATTATTAAATGAAAGCTGGAAATTTCAGTCTAGCAACAAAAATTGTTTGGCAGATGTCGAGTGTTTCTACTATTCAACAAAAATTAACACATTCTACCTTTCACATTGTCCAACAAAGCACAATGCCATATGCCCATGAATGAAATTAACCAGCAAAGTTGAAGGGAAATTTCTGCGACTTAGCTTTGGTGTTACCAGTACATGGAGGAGCAGTGGTGGCAATGCTCACCGGAGACGCACCTGAAGCACCAGTTGATGCTTGAAGAAGTAATGGCGGCCCCTCGCCGACGTTCTTGCAAGTTCCGATGACTAATCCCCGCTTCTCTTTCCGGCGCCGAGTTCCGCTATGCTTGCTGCTCGGCCGACAGAGATGGAAGATTTGAAGTTTCCCTCCACTTGTTGCCGGATTCTTGATGGATTATGGTGAAAAACTCCACTGATTTGGCCCAATTTCTAAAATCTTTTTTTCCCCCAAATCTTAGGCTTCGTTTCTGTTTCACGTGGAGAGGCAGAGCTGTGTTTTGTTAATCCCACGTAACTCGCATTCAATGAATGCGAGCATTACGTGGAAAATACCGATTACAAAGCTTTTTTTTTTTGGCAGAAAATCAAAGAGTTCGCATTTGTCGAATGCGAGCTCTACTGAACTCACATTTGACAAATGAGAACAACATATTGTCGGAATGCCCCACTCAAACTGCCCCTCTTGTAGAAATTTTTTTTCCATAACAATCTTAGAATTTTCTCTTCACATATTATACCCTATGACTCGTCAACTTTTTCGACCATGCCCGTGCTGGCTTGAATCGATTGACACACCAAATAGGTTTTGGAGCTCCAAACAAATCATATTAGTCGATGGGATATCACCCAAGCGACTCACAATTCAGATATAGGCCAAGGGCTAATTCACACGTATTCAAATGTCAAAATACAGAATTTCAAGCAGAAGAGATCAAGTGTGACCAAGTATGCACGTGTCTCAATCACATTATCTCATAAGAGCATTCAATGTTCAAAATTCACAAGTAATTCAAATGATCATGTAAGTCACATATTCAATTAACCCAACTAGTTAAGTTGGTCAGGTAGATAGGCAATGGAACACTCACCGAGCTAAACAAAGTATCTTCAAGCACTCATACCCAAATCTCCTTTATTTCCTCCTTCCAAATCTAATGGCAAATGAAATGAAAAACATTTAAGATTGGCTACCCCAAACAAGAAAAACCAAATGCATACGCTAGTTGTTTCTTTGCTTGATAACAATCACAAATTGGATGCACAAAAATCATAAGAGGTCTAATCCAAATCATGAGTGTAAACCAAATGAGGAATCTTCTAAACATAGTAGAATCGTGGGTTAAGTAAGTCGGGACACGGAAAGGGTGCATACGAGTCAAGAGGAATAAAAGAAGCCATTGTAGAAGGAAAATGAAAATTGACAGGTTTGCTACCCTTCAGTGTTTTAATCATAACTGTGGCTATGGTTATCAGATTGAGGCGAGTTTTATGGAGTTTTGAAGCTAAGACATAGATCTACAAATTTTATGAAGAGGTCAAACCTCAAGTCAGACTTAATCAGGGTCGAAATGAGTAAAATCAGAGATACTAGAAACCTGTTGGATCAAAACAGGTTGACTGAACAGTCTCCGAAGAACGGCTATAACTCAGTGTAGAAAAATTGAAATCAAGTTTCATCAGTGGCGTTTAAAACTAGATTCATAGATCTTTCTATTGGTGTAAAGCTCAAGCTCTAGTTTAATTCCTACAATCACCAGAAAGTTCAGGAAGTTGACTGAATTTCATTTCTGATTTCAGGTAATGTTCATTTCCTACATGACTTCCATAAGCAACCTTTCAAGAATTATTTCCAACTCTTAGTAGGGTGTTTAACATGCTAAAACACCAAAGAAAGTCATCAATAAAACATCACAAAATCTTAGGCATTTCATCAAAGACATAAAGGTTAGAAACAAAACCCTAAGTTCAAGTTTCCAAACACAAGAAATTCTTCCATAACTTTTCCTCCTAAACCACTTCAAACACTTTAAACTCAACCAACATGTATCCTCTTGGAATTTAAAGATCATTAAAGCATAGATGAATGGTTGAGTACCTTGAGAGTTGAGAGAGAAAACTACCCAAAAGCTCCAATTTTTCCAACCAATCTTGATGACCAAGTATCAACCTAACTAGGGTTTTCACTTGAAGATGTTTTCCCTCACTAAAATTGCTAGATTCAAGCTTAGGGTTTTGTGTTTCTTCTTCTTGTTGTGGCCGGCCAAGAGGAGAGAGAAGGGAGGGAGGTTTTGGTTCAAATTTTTGAAAACAAGAAGTTAAATTGATAGGCTTAAGTCAAGACATTAGTAGATGGTTGACAGGTGGTGAAATTTGGACCAAGAATTGGATTAAAATCTATGCAATTATCTTCTAATCCCTCAATTTAGAATATAACCTGCTTAATGCCATTTAAGTTTTGTGCATTTGGCTACATGAAACATGTAAAATGTAATTCTAGATTAATGCCATGCAATGCCTACAAAATAAAGTACTTAAAGGAAAATAATGCACTTAATGATTTCATGGTGCAACCAATTAAATTTAATTTTTTTTCTAGGATTCTCACACGCTTATGGTGAAGCAACTAAGGGAACGTCTTGATAAACTCGAGCCATGTTATGTGTCTTCTATTCAAATTGAACATGAACAAGATCCAATGCACACGAACCAACTCATGCTCCAATGACAATGAAGTTAAACCATTTGGAAGGGTTATTCCATTTCTATCATTCCCTCCCCTATGAGAGCGATTCGACCTCAAATCGATACCTGAATCAAACACAAAATACAAAGAATGAATAAAGATAGAACTCACAAAAACAAACTTACTAGGTAGAAAACTAAATGGCATCACTTGATGTCCATGCATCATAGGGTACAAATTATCAATGAAAGAAGACGGCTCACGCTTAAACACATAAGAAATCACATTAAAAACATTAGCATAATATAGCAAAATCAAATGGCAATGAGATAGTAAGCTATGACCCATAAGAAGCAGAGGAGAACACTCAATAAAGAAAACACAATCCTCGCATGTAGGATAAGACATAAAAGAATTCAAAACAAAGGGGTTAAAACACGTAATTAACTAAACTCACAAAACAACATTCACTGGCACATAAACTACTAGTATGGCTTAAACTATGAACTCAAATATCATGCATACCTGATTTAGAAGTATGAAGAACAGCAACTAAATGCATAAAAATAACCTGAAAATTATCCCTAGGAAAGCTACAATGGGGACTAAAATGCAACTCCAAAGACTCAAGTAAAGAACAATTACTTAAGACAACAAAAGAAGAACAACTAGGGACATGTATAATTGGTTCAAGAACTGCCATATCTTCACAAAAGTAAAGAAAATTAGGTATGGAACTTCTCTCATTGATGAACAATTGCACAAGAAAGATTTCACTAATTTTAGACATAGGGGTCAATCTGGGAACAAGATTTGTATTCCATGAGTTATTGTTCCATTATAGGCCTAAACAATTCACAATCAGCCTCGTTTGATGCACAAAAGATGTGGTTTTGTGCTTGTTAATAGCTCCTTGAACCTGCAAAAAATCAAAGAAAACACCAGGCAACAAAAGGTTAAGAGTGTTTGTGACAGCCCCACCTCCCCCTAAGGCGAATCAGAGGGTTCGGCGGGCCGCCCTCCCAACTCTAATTGGGACTCATTCGCTCAATAAGTAAAATCAAAGAATTAACCATCTAAAGGAAACCTTGATAAACGAAATTCAACCGATTCCGATCCAAGACTACAAACCTTATAATTGGTACAACCCAAGTGTAAATTAAATACTTCCAAAATACATTTCACCTTCACTCTTACACTTGTCAAAATTCAGGAAAACAAATCTTAAACAAAAGAGGTGATTTACAAAAGATCTAGATTCCCCGATTAGTGAACTCCGCTTCCAAAACCTGTAAAGGAAAACAAATCTAATGGGGTGAGCAAAGCTCAGTGAGGCCAAGAAAACATGCAAGCATGCAAGATCAAGAAATATACACTTTTATTAAACAAGATAGGTAACCAAAACTTTGAGCCAAGAATGCAAATAAGGAATTTAATTACACCTTAAATAAAGGATACAGGGGCTCTCAGGAGCCAAGTTCCACGAAACTTGATCACATTCCAGTAGTTGACACTCCGTCAACTTTCATAATTACCATGTAGAACTCCACTTGTCAACCATCCGTCCACCGTTTCACCCCCCAACCGGGCCCGCTCGTCAAAATAGAAAATTTGGTAATACTCGAGTATACCCAGGTAAGTAGTCGGCGAGCGCACTCCAACCGACGAAAATACGTAAAAACTCATGGTTTACCAATCTCTCGGCCAAGCTCTTGCCGGCCGGAGGTAAAAGGTTTACCAATGAGGTTTTGGGCGTCCCCAACAGGTTTAAATAGCAAGTAAGATGATGAGACAACGCTCAATCATCAATCAAGTACAAGTACAATTCAGACAAGTCATTTCAAGTACAACAAATACAAGCAAGTATGTCAGGTCAAGTAAGAGAGGTCGGACGAGATAAAGTACACGTCCGCCTCGACAAGTTTAATAACATATTCAAATCATGCATTTAACAGGTTCAAGCAATTCAACAAATCATGCACTTGACACTCACCAATAACCGAGATAAAGCGAGAAAATTCAGGAGATCAAACAAGCTTCTCGGTGTCCACATGATCACCTGAGAGATAAAAATCAAAATTACCCAAATATACATTGAAGGTCAATTTTCAAATAATTAATATTTTCGATTTCAAATTAAAAGGAATCTCATGAAATTGGAAAATCCATCTTCTAAAATTGGAATGGTGTACAAACACTCAAAAGATTACGCCTGAAAACCCGGAAATGTTTCCAAGGCATTTTTAAGCTTTCGTCGCCTCCTTGGAGAAATTTCAATTTTGCGCAATATTCTTTGAAAAATCATAACTTGAGATCTATAAGTCCCAAAATTACGAATCTTATACCGTTAGAAAATAGACTCAACAAAATAAAACTCTTGAGAAGACACTTTAGTGAGATTCTAAACAGAAATAGCCCAGATTTTCGTACAGAA
Organism: Gardenia jasminoides; assembly: GCA_013103745.1. Classification (NCBI taxonomy): domain Eukaryota; kingdom Viridiplantae; phylum Streptophyta; class Magnoliopsida; order Gentianales; family Rubiaceae; genus Gardenia; species Gardenia jasminoides. Next base: position 2,501,612 of record CM023104.1, on the reverse strand, counting down.
ACACTGCTTCAGTGAGAACAGGACAAATCAGGCTGGTGTTTCAGCATATTTTGGAAATTCATAAAAAATTGTAGAAAATGAATTATCCTCTTAAATTTGCACAGTTTAAATCCTTATGTATCTAGTTTCAAATTCCACTGACGACACTCGATTCTGACTCTCGAGTAAGAAATTATAACTATCCAAACAGGGAAAGTTCAAAATTCTGCCTTTTCTGAAATTCCAAATTTGCAGGGCATCTTTGAAGCCTCAAATGAGTGACGAATTCTTACTCAAAAATCACCAAAATTTTCAGGAATAAACCTTAGTATGTGAGTTACATTTACCAAAATTTAGCTAAAAACTCACACGGGAAGGCAGTGAGCCATGTGCCCAAAGTTGACTGAAAATTTGAAGTTCAAACCTGTCAAACGAAATTCTTATCCTTTTGCAACATTTTGCTTATCCAAAACAGCCCCATTCCATTCCATTTTTAAAACCAAGACCCTAGCAACATTTCTTGAGCAAATGATGGTACTATGGTAGCAACAATTTGGACCAAACAACACCCCAAAATAGAACACATGTTCGGGCAGATTAGGAACAAAATTTCCAGATTTTGGCTTCTCCTTTCCATGAGATTTTACCCCACCAAATGGAATGATTTTTGCAACTAAACTTACACACATATGGACCAACATTTCAGCTCTCAAAGTAGCCAAGAAACTCATGAAAATTCGCAACCAAAACAGGGGAAAAATTCTGAAATGAAACCGGCAAAATAACATTTCCTTCCTCCCTCGATTTTCCTTCCTCCTTTCTTCCTAGCTTTCTAACTTCCATGAATTCATCACAAATTCATTCCATCACACACACACACATCATGGCAGTCCAATAACAAGAAAGGTGGGAGTTCATAGAGCCCACTTCAACAACCCAAATCCAACACAAAAACAAACAAGAAGCTACAAGCTTCAAAACTAAACAATTAGAGCAAAGGAATTAAGGTTTTGTTGGAGCCCTTTACCTCAAATAGCTCAAGGAAATTTCAAGCTTGAGATGTCTATGTTCCTCCCTCCAAGCTCGTAGCAGCTCTACACCCTCAAGACAAGGCAATCTTCAAGTTTCCAATGTAGGTTACAGTACAAGAAATTTGGTCTTCAATGACAACTGATTCTCATCACAAAAAGGTAAAAAGTCATCACTAATGTTTTTTTACTGACAACTTTGCTGTTGTCGCAGAGTTGTCATTGAATGCTCGTCGGTAAAAGTATACACTGACAACATAAAAGTCGTCAGTGAATATGGAGCTTTCTGTGACAACTTGTGTCATTAGTAAATGTTTTAAGTTTAGTGACGACAAGCCCTTTTGTCAATAATGTATGAACAAATGTTGTCACTAAAACTTAACCATGGTTATCGATTTGGTACAATTACTGATAACAATGTTGTCACTAAACCCCTATCAACAGTGACAACATGTTGTTGTCAGTGCATATTTTGATTCAGTGACAACAATTGTTGTCAATAAAAGCACCTGATTCAGATTGAAGAAATGTGATCAGTGACAACACATTGTTTGTTGTCACTATGCAGTTTGATGAGTTTCCTGCTACAATAATATCTAAAATATGGAACCACCAGCAATGCTTAACGAATGACAAATACATTCACCCATTACAATAGAAAATGCCAAAATATTGTAATAATCATTGAAATATCATGATTATGTCCAACATCATATTACAAAGTGTTTGACAAATAGTATTACAGTGACTTTGAGTCAATAAGGGAGCAATACAAAACAAGTCCAATATCTGAACATTTCTGTGCTATTCGAAACATTTCCTAAGCATAAGATAACACTATAACTTGTTTTTGAGTGCAAAGTAGCTCTGCTACTGATCTTCCAAAACTCTAAAATGTGCAACATGCCTGCAACAAAGGTTTACAATTATTAGTAGATGACAAAACAAACTTGGGACAAGGAAAATCAATCAAGGAGTCACTAGAAAATAAAGTGTCTCATTTGTTTAATTACTAAATATCCGAATAGTGACTAAAAAATTAATATTAATATATTTATTTTGTTAATGCATGCTAAGAGTTCAGTCCAAAACTTTCATTTTTTTGTCCCAATCTTAGTATGTTCATCTCTACAAGTTCACTGGACAAACTAAATCAGTTTGATATTGATATCATGTACATGGACTTGGAACTTTTCTGGCAAGTATATATGCTGATGTGATGGGGAATTGATAGCTCGGAATTAGGAAATATGGCTATATAAATAAGGAAGATAAAGAAAAACAAAAGTTATTTCCAAATGAATTCCAAGTTAGATCGCAACTCAGGGTTCAAAAAAGCAGAAAATAACAATGAAGACAAGAAAATGTGGTAACTGATGAGACCTTACTCATCAGATATACTTGAATTTAGTTTTAAATTTGTAATGAGTCAGGACACGAAATAGTAGCACTTCATCCACATAATGTGAAAATCCTTAAACCAATAAACAAAATAAAATTTAAGGTATTCTTTCCAACCTTCAAAGCGAGGAAACAAGTAATGCAAGTAACCTAAGCACAAGCGATAAAAGAAACCATCTAATATTATGTTATATACTAATTAGGCTTATAGCTCAATGAAGTCTGAGTCCAAATGAGTTCAATGTCAAGTTTGACAACTTTCATTTCTTACAAGTTCTAATAAATTGCCAGTTTCATACATCTAGTTAGGAATCAAAACAGAAATAATGTTTTAGAATTGTCCTTTCCGGACACTAGAAAATCCTAAGACAGGAATGATCCAGCAGATATAGAAGGACAAACTAGACAATACAGTAATTCAACTTACAACCAACCATTTCCAGTAGACTGAGAAGAAAAACTTGTCAAATTATGCTACATGAAAAAGTGCAAGTATCCTAAACCACTTTACTTCAAAAAGATAAATTTACAAAGGAAAGCAACTTTTTGCAAAAGTCAAAATCCAAAAATACATAGCCTCAGCTAAAATCAGCTTGTTCTACTGTCTAACAAATAAGTTTATTCAGTTTTACAAAACACTTGATCTAGTATGACATGGAAGAAACAACAATAGCAAAGTTACTTTGGAATAGCTCACAAAAAGTGAAGCAACCTAATGAAAATGAAGACTAGCAACTGAAAAATGTATACCAACCTAAACTGCATCAGAAATTAAAAGCAACACAAGGTCGCTCCCAAATATGGTCTCCCATTTGTCTCCAAGGGTACCATTCTCCTCACTGAACCCAGCCACACGAGCCTCATCAAACGAACAAGAACCTTTCCTCAGACCAATTTGGGAGAAGTCAAGTAGGAGAATGATATAAGCTTCATTTCGAAACAGCCAGCTAATCAATTTGTTAAAGTCCCAAAAGACCGGAAGGAAAATAAAATAAGGCAAACGTAACCTTGACAACAATATCAGACTTCACATTAGCAAATGAATCTCCTAAATTCTGAGCTTGAGCAGGCCCTTATAGAAATTATAGAAATGCAACTTCAGTAGTTTCCAGAATGGCTCACATAATGCTAACCAAAAAAAAAAAGATTTATAAGTTTCCAGAAGTTTGCATCATATAAACCAATGACTATCAAGAAATTTGCAAGGCACCACAAGCATGAGATAACAATTTTTTAATGGGATATATAGAGTATAAACTCTTAATCTCTCAGATGCCAAAGTGTGGCTTATAGACTTAACTTAAGGAAAGATGTTCTAGAGCAGATCATTGAGTCGTCAGGGAGCAACCTTAAAATAGCAAACAGGCTCACTTAGTTCGCATTGTTTAAGCAAATTCAATACAACCATGATTTGCTAAACCTACTAACTCTCATAGTATGTACAGTCACTAACAAGTCATTATTCCATTTTCAAATGACATTTACACCAAAGCCCCAGGAATCTCAAAGTTCCAAATAATGATAAACGAAGGGACAAGGCAACACGAGAACTACAAAAATCAGCATAAGGATATAAACTGTAAAGTTTCCAGATAACAAAAACCTGAGAACCCCATCCGACAACTCCAATCTGCTTGATTCCCTTGAAAGCATCTGGCAACGGCTTGAAGAAATCCCTCCCTCCTCTCACAATATACTGCATTACCCAATCATATCATTAATCATCAAAACATTTAAACAACACAAAATCCCACAAGCAATTGACAAAAAAGTTAAGATCTTTATAAGTATCTACCCCTAGATCTATTTCTTTTTGCGCAAATTCATCTTCCTTAGTCCATGGCTTTAGCAGATGGTGTAGATATGTTCACTTTATTTGCAGCTTTAGGAGAAGGCAAAGATAGAGATGTAAAACGGTGGAAAGAGAACTAAAGGAGGATGGGGATAGACTTGTGTAGAGATGACAAGGAAGAAGAGTAGGAGAGAGGGTGGAAATCTGAAAATGAAGGAGATAAGATGTGTGTGGCCCATGTGTCTTGTGCTTGAAGAGGGTGGAGATCTAAAAACGAAGGAGATGAGAATGTGTGTGGCCCATGTGTCTTGTGTTTGAAAGTTTGGTTTTAGGGGCAAAATCAAAAGGCGGAACTTTCAAAGTTTTGTTGAAAATTTTAGGCAAGATACATGTAGCTTTAATTTTTGGATCTATTCTTTTGTAAACTATTATATTTTTCTCTTAAGATAGGTATAGATTATAAATCATATATTTTTCAAATAACTAACTTTCAAATAACTTTCAAAGAATTTATAGTGTATTTTATTCAAAAGGTTGAAAAACTTAAAAAATAATTTTTATATAAAATTATCAAACACAAATATAAATTTTTACTAATATGTATAAAATCACATGTACTATTTCAAATGTTATAAATAATAAAATTCAATCTAATTGGACTAGATTAAAAACTTCTAGAATTACTTGAGATTTATATGTAAATCAAGAAAAGTTTTGCAAAAATACATATCATACTAGGCATATATTATTTGAGTGTACGATGTCTTTTATAGTAATAACAAAATTAAGTGGGGTCAAATCATAATTGTAAGGTATTCGAGTTAGAGTTAATTGAAACTAGTAGGGGTTTAGATATATTATTAGGGTGTCATAGTAAAATTAGCAGAACTTAATAGGATTTCAATTATATTATTAGGGTGTCACAGTATGATAAACTTATTGGGGTTTAAATCGTACTTTTAGGGTGTCTTACTAGAACAATGTTAACTTATTGGGGCTCAAATAATAATTTTAGGATGTCTAAGTAAAGTAAGATAAACTTATAAGAGCATAAATCATATTTTTAGGATGTTTAGCAGAACAAAGTTAAATCATTGAGGTTCAAATTATACTCTTAATGTGTCTAAATAGAACACTACCAACATATTGGGGCTAAAATAACATTCTTAGGATGACAAAGTAGAATTATAAGAAATTGAGTAAAGTGTTGCAGTACGAAGAAAACAATACATATACAAAAACAATGCTATTTTCTTAATCATCTAAGATATATAATATAAGAAATGCTCATAGTGAGCGTGTGAGCTTGTGACCCATTGGTAAGTTTCTACTGCACCAGACTTGTAATAATCTAATATAATATAAGAAGAGTCCATAATCAATTTGTGACCTTTTGACCATTGGTTAATACATTTTGCTTTCTTGTAGGAACTTACGAGTCTTGTGAGATAAAGTGTTTCCTTTTCGTACTTTTTAAGGAAAAAGTTCCCTCATCATTTTTGTAACTATTTACTATAAACAAAATTTTGATACTATTAATTCAATCAATTGTTTACTTTAATTTTTATTTAAATTTGGTAATATATTTTTTTTGAAAATAATGAATTAATATAATATTGATTATTACTTCTTAACGTAGTTGTTAAAAAATTGTAATAGGTGGAAATATTTTGTTGAACAATTATTAAGTGACAATAGTTGATGTCACTAAATACTCTAAGGTTTTACTGACAAGAAAAAGTCGTCAATAAAAATAAACAATGACAACAAGAAAATATTGTCAGAAAAGGAAGGAACATTACTGACAACTCTTATGAAGTTGTCACTATTGTATAATGCGCGCTCTTCAAATCTCATGGCGCGAACTAACTTGTGACAACAATTTAAAATCGTCACTAAAGAGTTAGCTGTCATGAATCAATTGTGACAACAATCAAAGTGGCGGCTAAAGGTCCTCCTTTTGTGACGACTTTTTATTGTCATTGAAAAATGTTGTCACTAATGACCCAATTTCTTGTACTGTTAGCAAGATTTGTCCAAGTTTCTTGGTGGATTTGGGTGAAATTTTGTAGTTTTTGAAGATGAAATCAAAGGGGAAGAGTCGGCTGGAACAAGAGAGGAAGAGAGGGGATTTTGGGTGTTTTGGTAAAGTGGAAATGTGAAAGAAAGAAATGACATAAAGCTTGGTTTTATGGTGCCAAAAGTCAACTTTGAATTCGTGGCCCAAAATGCTCCAATTGGAGTTTAATCCTAAACACTCTTTTCTAATCCCTTAATTAGCTTTTCTCAATCTACTAAAGATCATTCTTATTCTCCAAACTTACGTCACTCTCAGTCCAAATATCTTTCTCGAAAAATGTGCCTTTTCCATTTTTCACAATTGAGTGACAGAAAAATCAAATTGATGGTTAAACAAGATTTTTAAAATAAAATAAGGTAATGTATGGTGTAATTGCAATTAAAATGATTTAAATCAATTATTTAGAAAAACAAGTAATTAAATAATTAGGTCAGATGAAAATAAATTTTCGGGTCCTCACAACCTCCCCTCTTTAAAAGAATTTCGTCCTCAAAATTCATACCCTATAATCTTCACACATCAAATTGGCAATCAAACTTTGGTTTTCCCGTAAAAGTTTTAACTTCCACCTTGTAAGGTAACCGTAAAGATCTCACGTCTTCAATTAAAACGTTAGCTAGGCAACGGTAAATGGAGGGTCTTACCTTCAATGATCTCAGCAAATCGGGAGCCTGGGGTTGATCTAAGGCATAAACCCTAGTCGGTACTCTCGATCAACCTCTTCTTACACTAGATTGCTTAGATGACGGTTGGCCAGACCGCTGGCTATTGCTTCATTCAAATGGCCTTTCGGGATAGTTTTATATCCGGTGCTCAGACTACCACATCGCAAGCATTTCCCCAATTTCTTCCAACATTCATCCTCAGTATGATTGGGTTTCCCATAAAACCCACAACTTACACTAGGAGTCAATATTTGACCCCCTTGAGAGACGTTTCTTGATCGTCCTTGTCCACTAGAAACTCCTCTCGATGGTTCTGGGGTTCTCACATCTCCCGTTTCCTTTCTAACCTTGGGAGGCGGTGCTCTCATCTCAACTTGCCCAGTAGAGTTACTTGGGGCTTTTCTTTTCCTAGATTGAAAGGCCTTCACTTGAAGTTTAGCACTCTCGATTCTTTGCGCTTTCTCTAGAGCATCGGTGAATGTAAGAATTTTGGCCGCCGCTAAAGACTCCTGTATTTCCACATTTAATCCTTGTATGAATCGTCTTATCCTTTTTCGCTCAGTGACCACCAACTCTGGAGCGAACCTGGATAGCTTAGTGAATCTCTCCTTATATTCGGCAACACTCAAACCCCATTGTTTTAATCTTATAAAATCATCCTCCTTCTTTTCTTGGATCATGAGTGGAAGAAACTTCTCATTAAACTCCCTCTCAAAATTTGCTCAGGTCCAAGGGGTTTGTTCTCTTTCCCATTTAACTTTAATTACATTCCACCATGCCCGAGTCGCTCCCTCAAATTGGAAAACGGCAAAGTTCACTTGCCTCCCTTCAGTATAGGGCAGGGCGGCAAATATCTCACTTATCCTTTCAAACCAGTTCTCTGCCGCCTCGAGGTCAGATCCTCTAAGAAATTTAGGTGGTGAAAACTTAAGAAAAAACTCCAAAGCCCTATCATCCCCATGATCAGGCCCTAAAGGTTGATTCTGCTGTCCCAGGCCTTGATTATCGGCTAGACATTCAAGTATGTCAGTCATCCTAATAATGGCCGTAGCCACTTGATCCTCATTAACACTGCCCGGTCCCCTCTCAGACTCAGCCTCAGAAAAGTGAACACTTGCTGAGGGTTGGGGCTGCGCACGCCCACGTCCTCGACCACGACCACGATCTCGACCTCGACCTCGATCACGATCACGAGTATCCATAGCCCTAATTATGTGTCTAGATGCATAAACAAAATTAAATATGCGTAAGCAAAGGTAGACACATATGTCAATAGTGAAAACATTTAAAACAAGTAAACTAGCATATATCGTATATTCCAAAATTCACAAGCAAATTAGTAAGTCATTTCAGGATAATCACACAACACATAGCACATAAGTACCACAAAATCTGAAAGTTTGGTCTTTTAAAGTTTAGAGGCCTTACAAAGCGTCACCCCAACTAATCATTCACAAAAGCTTACAAAAGATTAGAACTTTCCTATTCTAGTTCACAACTGAGCGTTCATCCTATCTAGGAGGATTTGAGTTCAACCAATATAAGCATTGGATAGTGCTAGTCAATACATCAAGCAGCAAGTTCAAAATTTTAGAATAGATACAACTGTATGCTAAAGCATTCATCCTATTAAAATCCTCACCTATAAATATATATCTCCGTTAAGCATAGTAAAGAAGACTACGAGTTCTTACCTCCAAACAAGGACTTCGATAACTCCAAATATGGAAAATATTCTCAATTGTAACATATTTGTATTCAGGCGCCAAAATAAGAACAAAGTTAATCAACACTAAGGTTGGCCGCCCCAAAGTGTAAATCAACTTAATCCTCATTTTCGCCCGACGTACCATCTAGATTCCTTTAATCACAAATCAAATATCGACCATATATAGTTTCACATTCCTTAACTCCAAACCATCCACTTAGAAAGCAAATCTTAACCAAATGTAGGCAAGTAGTCTTTTCACTTAACCTTCAAACTAATCCCACAGTCTAGCATCCTAAACAGTTAGTCTAGGATACACTACAAGGATCTGAAGCCTAGACTCTGATACCAACTGTGACAGCCCCACCTCCCTCTAAGGCGAACCAGAGGGTTTGGTGGGCCGCTCTCCCAACTCTCGTCGGGACTCATTCGCTCAATAAGTAAAATCAAAGAATTAACCATCTAAAGGAAACCTTGATAAACGAAATTCAACCGATTCCGATCCAAGACTACAAACCTTATAATTGGTACAACCCAAGTGTAATTTAAATACTTCAAAAATACATTTCACCTTCACTCTTACACTTGTCAAAATTCAGGAAAATAAATCTTAAACAAAAGAGGTGATTTACAAAAGATCTAGATTCCCCGATTAGTGAACTCCGCTTCCAAAACTTGTTAAGAAAAACAAATCTTATGGGGTGAGCAAAGCTCAGTGAGGCCAAGAAAACATGCAAGCATGCAAGATCAAGAAATATACAGTTTTATTAAACAAGATAGGTAACCACAACTTTGAGCCAAGAATGCAAATAAGGAATTTAATTACACCTTAAATAAAGGATACAGGGGCTCTCAGGAGTCAAGTTCCATGAAACTTGATCACAATCCAGTAGTTGACACTCCGTCAACTTTTATAATTATCATGTAGAACTCCACTTGTCAACCATTTCCATCCACCGTTTCACCCCTCAACCTGGCCCGTTTGTCAAAATAGAAAATTTGGTAATACTCGAGTATACCCAGGTAAGTAGTCGGCGAGCGCACTCCAACTGATGAAAATATGTAAAGACTCATGGTTTACCAATCTCTCGGCCAAGCCCTTGCCGGCCGGAGGTGAAAGGTTTACCAATGAGGTTTTGGGCGTCCCCAACAGGTTTAAATAGCAAGTAAGATGATGAGACAACGCTCAATCATCAATCAAGTACAAGTACAATTCAGACAAGTCATTTCAAGTACAACAAATACAAGCAAGCACGTCAGGTCAAGTAAGAGAGGTCGGACGAGATAAAGTACACCGTCACAAGTTTAATAACATATTCAAATCATGCATTTAACAGGTTCAAGCAATTCAACAAATCATGCACTTGACACTCACCAATAACCGAGATAAAGCGAGAAAATTCAGGAGATCAAACAAGCTTCTCGGTGTCCACGTGATCACCTGAGAGATAAAAATCAAAATTACCTAAATATACATTGAAGGTCAATTTTCAAATAATTAATCTTTTCGATTTCAAATTAAAAGGAATCTCATGAAATTGGAAAATCCATCTTCTAAAATTGGAATGGTGTACAAACACTCAAAAGATTACGCCTGAAAACCCAAAAATGTTTCCAAGGCATTTTTAAGCTTTCGTTGCCTCCTTGGAGAAATTTCAGTTTTGTACGATATTCTTTGAAAAATCATAACTTGAGTTCTATAAGTCCAAAAATTATGAATATTATACCGTTAGAAAATAGACTCAACAAACTAAAACTCTCGAGAAGACACTTTGATGAGATTCTAAACAGAAATAGCCTAGATTTTCGTACAGAAACACTGCTTCAGTGAGAACAGGACAAATCAGGCTGGTTTTTCAGCATATTTTGGAAATTTGTCAAAAAATTCTAGAAAATGAATTAGCCTTTGAAATTTACACAGTTTAAATCCCTATGTATTTAGTTTCAAATGCCACGACGGCACTCGATTTTAACTCTCGAGTAAGAAATTATAATTGTCCAAACAGAGCAGGTTCAAAATTCTGTCTTTTCTAAAATTCTAGATTTGCAGGGCATCTTTGAAGCCTCAAATGAGTGACGAATTCTTACTCAAAAATCACAAACTTTTTCAGGAATAAACCTTAGCATGTGAGCTGCATTTACCAAAATTTAGCTAAAAAATCACACGGGAAGGCAGTGAGCCATGCGCCCAAAGTTGACTGAAAATTTGAAGTTCAAACCTGTCAAATGAAATTCTTATCCTTTTGCAACATTTAGCTTATCCAAAACAGCCCCATTCCATTCCATTTTTAAAACCTAGACTCTAGCAACATTTCTTGAGCAAATGATGGTACTATGGTAGCAACAATTTGGAGCAAACAACACCCCAAAACAGAACACACGTTCGGGCAGATTAGGAACAAAATTTCCAGATTTTGGCTTCTCCTTTCCATGAGATTTTACCCCACCAAATGGAATGATTTTTGCAAATAAACTTACGCACATATGGACCAACATTTCAGCTCTCAAAGTAGCTAAGAAACTCATGAAAATTCGCAGCCAAAACAGGGGAAAAATTCTGAAATGAAACCGGCAAAATAACATTTCCTTCCTTCCTCGATTTTCCTTCCTCCATTCTTCCTAGCTTTCTAACTTCCATGAATTCATCACAAATTCATTCCATCACACACACACACATCATGGCAGTCCAATAACAAGAAATGTGGGAGTTCATGGAGCCCACTTCAACAACCCAAATCCAACACAAAAACAAACAAGAAGGTAAAAGCTTCAAAACTAAACAATTAGAGCAAAGAAATTAAGGTTTTGTTGGAGCCCTTTACCTCAAATAGCTCAAGGAAATTTCAAGCTTGAGATGTCTATGTTCCTCCCTCCAAGCTCCTAGCTGCTCTACACCCTCAAGACAAGGCAATCTTCAAGTTTCCAAGGTAGGTTAGCAAGATTTGTCCAAGTTTCTTGGTGGATTTGGGTGAAATTTTGTAGTTTTTGAAGATGAAATCAAAGGGGAAGAGGGAGGGGGAGAGTCGGCTGGAACAAGAGAGGAAGAGAGGGGATTTTGGGTGTTTTGGTAAAGTGGAAATGTGAAAGAAAGAAATGACATAAAGCTTGGTTTTATGGTGCCAAAAGTCAACTTTGAATTCGTGGCCCAAAATGCTCCAATTGGAGTTTAATCCTAAACACCCTTTTCTAATCCCTTAATTAGCTTTTCTCAATCTACTAATGATCATTCTTATTCTCCAAACTTACGTCACTCTCAGTCCAAATGTCTGTCTCGAAAAACGTGCCTTTTTCATTTTTCACAATTGAGTGACAGAAAAATCAAATTGATGGTTAAACAAGATTTTTAAAATAAAATGAGGCAATGTATGGTGTAATTGCAATTAAAATGATTTAAATCAATTATTTAGAAAAATAAATAATTAAATAATTAGGTTAGATGAAAATAAATTTTCGGGTCCTCACAGTGTTAGTAGAAAACAAATCCTCACTCACGCTTTTGGCTTTTACAACTAAGCTTGGTTTTCTTTCATTTTTCCCGTCATTAGTCGAATGTATAATAGCCTTTTTCCTCTCTCCAGAGTCGGCTAACATCTCTTCTTTTTCCCTCTCTTTTCTTTCTTGATTTTTCCTCTCAAGTTATACCTCTTCACCTACATTCTCATTTTGTATCTCACATTCACCTACATCCTCCCATTCCTCAACATCAATGATGATTTCTTCTAGTTCAACTTCACTTTGAATGAGATTAGATTGATCGTCACCGGTAATGGACTCCATAAGCTCCATTTTAGGAGACTCTTGAATATTGCATTCAACTTGCTTCTTTAGTTGCTTCTCACGTAGAAGACGTTGGTAAGTGTCCCACCATGACTCCTCCTTATGTGGCTCGTTCCGCGACCTAGACTTGGAAGAAACAGATGAATTTTGCTCATTACTCCTTCTAGATAGTCTATCTTCTCTATGTGACGACCCCACCTCCCCCTAAGGTGAACCAAAGGGTTCGGCGGACCGCCTGCCCAACTCTCTCCAGGACTCACTACAATTCTCAAATAAAATATTGCAATTTCAAACCTTCAATATACATATAACATTCATACTTAAGTACAAACTTCCGAAATGAATTGGAATCTGTCAGTCCATACTGTGACAGCCCCACCTCTCCCTAGGGCGAACCCTAAGGTATCAGAGAGCCGCCTGCCCAGCTCTCACCGGGACTCACTACCGATCCATAGTTCAAATGCAAATAACAAAATACATCGATGTCCTCAAATCAACTGTAACATTTAAACCCCAAAGTTTCCTTAACGAACCACAAACGTCCCGAACTATAATTACAGATACACAAGTTTATCCATCCAAAATTCCATTAGTACAATTCAAAATACAAGGGCTACATCAGAATACAAGATTAGGTCTCCTAACCACTCGACCCAGTGTAACCCTTGGAAGCTCTCGATCTCAAATCCTGCTAAGGAAAAACAAAGTTGAAAAGGATGAGCTAAAAGCCCAGTGAGCGATCCTAATATCATACAAATCACACAGAATGGAGCAAAATATATCGCTTAAGCACGGGTTAATATAATTCAGTTTAGAAGCATAAAATGTATAAACACATAAACCGGGAAAATACCGGTGAAAGGATACAGTTCCACCGGAAGTTGCAATCCGTCTTGTTCAATACTCAACCCCTACCTCCTTATAACTCCTAGTGGTAATACTCGAGTATACCGTGCAGTGCCCTAGGTTATCAACCTACCCGACCGAGTCCGCTTCTGGCTCGAATAGGTCGATAACGAAGGGGGAAAGGCCTTGTTCAGCCTATGTGTTAGTACATGGTGGTTGTCAAACCTCCAAAAATAAAATTAAAATATAAGCCTAAATGCCAACAACAATAATTTGAGAATAGGGCAAGTAGGGTCGTCTCCTCAGGGAATTGGTGGACAAATCACACAGGGAAAATAGGGGGGTTTTAGAAAGAGAGCAATTAATTAGAAAGAAAGAAATAAAATACTGAAATTTCAGTTTAATCAAAATGGAAAGAATCAAATAACACAACTATCAATTAATTAAAACAATCTAGTCAAGGAATTAATCTTGGCATCGGTGCACACAACTGATCATAGATCCAAACAGATATTCACATGTTCATGAATAAATTGGTTATAGTAGTCAAGCCTAACCACCAATCTTTCCTTAATTTTATAGTAGCCCGAGGCGCTCATAGACTACGCTCTTGTAAACTGGACAACCCTAGATATGCTCATAGGATTTAATGCGTCCACATTAGGAATTAGAAAGACCCAATTCTAGATGGTTAACACACATGGGTTAGCGAGGCTAGATTAATTATTCCACGATACAAATTAGACCACTTGCGAGGCGGTGAAACTGTCTCGTTTGTCACCAATTAGGTTGCTTAAAGGCGACGCCAACACCTAATTGACTATATATTATTTAGATAATTGACTAACTGGCCACATTACCCAATAAACCCAAATAATAATTAATTGAAAATAGAGAATAATTAAATACCCATGAACATATAAATTAAAACTAATAATCAAAACGATCTCACAGTTATGGTGCCCCGAGCCTTGATTATTCCTCAACTAGAAAAGGAATTAGCCACGCCTTGACATTGGAATCAAGCTATTTGTAAAATCCATGAAACTTGAACGGCAGTTGAAACAATCAAATAAGCGAAGGAAGAATTTACCAATCCAATTCTACTAACAAAAACTTTTAAATAAGTATAGTCTTATACTACGGATTGACCAAAAGAAAAGGACAAAACGACAGATACAAGCAAGACTAGTATCTTGTTTCGCTACGGATGGCGGAAAGGTTAAAGGACAAGAAAACTTGAATGATCAACAAACGATGCTAAGCTACTCGTACGTACTAGTGGCGAACAAAGGACAAAAGCAATAGAAAGCTTAATTAACAAAGGTCTCTCTAGAAAAAAAGAAAAAACTAGGCTAAAGATTGTTGATATATACTACTGGCGGCGCACCCAAAGAAACTAAAAGGGAAACAAATAACAAAGGCTAGGCTCTCCCCACTCCTCAACCGAGAGCAATTACTATATATCTGCAAGTCTTCCAAATTTGCCGGGGTTAAGGAAACGAGAAGTTCGAGTCCGCTATGCCATTGGATTCCTTCCACGACCAGGAGACAGCTCACTTTCCTTCCAGCATTCCATCGCCAGAAATCCTTGTCAAATTGACTTCCAATAAATTCTCCAAAATATCAGCACATATTAGGAACTTGCCCCACTGCCAACTCAGCCTGCTTCCCTTCTCTGCAGCAGAACGCCTGGAAGTGCAAATCTTCTGGAATTTTGCCAATAAACACCAATTTTCACACCAAAGACCTACAACTCCCACAAAATTCAAATATAAGTAGTAAACCCATTCTTGGCACAATAAATGGTAGAAATTAAGCCCAAATAACCCCAAATAACCCCAATTAACACATACAAATATTCACCCATCAGTACACATGGCCTACAGTCATGCACAAATAATATACAAACAATGGAAAAGCACACAGTTGAATAGTAGAATAAAAAGTAGGCCGAAAAGGATAAAGTACACACTCGCCCTTCACATAATATTAAAAGCATTTAAACCGTCCAACGAGCAATTTATTCACAAACATGCAAGGAACACTCACCAACAGTTGAGCAAAACAAGACAATGTAGGCGGTTAAACACGATCTCCAACGTCCCAGAATCTCCCGAGATGTGAAAGTGCAAGTACAAATTACTTTTCGATTCCAAACTAAAGGTTTGGCAAAATCCATTTTCAAAGGTGAAATGGCGTGACATGCAAATACTCAATGAATTAAACTCTCGAAAACGCTTATAAAAACTTCATATAGTTAAAGGAGTACACGCATGAGCGTTAGACGGAAAAACGAATGAAATGGAATGAAAACGGAAAACACACACTAAAAGGTGCAGAAGACAGTTTTGACACCCTGTACGCTAATACTCATAACTCAGGCTACAAGTATCGGATTAGAATGTACGAGGTACCATTTCGAACCTAAGAGAACAAGCTACAACTTTTGTGAAGACAACTTCTGCCCAGATTTTCTCTTTCTAGGTGAAAAATGTCGAAACAGTTTCAGAAATTTTCCCCGTCAGAATTGCCGATAGGCTACCTTCAAACGATCATAACTTGGCGCTCACAAATCCGAATCCAGAAATTCTAGATGCGTTGGAAAGCTAGAATGAAGGGCTATAAGTTCTGTGTTTTGGTCAAAAGCCAAGTCACAAAGGATCAACACAAAAAATGAAGCTGAAGTTTCTGGTTTGTCATTCCTGTTTTCAGTTTTGCGCCAAAACTCAATGCATTCAACCAAAACACACACATGCAAACTCATCGACTCGAATGCAATAACAATCAAGCAAATGCAACCCTTACACGTTCCACATTACCCTCTACAATTTTCATGAAGAAGTTGAAATCCAATTCCATCCCGAACTAGGTCGAAAATAATCAAAACAATGGCTTTCTACCCTATCGCAGAGATTTAAGCAGGACGGCTTCAAAAGGCCATAACTCGACACTCACAGCTCCAAATCAAGCGATTCCAAAGCCATTAGAAAGCTAACACATAAAGCTACAATACGTAAGAAGCCTGTCGGCAAAAACAGTTATCTTCCTGGTCAAAATGGCCCATTACAGCAGCAAAATAACGGTTCGGACAGAAACAGGGCATCAGGGGCATTTTAGTCATTTCACATACTACAGTGCTCCGATTCACCTGAAATTTATAGGTAGAATCCTCACTCAACTCTCTACAACTTTCATGCTTTGTGCTAAAGCTAATTCTGTCCTCATCATTTTCGAAAATATCAAGCAAATTCGGACAAGAAAAATGGACAAAAATTCAACCCTAATGATTTCTTCTTGGCTGGAGCTTTACACAAGAAAATTCAACAATCTAACCCATATATTCATCTAAGAAGCTAAACATGATCCTCAATCAAGTCAAAACAACAACAAAATCCAACAACTTCATCAACTTCAACCAAATTCCAGCTTATATAGAAAAGGGAAAATACCTTCTTGGCTTATGTTCTTGATGAAATTACAAGTCCCAAGTTAGCCCTCTTATCCTCCTAGCTCAACTTCAAGATTGGATGGTTGAAACTTGCAAAAATTCCCCAAGCTTTTCTTCTTTTTTCCTCTCTTTTTTTTTCTTCTTTTCTTCCCCTTTCTCACGGTTTTTTCCTTCTCCTTTTGTTTCTTGCTTGGCCGGCTCTATTGGTGCTAGAAATAGCTAAAGGATGGCAACACTTAGATATTTAAGCCTTGGTCAAAATTGGTCAAATTTCTCATGCTTAATTAAACCTACCAACTTAGGTTATTTTCACCCTTGCCCAAGTAATTCTCTTTCCTATTAACTTAGTCCATAGGTGTTCAATTCAACTTAGTCTATCAAAACTTAATTACACCTACTAAGGCCACTAATCACCTAGGAATCGTAATCCCTCTTCTTAATCATGCATTAACACACGTAAAATCAAGAAATAACAAACTTGTCATTAAGCGTAAAACTTAAATGTATTTTCAAAACTAGGGTTTTACAAATCCAAACTAGGGTTTTGCATATACATATTAGGGTTTTATCCCAATTTAGGGTTTTTGAAAAAAAACTAGGGTTTTAATCAAATTAGGGTTTTCAAACTTTGTAAAACGAGCGAGTCAAAACCAAACACTTTTAAAAGTAAAACAAACCATATAAACACCTTGGCAAACCAAAATAACTATAATTAACATTATTTAATATTTTCCAGAAATTGGGAAAAAATCGGGCCCTCACACATACATATAGAATCACTATTAGATATCAAAACCAAACTTGCCCAAGTTCATATATTCCACACTTCTGCATTGAAATAACAATTTTACAAAACATAACTAATATAATCCACCACAATCTCAATCTACTGCCAATTTGTCATGTCGTTAGTCCAAGTGCTCGGCTCCTGAAGAAAACATATTAAAAACAGGGTGAGCTTTCGCTCAATGAGGTTCCAAGACATGCACGTCACATAGGCATTTATATATATATATATATCAAAAGCAAGATAGGCATTTAACATAATTAACTCAAAAGAAATAGTGCCACAAACATCATTACTGAACAGATCTCTAGAGGTGGCTCCCATCTCCAAGGACGTAGCACGTAGCTCCGCTCAGATAAATACTTCAAGGAGTGAGTCGAATCTCTAGAGGTGGCTCCCATCCCAAATGAACGTAGCACATAGCTCCGCTCAGGTGAATATTTCAAGTGTTGAGACGGATCTCTAGAGGTGGCTCCCGTCCCATATGGACATAGCATATAGCTCCGCTCTAACACTAATTGACATATCAAGTGCTGAGACGGATCTCTAGAGGTGGCTCTCGTCCCAAATGGACGTAGCACATAGCTCAGCTCAGACCACAAAACTCAAGGCAAACACAAATAAATCATTTCATAGATCATTGGCAACAGTGAAAACATTTCATATGGAAAACAACTTGGAGTGCTCACAAATTAGACATAAATCATTCACTTGTAAAAGCAATTCTACTTGGAAATAACAGTAAATCATTCCTTCTAAATACTAGCAAATCACTTCAACAAATCATTCCTTTGCAAACAATAGCAAGATTTTTCATTTGGAAAAGGAGTTGGAACACTCACCAAAAGATCAAGTGGACAAGCAAGTGATTTCCTAGACGTCCAAGATTGGCTCGTCCCCAAGTTCGCCTTGATCACCTGGCAAAAATAACTATCAAAAACTATCCATTTAACTAGACTCCATAACTACGCTCAATACTCTTCAAAACTTCTAAAACATCTCCTGTCATACATTCTTACTTAACCCACAACTCAAGCTATATATGTCAAAAAAAATGGACATGGCCTATGGCATTGGAAACTAGACTCGAAG
This sequence comes from Gardenia jasminoides, assembly GCA_013103745.1. NCBI lineage: Eukaryota > Viridiplantae > Streptophyta > Magnoliopsida > Gentianales > Rubiaceae > Gardenia > Gardenia jasminoides. The sequence continues at coordinate 2,483,006 of CM023104.1, read as the reverse complement.
TACTAAAAATCACTAGAAGACTTTGTTGGCCTTGTTCCTAGGTTTTGATGATAACAAGATAAAATGATGATTTGGACTAATGTTTTTATGTGAGAATTTTGTTAGAACAGGTCCTTGATTCATTGGAAAAGAAAAGAAATCAATTCAAGATGAATTGAGAAGATGCTAACTTATCGGACACTTCTATCGGACGCACATCATTATCATCGGACGTCCGATAGAATTAAAGATGAAATCAAAGCTCTCTGGTCGCTGTCGGACGCAAAGCTATCGGACGCAGAATTATGCATCGGCCGTCCGATAAAGAACGAAGCAACCTATCGGACGCTTGTGTCGGACGCACAACACCCATCGGACGTCCGACAGACGTTGAGAAGAACCTGTCGGACACTCCTATCGGACGCATAACATTGTATCGGACGTCCGATAGGTCCAACGGCTATTTTTCAACAGCCATATTTTCGACCGTTGGAGAGGTTCTTGAGGCCATTTCTCACACTCTATAAATACCCACAAGTTCAAGAAGATGAAAGACTTTTGCCTACATGAAATACAAGCTTACAAGTGAATATTTGGGTAGAAATCTTCTTTGTTTGTTGTATAGGTGTGGGGAAAGTTGGGTTTGTGAGGTTGCTCAAGTGAAGGTTACTCTATAGGAGGCATAAAACCTTGGTGAAGGTGAGCCTATCACTTGGAGTGGTAAAACCTTGGTGAAGGTTGCCTCACTTGTAATAGTAGTTCTTAGTTGGTTGGTGAGCTTTCAATTGTAGCTAGTTGAGGGTTTACTTGGAGAGTAGTAAAACTCCTTTGCTCAACCAAAGCGTGTTTGGGGTGAGGAAGGAGTGATCCTTCACTTGTACAAGTTGGTTAGTGTCACTATCAATTGAAGAAACTATTTGGTGAATTCAACTCCAAGTTTGGAAGAAGCTTGGGAGTTTGATTGGTTTGAATTCCTTTTACCTTTTTGTTACTTTATTCTTTGTGGTTTAAGATTGTTTATATTTATCATTATTGTGGTTGTTTGAGTACTTGTTTGCTTGAACAATTTTAGTTGATTTCTTGGGTTGCATTTCGGGACCAACAATTGGTATCAGAGCTTGGTCTCCTTGAGATTAAGCTCAATCGGCTTAGGAGTAAAGATGGCAACCAATAATGTATTGTTTTTAGAAGGGCAATCCATCATTAGACCTCCCATGTTCAATGGTATAAATTATATTTGTTGGAGGGATAGAATGGAAATATTTTTGCAATCTATAGATATAGAATTGTGGTTTATTGTTAGTGAAGGACCTTATGAGGCTACAATTATAGATGAAACAACCGGTAGAAATAGAATTAAAACTAGAAGTGAATTAAGTGCTCAAGATAGATTTAATCTCTCTTCGAATGCCAAGGCCATGAATGTATTGTATAATGCCCTAGATGCAAATGAATCTACTAGAGTAAAAGGGTGCAAATCGGCCAAGGAAGTATGGGATAAGTTGAGAGATATGTATGAAGGGAGTGACAATGTTAGAGAACAAAGGAAATCTATGCTTGTTGCTCAATATGAATCTTTTAAAATGCATCCTCATGAAAATGTTGATAAAATGTTTTGTAGATTCAATGATATTATTAAAGATCTTGAATTGCTTGAAAAGGTATACACTTTGGGTGAGAAAAATAGAAAAATTTTGAATGCCTTGCCAAAAGAATGGGAAAATAAAGTCACCGCTATAGAAGAGGCAAAAGATTTAAATTCTATGTCTATTGAATCTCTTGTAATTCACTAACCTCTTATGAGTTGAAGTTAAAAGCACAAGATGATGAAGCATGGATCAAGAGAGGCATAGCATTCAAGACCTCACAAGAAGATGATGAAGATGTAAAGCTAAATAACATGGCAAGAACATTAAAGAAGCTTCTAAATAAGAAGCTCTAGAGGAGGAAGAGCAAGCAATGATAGAAGAGAAAAACTCAAAATTTCAAAATTACTTGGGACGAATGCAATTGGGATGAAGAAATGGAAGAAGAAGAAGAATCAACCAAATGGCACTTATGGCATTTGGAGATAATAAGGTAAACTCTAATCACTCTCTTAGTGATGAAGATGATGATAATGATGATATGCAAGTTCTTATGATCAAAATGCATAAAATTTGAAAGAATCTTATGCCAAAAATAAGGATTTGAAAATAAAATAAATACTTTATTGGAAGAAAATTCTAGACTTTTCAAGAAAATAAGAATTTGAAAAAAAGAAAATGATGATTTGAAAATTACAAAATTGATTTTGATTGCAAAAATGATTTGAAAAAGAAGTTGGAAAATAAAACAAAGTTTATATGAAAAAATGTTGGAGGAACAAAATCTTTTAAAGAAAAGAATTAATGATTTGAATACTTCTCTCAAAGGAGAAACAAAATGTTTTACAAAGAAAAGAAAACCATATTTTACATGGCCAAAATGATTTTATTATTTCTAGAAAAGAAGAACTAAATTTATTAAACCTACTTTTGTGAATGATTCTAGTATTATGTGTCATTTTGTTTGCCAATTTGGACATATGCAAAATGATTGCTATGTGAAGAAAAATATAAGAAAAGGCATGAAATCTATGTGGATTATTAGATCATGTTATACTAACTCTCATTCATAATGTTCTTCTTTTAAAAAAAAAAAAAACTTTGGGCTATAATTCATTAAGTACTTTGTTGGAATTGTTAAATGTTGGATATTGGTATTTGTTCGTTTGATTTTGGTATTGTGATATTGATGATATTGTGATATTTGAATTTGTTTAAATGTGGTTGAAGTATTAAATGGTTTGAATGACTAATATGAGGGGAGTTAATATGTTTTGATTGATGACAAAAGGGGGAGATATATTGTTGGATGATTTTCTAAATTGTTAGATGATTATGATTTTTTTTCTAAATCATTTTAACTCATATTGAGGGGGAGTTTCTTATTGAGGGGGAGTTTCTTTCTATTCCCTTGCAAAATCATCATTTGGTTTGTCATCATCAAAAAGGGGGAGATTGTTGGCCTTGTTCCTAGGTTTTGATGATAACAAGATAAAATGATGATTTGGACTAATGTTTTATGTGAGAATTTTGTTAGAACAGGTCCTTGATTCATTGGAAAGAAAAGAAATCAATTCAAGATGAATTGAGAAGATGTTAACTTATCGGACACTTCTATCGGACGCATATCATTATCATCGGACGTCCGATAGAATTAAAGATGAAATCAAAGCTCTCGGTGTCGGACATAAAGCTATCGGACCTTATGCATCGGCCGTCAGATAAAGAAACAACCTATCGGACGCTTGTGTCGGACGCACAAAACCCATCGGACGTCCACTCCTATCGGACGCATAACATTGTATCGGACGTCCGATAGGTCCAACGGCTATTTTTCAACAGCCATATTTTTGACCGTTGGAGAGGTTCTTGAGGCCATTTCTCACACTCTATAAATACCCACAAGTTCAAGAAGATTAAAGACTTTTGCCTACATGAAATACAAGCTTACAAGTGAATATTTGGGTAGAAATCTTCTTTGTTTGTTGTATAGGTGTGGGGAAAGTTGGGTTTGTGAGGTTGCTCAAGTGAAGGTTACTCTATAGGAGGCATAAAACCTTGGTGAAGGTGAGCCTATCACTTGGAGTGGTAAAACCTTGGTGAAGGTTACCTCACTTGTAAAATAGTTCTTAGTTGGTTGGTGAGCTTTCAATTGTAGCTAGTTGAGGGTTTACTTGGAGAGTAGTAAAACTCCTTTGCTCAACCAAAGGGTGTTTGGGGTGAGGAAGGAGTGATCCTTCACTTGTACAAGTTGATTAGTGTCACCATCAATTGAAGAAGCTATTTGGTGAATTCAACTCCCAAGTTTGGAAGAAGCTTGGGAGTTTGATTGGTTTGAATTCCTTTTACCTTTTTGTTACTTTATTCTTTGTGGTTTAAGATTGTTTATATTTATCATTATTGTGGTTGTTTGAGTACTTGTTTGCTTGAACAATTTTAGTTGAATTCTTGGGTTGCATTTCGGGACCAACAATTGGTATCAAGAGCTTGGTCTCCTTGAGATTAAGCTCAATCGGCTTAGGAGTAAAGATGGCAACCAATAATGTATTGTTTTTAGAAGGGCAATCCATCGTTAGACCTCCCATGTTCAATGGTATAAATTATATTTGTTGGAGGGATAGAATGGAAATATTTTTGCAATCTATAGATATAGAATTGTGGTTTATTGTTAGTGAAGGACCTTATGAGGCTACAATTATAGATGAAACAACCGGTAGAAATAGAATTAAAACTAGAAGTGAATTAAGTGCTCAAGATAGATTTAATCTCTCTTTGAATGCCAAGGCCATGAATGTATTGTACAATGCCCTAGATGCAAATGAATCTACTAGAGTAAAAGGGTGCAAATCGGCCAAGGAAGTATGGGATAAGTTGAGAGATATGTATGAAGGGGTGACAATGTTAGAGAACAAAGGAAATCTATGCTTGTTGCTCAATATGAATCTTTTAAAATGCATCCTCATGAAAATGTTGATAAAATGTTTTGTAGATTCAATGATATTATTAAAGATCTTGAATTGCTTGAAAAGGTATACACTTTGGGTGAGAAAAATAGAAAAATTTTGAATGCCTTGCCAAAAGAATGGGAAAATAAAGTCACCGCTATAGAAGAGGCAAAGATTTAAATTCTATGTCTATTGAATCTCTTGTGAATTCACTAACCTCTTATGAGTTGAAGTTAAAAGCACAAGATGATGAAGCATGGATCAAGAGAGGCATAGCATTCAAGGCCTCACAAGAAGATGATGAAGATGTGAAGCTAAATAACATGGCAAGAACATTGAAGAAGCTTCTAAATAAGAGAAGCTCTAGAGGAGGAAGAGCAAGCAATGATAGAAGAGAAAAACTCAAGAATTTCAAAATTACTTGGGACGAATGCAATTGGGATGAAGAAATGGAAGAAGAAGAAGAATCAACCAAATGGCACTTATGGCATTTGGAGATAATAAGGTAAACTCTAATCACTCTCTTAGTGATGAAGATGATGATAATGATGATATACAAGTTCTTATGATCAAAATGCATAAAATTTGAAAGAATCTTATGCCAAAATAAGGATTTGAAAATAAAATAAATACTTTATTGGAAGAAAATTCTAGACTTTTTCAAGAAAATAAGAATTTGAAAAAAGAAAATGATGATTTGAAAAATTACAAAATTGATTTTGATTGCAAAAAATGATTTGAAAAAGAAGTTGGAAAATAAAACAAAGTTTTATGAAAAAATGTTGGAGGAACAAAATCTTTTAAAGAAAAGAATTAATGATTTGAATACTTCTCTCCAAAAGGAGAAACAAAATGTTTTACAAAGAAAAGAAAACCATATTTTACATGGCCAAAATGATTTTATTATTTCTAGAAAAAGAAGAACTAAATTTATTAAACCTACTTTTGTGAATGATTCTAGTATTATGTGTCATTTTTGTTGCCAATTTGGACATATGCAAAATGATTGCTATGTGAAGAAAAATATAAGAAAAGGCATGAAATCTATGTGGATTATTAGATCATGTTATACTAACTCTCATTCATAATGTTCTCTTTTAAAAAAAAAAAAAAAACTTTGGGCTATAATTCATTAAGTACTTTGTTGGAATTGTTAAATGTTGGGTATTGGTATTTGTTCCTTTGATTTTGGTATTGTGATATTGATGATATTGGTATTGTGATATTGATGATATTGTGATATTTGAAGTTTAAATGTGGTTGAATTGTTAAATAGTTTGAATGACTAAATGAGGGGGAGTTAATATGTTTTTTGATTGATGACAAAAGGGGGAGATTGTTGGATGATTTTCTAAATTGTTAGATGATTATGATTTTTTCTAAATCATTTTAACTCTTATTGAGGGGGAGTTTCTTATTGAGGGGGAGTTTCTTTCTATTCCCTTGCAAAATCATCATTTGGTTTGTCATCATCAAAAAGGGGGAGATTGTTGGCCTTGTTCCAAGGTTTTGATGATAACAAGATAAAATGATGATTTGGACTAATGTTTTTATGTGAGAATTTTGTTAGAACAGGTCCTTGATTCATTGGAAAAGAAAAGAAATCAATTCAAGATGAATTGAGAAGATGCTAACTTATCGGACACTTCTATCGGACGCACATCATTATCATCGGACGTCCGATAGAATTAAAGATGAAATCAAAGCTCTCTGGTCGCTGTCGGACGCAAAGCTATCGGACGCAGAATTATGCATCGGCCGTCCGATAAAGAACGAAGCAACCTATCGGACGCTTGTGTCGGACGCACAAAACCCATCGGACGTCCGACAGACGTTAAGAAGAACCTGTCGGACACTCCTATCGGACGCATAACATTGTATCGGACGTCCGATAAGGTCCAACGGCTATTTTTCAACAGCCATATTTTTGACCGTTGGAGAGGTTCTTGAGGCCATTTCTCACACTCTATAAATACCCACAAGTTCAAGAAGATTAAAGACTTTTGCCTACATGAAATACAAGCTTACAAGTGAATATTTGGGTAGAAATCTTCTTTGTTTGTTGTATAGGTGTGGGGAAAGTTGGGTTTGTGAGGTTGCTCAAGTGAAGGTTACTCTATAGGAGGCATAAAACCTTGGTGAAGGTGAGCCTATCACTTGGAGTGGTAAAACCTTGGTGAAGGTTACCTCACTTGTAAAATAGTTCTTAGTTGGTTGGTGAGCTTTCAATTGTAGCTAGTTGAGGGTTTATTTGGAGAGTAGTAAAACTCCTTTGCTCAACCAAAGGGTGTTTGGGGTGAGGAAGGAGTGATCCTTCACTTGTACAAGTTGATTAGTGTCATCATCAATTGAAGAAGCTATTTGGTGAATTCAACTCCCAAGTTTGGAAGAAGCTTGGGAGTTTGATTGGTTTGAATTCCTTTTACCTTTTTGTTACTTTATTCTTTGTGGTTTAAGATTGTTTACATTTATCATTATTGTGGTTGTTTGAGTACTTGTTTGCTTGAACAATTTTAGTTGATTTCTTGGGTTGCATTTCGGGACCAACAATTGGTATCAGAGCTTGGTCTCCTTGAGATTAAGCTCAATCGGCTTAGGAGTAAAGATGGCAACCAATAATGTATTGTTTTTAGAAGGGCAATCCATCGTTAGACCTCCCATGTTCAATGGTATAAATTATATTTGTTGGAGGGATAGAATGGAAATATTTTTGCAATCTATAGATATAGAATTGTGGTTTATTGTTAGTGAAGGACCTTATGAGGCTACAATTATAGATGAAACAACCGGTAGAAATAGAATTAAAACTAGAAGTGAATTAAGTGCTCAAGATAGATTTAATCTCTCTTTGAATGCCAAGGCCATGAATGTATTGTACAATGCCCTAGATGCAAATGAATCTACTAGAGTAAAAGGGTGCAAATCGGCCAAGGAAGTATGGGATAAGTTGAGAGATATGTATGAAGGGAGTGACAATGTTAGAGAACAAAGGAAATCTATGCTTGTTGCTCAATATGAATCTTTTAAAATGCATCCTCATGAAAATGTTGATAAAATGTTTTGTAGATTCAATGATATTATTAAAGATCTTGAATTGCTTGAAAAGGTATACACTTTGGGTGAGAAAAATAGAAAAATTTTGAATGCCTTGCCAAAAGAATGGGAAAATAAAGTCACCGCTATAGAAGAGGCAAAAGATTTAAATTCTATGTCTATTGAATCTCTTGTGAATTCACTAACCTCTTATGAGTTGAAGTTAAAAGCACAAGATGATGAAGCATGGATCAAGAGAGGCATAGCATTCAAGGCCTCACAAGAAGATGATGAAGATGTGAAGTTAAATAACATGGCAAGAACATTGAAGAAGCTTCTAAATAAGAGGAGCTCTAGAGGAGGAAGAGCAAGCAATGATAGAAGAGAAAAACTCAAGAATTTCAAAATTACTTGGGACGAATGCAATTGGGATGAAGAAATGGAAAAAGAAGAAGAATCAACCAAATGGCACTTATGGCATTTGGAGATAATAAGGTAAACTCTAATCACTCTCTTAGTGATGAAGATGATGATAATGATGATATACAAGTTCTTATGATCAAAATGCATAAAAATTTGAAAGAATCTTATGCCAAAAATAAGGATTTGAAAATAAAATAAATACTTTATTGGAAGAAAATTCTAGACTTTTCAAGAAAATAAGAATTTGAAAAAGAAAATGATGATTTGAAAAATTACAAAATTGATTTTGATTGCAAAAATGATTTGAAAAAGAAGTTGGAAAATAAAACAAAGTTTTATGAAAAAATGTTGGAGGAACAAAATCTTTTAAAGAAAAGAATTAATGATTTGAATACTTCTCTCCAAAAGGAGAAACAAAATGTTTTACAAAGAAAAGAAAACCATATTTTACATGGCCAAAATGATTTTATTATTTCTAGAAAAGAAGAACTAAATTTATTAAACCTACTTTGTGAATGATTCTAGTATTATGTGTCATTTTTGTTGCCAATTTGGACATATGCAAAATGATTGCTATGTGAAGAAAAATATAAGAAAAGGCATGAAATCTATGTGGATTATTAGATCATGTTATACTAACTCTCATTCATAATGTTTTCTTTTAAAAAAAAAAAAAAAAACTTTGGGCTATAATTCATTAAGTACTTTGTTGGAATTGTTAAATGTTGGGTATTGGTATTTGTTCCTTTGATTTTGGTATTGTGATATTGATGATATTGGTATTGTGATATTGATGATATTGTGATATTTGAAGTTTAAATGTGGTTGAATTGTTAAATAGTTTGAATGACTAAATAAGGGGGAGTTAATATGTTTTTTGATTGATGACAAAAGGGGGAGATTGTTGGATGATTTTCTAAATTGTTAGATGATTATGATTTTTTCTAAATCATTTTAACTCTTATTGAGGGGGAGTTTCTTTCTATTCCCTTGCAAAATCATCATTTGGTTTGTCATCATCAAAAAGGGGGAGATTGTTGGCCTTATTCCTAGGTTTTGATGATAACAAGATAAAATGATGATTTGGACTAATGTTTTTATGTGAGAATTTTGTTAGAACAGGTCCTTGATTCATTGGAAAAGAAAAGAAATCAATTCAAGATGAATTGAGAAGATGCTAACTTATCGGACACTTCTATCGGACGCACATCATTATCATCGGACGTCGATAGAATTAAAGATGAAATCAAAGCTCTACATAAAGCTATCGGGCAGAATTATGCATCGGCCGTCAGATAAAGAAAAGCAACCTATCGGACGCTTGTGTCGGACGCCAAAACCCATCGGACGTCCGACGTTGAGAAGAACTCGGACACTCCTATCGGACGATAACATTGTATCGGACGTCAGATAGGTCCAACGGCTATTTTCAACAGCCATATTTTTGACCGTTGGAGAGGTTCTTGAGGCCATTTCTCACACTCTATAAATACCCACAAGTTCAAGAAGATTATAGACTTTTGCCTACATGAAATACAAGCTTACAAGTGAATATTTGGGTAGAAATCTTCTTTGTTTGTTGTATAGGTGTGGGGAAAGTTGGGTTTGTGAGGTTGCTCAAGTGAAGGTTACTCTATAGGAGGCATAAAACCTTGGTGAAGGTGAGCCTATCACTTGGAGTGGTAAAACCTTGGTGAAGGTTGCCTCACTTGTAAAATAGTTCTTAGTTGGTTGGTGAGCTTTCAATTGTAGCTAGTTGAGGGTTTACTTTGGAGAGTAGTAAAACTCCTTTGCTCAACCAAAGGGTGTTTGGGGTGAGGAAGGAGTGATCCTTCACTTGTACAAGTTGATTAGTGTCATCATCAATTGAAGAAGCTATTTGGTGAATTCAACTCCAAGTTTGGAAGAAGCTTGGGAGTTTGATTGGTTTGAAATCCTTTTACCTTTTTGGTTACTTTATTCTTTGTGGTTTAAGATTGTTTATATTTATCATTATTGTGGTTGTTTGAGTACTTGTTTGCTTGAACAATTTGAGTTGATTTTGGGTTGCATTTGGGACCAACAATTGGTATCGAGCTTGGTCTCCCTTGAGATTAAGCTCAATCGGCTTAGGAGTAAAGATGGCAACCAATAATGTATTGTTTTTAGAAGGGCAATCCATGTTAGACCTCCCATGTTCAATGGTATAAATTATATTTGTTGGAGGGATAGAATGGAAATATTTTTGCAATCTATAGATATAGAATTGTGGTTTATTGTTAGTGAAGGACCTTATGAGGCTACAATTATAGATGAAACAACCGGTAGAAATAGAATTAAAACTAGAAGTGAATTAAGTGCTCAAGATAGATTTAATCTCTCTTTGAATGCCAAGGCCATGAATGTATTGTATAATGCCCTAGATGCAAATGAATCTACTAGAGTAAAAGGGTGCAAATCGGCCAAGGAAGTATGGGATAAGTTGAGAGATATGTATGAAGGGTGACAATGTTAGAGAACAAAGGAAATCTATGCTTGTTGCTCAATATGAATCTTTAAAATGCATCCTCATGAAAATGTTGATAAAATGTTTTGTAGATTCAATGATATTATTAAAGATCTTGAATTGCTTGAAAAGGTATACACTTTGGGTGAGAAAAATAGAAAAATTTTGAATGCCTTGCCAAAGAATGGGAAAATAAAGTCACCGCTATAGAAGGGCAAAGATTTAAATTCTATGTCTATTGAATCTCTTGTAAATTCGCTAACCTCTTATGAGTTGAAATTAAAAGCACAAGATGATGAAGCATGGATCAAGAGGGCATAGCATTCAAGACCTCACAAGAAGATGATGAAGATGTGAAGCTAAATAACATGGCAAGAACATTGAAGAAGCTTCTAAATAAGAGAAGCTCTAGAGGAGGAAGAGCAAGCAATGATAGAAGAGAAAAACTCAAGAATTTCAAAATTACTTGGGACGAATGCAATTGGGATGAAGAAATGGAAGAAGAAGAAGAATCAAAATGGCACTTATGGCATTTGGAGATAATAAGGTAAACTCTAATCACTCTCTTAGTGATGAAGATGATGATAATGATGATATGCAAGTTCTTATGATCAAAATGCATAAAAATTTGAAAGAATCTTATGCCAAAAATAAGGATTTGAAAATAAAAATAAATACTTTATTGGAAGAAAATTCTAGACTTTTCAAGAAAATAAGAATTTGAAAAGAAAATGATGATTTGAAAAATTACAAAATTGATTTTGATTGCAAAAATGATTTGAAAAAGAAGTTGGAAAATAAAACAAAGTTTTATGAAAAAATGTTGGAGGAACAAAATCTTTTAAAGAAAAGAATTAATGATTTGAATACTTCTCTCAAAGGAGAAACAAAATGTTTTACAAAGAAAAGAAAACCATATTTTACATGGCCAAAATGATTTTATTATTTCTAGAAAAGAAAACTAAATTTATTAAACCTACTTTTGTGAATGATTCTAGTATTATGTGTCATTTTGTTTGCCAATTTGGACATATGCAAAATGATTGCTATGTGAAGAAAAATATAAGAAAAGGCATGAAATCTATGTGGATTATTAGATCATGTTATACTAACTCTCATTCATAATGTTCTCTTTTAAAAAAAAAAAAAAAAACTTTGGGCTATAATTCATTAAGTACTTTGTTGGAATTGTTAAATGTTGGGTATTGGTATTTGTTCCTTTGATTTTGGTATTGTGATATTGATGATTTGGTATTGTGATATTGATGATATTGTGATAGAAGCTTTAAATATGGTTGAATTGTTAAATGGTTTGGATGACTAATAAGGGGAGTTAATATGTTTTTGATTGATGACAAAAGGGAGATTGTTGGATGATTTTCTAAATTGTTAGATGATTATGATTTTTTCTAAATCATTTTAACTCTTATTGAGGGGAGTTTTATTGAGGGAGTTTCTTTCTATTCCCATGCAAAATCATCATTTGGTTTGTCATCATCAAAAAGGGGGAGATTGTTGGCCTTGTTCCTAGGTTTTGATGATAACAAGATAAAATGATGATTTGGACTAATGTTTTATGTGAGAATTTTGTTAGAACAGGTCCTTGATTCATTGGAAAAGAAAAGAAATCAATTCAAGATGAATTGAGAAGATGCTAACTTATCGGACACTTCTATCGGACGCATCATTATCATGGACGTCCGATAGAATTAAAGATGAAATCAAAGCTCTCACGGTGGCCATAAAAGCTATCGGACCTTGAGAATTATGCATCGGCCGTCCGATAAAGCAAGCAACCTATCGGACGCTTGTGTTGGACGCACAAAACCCATCGGACGTCACAGACGTTGAGAAGAACACATGGACACTCCTATCGGACGCATAACATTGTATCGGACGTCCGATAGGTCCAACGGCTATTTTTCAACAGCCATATTTTTGACCGTTGGAGAGGTTCTTGAGACCATTTCTCACACTCTATAAATACCCATAAGTTCAAGAAGATTAAAGACTTTTGCCTACATGAAATACAAGCTTACAAGTGAATATTTGGGTAGAAATCTTCTTTGTTTGTTGTATAGGTGTGGGGAAAGTTGGGTTTGTGAGGTTGCTCAAGTGAAGGTTACTCTATAGGAGGCATAAAACCTTGGTGAAGGTGAGCCTATCACTTGGAGTGGTAAAACCTTGGTGAAGGTTACCTCACTTGTAAAATAGTTCTTAGTTGGTTGGTGAGCTTTCAATTGTAGCTAGTTGAGGGTTTATTTGGAGAGTAGTAAAACTCCTTTGCTCAACCAAAGGGTGTTTGGGGTGAGGAAGGAGTGATCCTTCACTTGTACAAGTTGATTAGTGTCACCATCAATTGAAGAAGCTATTTGGTGAATTCAACTCCAAGTTTGGAAGAAGTTTGGGAGTTTGATTGGTTTGAATTCCTTTTACCTTTTTGTTACTTTATTCTTTGTGGTTTAAGATTGTTTATATTTATCATTATTGTGGTTGTTTGAGTACTTGTTTGCTTGAACAATTTTAGTTGAATTCTTGGGTTGCATTTCGGGACCAACAATTGGTATCAGAGCTTGGTCTCCTTGAGATTAAGCTCAATCGGCTTAGGAGTAAAGATGGCAACCAATAATGTATTGTTTTTAGAAGGGCAATCCATCGTTAGACCTCCCATGTTCAATGGTATAAATTATATTTGTTGGAGGGATAGAATGGAAATATTTTTGCAATCTATAGATATAGAATTGTGGTTTATTGTTAGTGAAGGACCTTATGAGGCTACAATTATAGATGAAACAACTAGGTAGAAATAGAATTAAAACTAGAAGTGAATTAGAGTGCTCAAGATAGATTTAATCTCTCTTTGAATTCAAAGACCATGAATGTATTGTACAATGCCCTAGATGCAAATGAATCTACTAGAGTAAAGGATTTCAAATTCGACCAAGGAAGTATGGGATAAGTTGAGAGATATGTATGAAGGGTGACAATGTTAGAGAACAAAGAAATGACTATGCTTGTTGCTCAATATGAATCTTTTAAAATGCATTCTCCTTGAAATCATTGATAAAATGTTTGTTAGATTCAATGATATTATTAAAGATCTTGAATTGCTTGAAAGGTATACACTTTGGGTGAGAAAAATGAGAACAATTTTCAATGCCTTGCCAAAGAATGGGAAAATAAAGTCCACCACTATAGAAGGAGGGCAAAAGATTTAAATTCTATGTCTATTGAATCTCTTGTAGCAATTCGCTAATCTCTTATGAGTTGAAGTTAAAAGCACAAGATGATGAAGCATGGATCAAGAGAGGCATAGCATTCAAGGCCTCACAAGAGATGATGAAGATGTGAAGCTAAATAACATGGCAAGAACATTGAAGAAGCTTCTAAATGAAGAGAAGCTCTAGGAGGAGGAGAGCAAGCAATGATAGAAGAGAAAAACTCAAAATTTCAAAATTACTTGGGATAGAACAATTGGGATGAAAGAAATGGAAGAGAAGAAGAATCACCAAATGGCACTTATGGCATTTGGAGATAATAAGAGTAAACTCTAATCACTCTCTTAGTGATGAAGATGATGATAATGATAATACAAGTTCTTATGATCAAAATGCATAAAATTTGAAAAAGAATCTTATGCAAAAATAAAGGTTAGAAAATAAAAATAAATACTTTATTGGAAGAAAATTCTAGAACTTTTTTTCAAGAAAATAAGAATTTGAAAAAAGAAAATGATGATTTAAAATTACAAAATTGATTTTGATTGCAAAATGATTTGAAAGAAGTTGGAAAAGTAAAACAAAGTTTTATGAAAATGTTGAACAAAATCTTTTTAAGAAAGAATTAATGATTTGAATACCTTCTCTAAAAGGAGAAACAAAATGTTTACAAAGAAAAGAAAACCATATTTTATGGCCAAAATGATTTTATTATTTCTAGAAAGAAAACTAAATTTATTAAACCTACTTTATTGTGAATGATTCTAGTAGTATGTGTCATTTTTGTTAATTTGACATAATGCAAAATGATTGCTATGTGAAGAAAAATATAAGAAAAGAGACATGAAATCTATGTGGATTATTAGATCATGTTATACTAACTCTCATTCATAATGTTCTCTTTAAAATAAAAAAAAATAAAAAAAACTTTGGGCTATAATTCATTGAATACTGTTGGAATTGTTAAATGTTGGGTATTGGTATTTGTTCCTTTGATTTTGTGGTATTGTGATATTGATGATTTTGGTATTGTGATGTCTGATGATATGTGATATTTGAAATTTAAAATGTGGTTGAATTGTTAAATAGTTTGAATGACTAAATAAGGAGTTAATATGTTTTTTGATTGATGACAAAGGGGAGATTGTTGGATGATTTTCTATAATTTGATGATTATGATTTTTTTTTTCTAAATCATTTTAACTCTTATTGAGGGGAGTTTTTAGGAGGAAGTTTCTTTCTATTCCAAAATCATCATTTAGTTTGTCATCATCAAGGGGAGATTGTTGGCCTTGTTCCCTGAGTTTTATTATTAACAAGATAAAATGATGAATTTTGGACTAATGTTTTCTTATGTACGAAATTTTTTGTTAGAACAGGTCAGTTCGTCATTGGAAAAGAAAAGAAATCAATTCAAGATGGGTGAAGATGCTAACTTATAAGGACACTTCTATGGATTTTCATCTGTTATCGCCCGGACGTCGATGACTAAATTAAAGATGAAATCAAAGCTCTGAGCCATTTAGCCGGACCTTAAAGCTATAGGGCCTTAAGGAGCCATACATCGAAACCCGTCAGATAAAGAGCGAAAACAACCTGCTCCAGGGCCTCTATGGGGCCTTTAAAATATGGGCGGTCAAACAGGGCCGTTGGAGAAGGTTCAGCCAGGACACTCCCTGCCGGTGCTGTAACATTGTATTGGGGCGTCGATAGGTTACTTGACTAATCTTCAACATCCATTGCACGGCCGTTGGAGTAGGTTCTTGGGAGCCATTT